>OZ012713.1:14574154-14959154 GCA_963942605.1 Poecilus cupreus
CTCGCTTTCTTCATTAATTATGTATAGTTCTTGTGTCATTGTAAACTCTTCCAAAATTCGCCCCCTTTTGTTAGTCACCATGTCGTGCCATATTGTTGATCTAGAATTACTGTCTAATGCCGCTAGGAAAGCTTTATTTTTAACAAATTTTATAACTTCCTCCAAATTAATTAAGGTAATTTGTATATCTTGTCTTATATCAAAATAAGCAGAGACAGCGTAAAATTGAAAATCATTATAAGTAATATCTACCGTATGTCCCCGGATTGAGTTTACAAGAGGAAAAAAATTCTTATTGTTGATTTTAAGAAAAAATGCCAATGGAAGAAAATTTTTTGGACATCTTAAAACGTATGTTTCAGTTATTAAAATTTTTAAATAATGCATGGTTCTTTTATTATAACGTTTTTTGTATTTTGTCCTATAATAATACAATTATTACATTCAATCAAACCTTATTTTAGTTTGCTTTGAAACAAATGATTAAATGTCAAAAGTAATTCGTATTATCATTAAGTAAGAAGTTATTGTTTAAAATAGTGAGAGTTTGTCAAAGAAATGTTATTAGAACAAAAAATCTTTTTAGTGCAAAGTTATGGTATGGGGGGTAAAAGTTACTGTTACATAATTTTTTTTTATCTGTAGTTAGAATTAATAATCATTTGTCAATATTTGAAAGCCAACTAAAATAAGGTTTGATTGAATGTAATAACTGTACTGGACAAAATACAAAAAAAGTTATAATAAAAGAACCATGCATTATTTAAAAATTTTAATAACTGAAACATACGTTTTAAGATGTCCAAAAAATTTTCTTCCCTTGGCATTTTTTCATAAAATCAATAATAAGAATTTTTTTCCTCTTGTAAACTCAATCCGGGGACATACGGTAGAACAACCATGTCTTCATTTGAGAGTTGATTCAATAATATAATGTTAAGTAACTTATTTCGAACTAAGATAGCAGCTCTTTTATGACCATTGCCCTGAGCAAATATATTTATATTATTTGGAATCCCTCTTAAAACATTTTCAGTCTCATAAGGTTCTTGTACAAAGGCTAAATCAATATTATTTTGCTCCATAACTTGCAATAAATTTTGTGTAGCTACTCTGGAATGTTGTAAATTAATTTGAATGATTTTTAGAGTAAAATTGTTCCTGTCCTCTTCTTCTTCAAATATGTTTTGAATTATATTGTTTACATGTACCGTTTCTTGATTATATTGCTCAATAACTACTATAAGTTAATATTTTTAATATACTTTTTTAAAGTGTTGAGATAACAGGGACAGTTTTTATCAAGTGCAGAGTGATTGACGTTAACCTTTTCATCTTTTGTATACTTATTCCAATTTGTACAATTAATACACTTATAATTGTCTTTACTCGCTTTGCATTCCTTCAGGTTGTGTTCACCGGAGCAAATTGGACAAGTTTGTTTTCCTTTACAATCATTTGCTTTGTGATTAAATTTACTACAATTAAAGCATCTATTTACATTTATATAGTCTTCAATATTACAAATATTCCAGCCTATTTTTAATTTATTTCCTTTTAGTTTCTGTCGAATATCAGCTTTAACTTCTATGACTAAGTTTGTAATTTTCTTTTTATTTTTGAAGATAAATTTTGGTATAATATCACCTTGCTTCAAATTTAATTCTATATTTTGTGTTATAATGGTATTTTCTGCATTTTCAATATTAGTTTCTTCGGGAACATTGTAAATAATTAGTTTTGGATTTCTATATTGTACCGCTGAAGCTTCCAAATCAGTGCAAGATTCATTAATTTTATTTGTTAATATTTCTATTTCTTTCGCACTAGACGATTCAACCAAAACCTTGCCGTTTTTAAATGTTTTAACTGATTTAATTCCGATTTGTAAATCAATAGGATTAATTTTTTGCTTTAAAACATTTTTGACAGCATCAGCTGATTCATTTTTCTTTGAATTGACAATTAACTTGAATTTTTTACTACTTTCTTCTTTACTTAAATTACTTTTAACTACTTCACTATATCGAGGGGTTGGGATGGTGCTAGTTTTTTCATTAATGGATGGAATGACAGATCTATCAATCAAATCATTTTGTAACCTGTCAATGTCATTATTTTTTTCCTTTAATTCATTTTGCAACTGATTAAATACTTTTCTCAGATTAGCTACTGATTTAATAATATCCTGTTTATAATCGTTTCTTAAATTTCCGCTTTTTTCCGTAATATTTACTAATTTTTGAAGAGCACTTTCGATGATCACATGAACATCGTCCGCCATCTTGATTGTGTGTGGGTGTGGGTGTGGGTTTTTTTTTTTAATATAACATTATTTATTCAGCATGCTCCGTATTACATTACATGCTTATAGACTATTAGTTACCATTTATAATGAATTATTGAAAAGTTTTAACATCAAAAGATATACAATTATAGCTATTGTTACACAACATAATAAATTATAAGTACTGTAAAATGTTTACATTAAACTGTCGAAATCTATTCCTTTAACAAAATTTATGAAATATGGCATGTATTTTTCAACCAACTCTCTTCCTGTTGCTGGCCAACTCCCACCACTTGACCTAATGTCTTCTATCAATGTCGTTCGTCCTTCATTAAGTAGGGAACAATCATAAATTATATGACAAACAGTTTGGTTGCCCAAACCACACATACACTCGTCATTGTCAGTTATTTTAAATCTGTGAAAGTAACTCTTAAGTTTTCCATGACCACTTAAAATCATTGTCATTTTTGGACAGAATATTAAATTAATATTTAGCCTACATTGAACACTGGGGAAGAATATTTTTGTTGTAGCACCATTCGCACTATTGAGCCATTCACTCTGCCATTTTTCAGCACTATGTTTTTCTTCTTCTCGGTTTATTACACGTTTTATTAATCTTTTTTCTTCCTCATTAATTCCTGGATTTTCTTCTATAATACTATTCATTTTTTCATATGTACTAACTATTTCTTTTAATTTAAGAACAATAGGAGTGTTACATAAAATGCATGACGCCTCGTGCGATATAGTTCGAAAACCCTTCAAAATTCGTATATTCATTAGTCGCTGGACTCGATTAAATTTTGTCTGATTACACTTCTTCTCCAAAGCACTTTTCCAAGCAGGTATTCCATATGACAATATTGGTACAATTGCTCCCTTATAAATAATTTGTAGAGCTTCTTGACCAATACCCCATAATATTTTTGCCGATTTGGAAAGTGTATGTATTAATGTACAGCATTTTTCTGTGACGTAGTTTACGTGCTTATAATCCCCAAATATTTGATTTCTTGTACCTGTTTCAATATTTCCAAATTCAAATAAACATTAATTTTCTTATTTCTTTGTGAAGCAGCTCTAGACACTAGCATAACTTGCGATTTGCTTTCATTAAACGCCATTTTATTGTTACTTGCCTATGATGTTACTTTTTCTATTTCAATGTTTGCAATATTTTCTACTTGAAGTGCTGTTTTCCCA
Organism: Poecilus cupreus; assembly: GCA_963942605.1. NCBI lineage: Eukaryota > Metazoa > Arthropoda > Insecta > Coleoptera > Carabidae > Poecilus > Poecilus cupreus. Next base: position 14,577,654 of record OZ012713.1, read on the forward strand.
CATGTTAAAATAATTAAGTCATCAGCAAATGCTATTGCTTTGGTAGAAGTTGAAAAATTAAGGTTAAGAAGCGAATTATATTGAAGATTCCAAAATCCCGGACCACTGCACGACCCCTGCGGACAACCACGGTTTACTGTTTTTTCTACCTTTATTTCGTTCATTTCTAAAGACGCTGATCTATCGCTGAAATAGTTCTTGGATAAATTGTAGAGATTTTTGGGACAATTGAAGTCCTTTAAGGATTTAATTATAGCCGGCCACCATGCTGCGTTGAAAGCGCCCTTAACATCAAGACTCACAAGAATTACTACTTTCTTTTGTTGAAAACAATCATTTACAAATTTAATAAGTTCCAATATCGCTTCAGTTGTTCCTATTTTCGGCGTGAATCCAAACTGGTTTTTATTCATAAAATTATTTGAATGCATGTAGTTCATAACTCGATTAATTAATAGTTTTTCAAGAACTTTCCCGCTCACATTTATTAGACTTATCGGTCTGAATTTAGAAGCTTCATTTGAATTTTCCTTCCCTGGTTTAATTATCGGAACTATTACGGAGGATTTCCATTCTTGTGGAAAATGTGCATTTAGGAGACATTGGTTATAAACTTCCGTAATAAAAAGAGGATATGTTCTAAATACTCTTAACAGGACATCGCTCGTTATGCCATCTTGCCCTGGAGCTTTCCTGGGATTCATACTCACTAAAATTGTGGGTGTGTGTGTGTGTGTGTGTGTGTGTGTGTGTGTGTGTGTGTGTGTGTGTGTGTGTGTGTGTGTGTGTGTGTGTAGGTGTGTGTGTGTGTGTGGGTGTGTGTGTGTGTGGGTGTGTGTGTGGGTGTGTGTGTGTGTAAAGAACAAGGTATATTTCGTTTAATATACTGGAAAAGAAAAATCTAAAAATATTTATTTATGGTGTTGATAAAAGTTCATTTAAATATGATGATGAATTAGTTACTAAATTAATAAATCAAAATAATTTATATGAGGGCAATAAGTCAAAATTAAATATATTGGGAAAATTTAATTTCAAAGACTCTGTTAATTTAATACTTGAAATTGACTCAATTTTGTTGGACAGAGTGTTCTGAAACAATTACGTGTATGCTAAATTCGTACGAAGAGTGGTATGCAAGCCATTTGTAACTCATGTATCACTACAGTATGCGTTTTACGTTTTAAACCAAAAAGTTATTAAATAGACCTGAAAAACGAAGATCTTCAAATCCGGCAGGTGCCGATGAACAATAAATTCAGACGTTGTGTCTCATCTGATCCAATGAAATAATTGCTCCCAAATATTGGTTTATACCTCAATAGACTCAAAATCTCACAAAATTTGGAGTACACAACAGACTTCACATTTACTCTGAAAAAAACCGTCATAAACTATATTTTTTTTATTCAAGTAAAATCATTAAATTGAATGGTTAAAAACTAAATAGTTCATTAGTGACCGTAAGTTGATCCCCTAACATAAATAATTGACCTAACGTGTCATCCTAAGAGATTATACACCGCAGCTGAAAGGGTTAACTACCAATGAGCGTAGCGAATAAAAAAAAAATTAACCGTAACAGATGTTTGCAAGAGTTTCACTTTTTCATTCCAGTTATTTGACTTGTCTCTGCTAAAAATATTTTTAACCGTGATTTCCAACCTTCTCCTTTTTTTAGGTTTTCTAATGATAAGTTAAAGTTTCCAGAGGAGGAAGCTATAGTCCCCAGGTAAGAGTACTGTGACACTACTTTTTCACTAATATCCGTGTATTGAAAATTGAGACTACTATGTTTTGGTCTTCCCCTATGAAAAGTTAGAATTTTTGTTTTATTTGCGTTCACTTGTAATAGATTTTTTTCTGCAACCGTCTATAAAGTTAGTAATTTTAATTCTGTTTTTAGTAATAAAAGTTGATGTTTTCGTTACTAATAAAAAAATGTAACTGTTGCTAGGTTACACTTTTAATCCTAGCGTTAAATGTAGATTCTATATTTCTGTAGATCTTGAAATTCCCAGTATTTAAAGTACCTAAAAAGTCCTATTTTAAGCATAAATTCAAATACAACCCCTATTCGGAAATTTCAGGTTCAGGCAATAATTATATGTACTCAAATGAGTACAATGGGATTATATGGTATAACAAATTCGAAATACAGAAACAGATTTTATTTTATAAAAATAATAAATTTAGATCATATAAATAAAATATTAAAACTATTTTATGCATGGTAATTTTTAAAACAATCCCTTTCTAAGCAAAGAGTGACTTTACATTTTGAGCAACTCCATCTGACCCGTTGTTGACAGTGTGTACACCTCAATTGTTTGTCCAATTTTTTAGGGAAATGACCACCATCATGTTGCCTGACACTTACTGGTAGCTGACCAGGTGGTCTGTAATAGTATATGTCGATTTTTTGTGACAAGCCAGATAATGACGGACTACCATTCTCTTAAATTCAAGTAAACTAATTGTTTCGTTATTAGCTAATTGGTAGAGTCTCCACGCATTGACAACCGCCATATTTATCATGTTAGTAAAAAGCACCCACCACCACTTTTTACCGCGTATAGAAATCCTATAATTATTCACCGCTTGGTCATGTAAATCCATTCCGCCCATGAATTTGTTATAGGTCTGTAAAATATTTGGCTGCGGCACTTCAACTTTTTCTTTAGCCATTGTTGACCAGCGTCCCACTCGACGTATAGGTTCCAGTGTATCGTAATTTGTAACCATGGTGGCTGTGTTATTGTCTTGCCATCTGACAAATAGAAGTGCTGATTTTCTGTCGTACATGTGTTCAAAGTAGCCTCTTTCCTTCTTTTTGAATAATTTTACGTTAGAGATAGGACATTTTCTAGTTCTATGCTCCCGTACTGTTCCTGTAGCTCGCTGGCCTTTATCCTTTAGTAATTTTAGTAGTCCGTGACTACTGAAATAATTGTCAAAAAAAAAAAAACACATGATCAGAGGGTAATGCAACAGCTTGAAGAAGATCAAGAACTACTTTAGAACCCAAAGGAAGGTCACTAGCTCCAGTAGTTTGAGAAAAGTTTTTGGCACCACAATATGTGTCGAATGCATAGCAATAGCCTGTGGAGCTGTAGAGCATCCAGTTCTTATATCCGAACCGTACTGGTTTCCCTTTTATATATTGTTTGCTAGAATGGCGACCGAAGAACTTCACCACGGCTTCGTCTATAGATAGATATTCATCAAAAATACCCCACTGCTGCAAAGTTCAAAAACTTTATCGTCAAATAGTTTTTCAAAGACTCCCACAGGTGTCAGATTTTCTAACTCACTCCTCATTATTTCAAGGCGATCTGCACATCCTGACGTTGCTGGCATGCTAATATCTACATATTCGTTAGCCCAAATAGGATCCAAAAGCTTTCGTTGTTTGGGACGCTGTGTTGGGTTAGATGTTAGATTTTGGCGCAAAATTGATAAGGGTAAATTATCTTCGTCGTCACTAGTTTCACTATCACTGTCTAGATGCTGGAGCTCAATTTCGCCGACTATATCTTCAGGCAAGAAATGTGTTGTTTCCTGTATGTAATTATCATCGAATTCTTCTTCATCCGTTTGTGGATCTGGATCGTGTGGAATGACGACAATATCAATTTCATTTTGACTACATGACGATGTAATGGCTTCTAAGGCAGTTTGCAAATGACGATGTCTATTCCTACCATAAAATTTATTAGGAGGTACCTCGTATTGTTCCATGACAAACTGTAAATTACAAAAAGGCTAGCTCAGTGAAACTCCGACGGGTGTGCCTGTACAAGGATCACTTTGACCCGTTGTACTCAAATAAGTACACACTAAGTTATCGAATTACCTATACCAAGGTATTGAATATTTTCTTGAAAATAAGATATAACACACACCACTATGCTTATAACAATATGTTAACAAGGAATAACCCCATCGATAAATAGATTTTATTTAATATTTTCTAGTTATATGTATGAAATCTGTAACAAACTGCGTGATACTGTACACTAAATAACGCAGCATTTATGAATACGCCACTGTAAGGGGATTCCCCTTTGTAAAACTTAAGAGAACTTTATAAAGTTCCGATCCTCACATTCGAAACTCCGATTTTAGCCAACAGATAGACCTACGGTGCAGCATGTACTCATTTGAGTACATTGGGAGATAATGGATTAATCATTGAATATTGCGACCACAGGGTGGAACATTTCATCACCAATAGAACACTTTCCGAATACACTTTTATATTTTTTCCTTGCACCATTGTAAGTAGCGGTTATATGCGTACTCGTAAATTTCACGTGATTTCGGTAGCAATAGATTTAAATCTATTTCTTTTGCCGATTCGGACGGAGGTCTCATTGACCGTGTAGCATCAATTGTTTGCTGTCAAGTGAATTTTAAACACGTACATTGCAATGGCGTGCGTCACACTGGACCATCGTTTTTCGTGGAGCGGTATCGAGTAGTTTGATTTTCAAGCTGGTTTGAATTCTACTCGACGCTCGACGCTACTCGATGCCTTCACGCATGAGTAATACAAATAACCTCATAGACAAGTAGCATGACAGTTGTACTTGTCAAATTGGAAACAAATATTATTATCTCGAAACCACATACTTCTTATTTTCTTCTAAATTTTGGTTCTCCATATTAAATAGAGAATTTCTGCTTCATCGCTATCTGACATTCTATAAAATACAAAAACTACGTACAGGTCTATAGGTATAGGATTGTAAAAATATAAATACTAATAAAATTACAGTATTAATATAATCTTAAAGAGTTTAAAAAGCTGTACAGCTAGAGGTTATATTTAACTTTAAATGGTAGCGATCGATTGAAAACGACGCGATCAGTGCAACCGGACCATCGATTTTTATACGTCACATTGAAACATTTTTATTAATAATTTACATTATTTCAGTTTGACAGAACAATAAAATTTTAAACAAAACAACGCTGAAGCAAAGCTATCTTTTTAGTTACAATTATATTTCAACAAAATATTTTAATAATTTAAAATGTAATTATTTTGGTTGAAGAAAAAATAGTATGTGCTATTCGGATTAAAAGTGCATTTGTCTGATTCGCATTTTTGCTTTCGCTCGGCTTCGCTGCGCTTCGCCTCGCAAATGCAAAATAATTACTCAACAAACAAAGTATCACTTTTAATCCTAATAACACAATATACTATTTCTCGCTGGAAGTTTATAAACAGTTCAATTTATTTTGTACGTCTAACGGAGAATCACATAAAATTACATTGTCGTCAGCATAAGTTAATAGCATTACATCGCTGTGACCATCTACACTAAGCCTGTTAACCTTCTATTGCATACTGTTACCGAACGGGAACATAAAATTTAAAATTTTTCTTTTCTTTTCTTATGGAGTTTACATTCATGGCAATCATGTTGTAACATTTGAGAACATTATATACACTTTGTCAATTGCCAATTAGGTCATTCCTCCCAATTTGACCAACATAAAAAAAAAATTTTAACTGGAAAAATGATAATTACAGAAACTGAGATAGAAAATGTAAAATTTGAAGGAAGCAACTTATTACCTGCTAATATATTACAGCTAAATACACCTTTAGAAAATGTCCAAAAAATTTTTGTATCTATTGTTTTCCTAGAAGAGGTTGTTTATCAAACAATTTTGTATAGTACGCGAAGACGACCCAATAGACCAAAGTCCTATTGTAAGTTGAATTTGTTCATAATGTTCCCAATAGTGAAAAAAACTTAAAAGAAATTTTTTTTTAATTGTTTGAAAAAAAATTATGTAACACACTTATTTTAAATAGGTATATGAATATTTCTTTTGTAAAAAAATAATGTTTTTGAGCCCTTATTTAAAAAAAAATAATGATTCATGCAATAGAGGGTTAGGATTAGAGTTGCGAAGGTAGTTTTCATTATCGTTAATAAACAAAGAAAATATAAGCGGACTTGGAATTTCCCCATGAAGGAAATCTTCTGTTATGTTTACCGGATTAGCGATGCCTTCGCTTGTTTTTATACTAAGTGTCGCCTCTTTGTATAAATGTTGAAGAATTCTAATAAAATTCGCGGAGATTCCTGAGTTGTATAACTTATGTTAACGTTGAGTAGTTCAGAGAGTCGAATGTCCATTTAAAATCAACAAAGATAGCGCAGCATTCTCGTCTTTTTATTCGCAAATACAAATGTGCCATTGCCGAACGACCGAATATATTGTCCGTCCGACACCTGTTTTTCTAAAACCTGCCTGGTTTGCGCTCAAAATATTATATTCTTTACACCAAGAATTAAGTCGATTACAGAGTATACTCGTGAATATTTAACATACTGTGTTAATTAGTGCGATCTCTTTGTAGTTCTATGGATCTAATTTGCTCCCCTTTCTATGTAATAGAAATAGTTGTACAGACGTCCAAGATAAAGGCGTACAGCCCTTATCTAATATAAATTTATTACTACTTAATGAATAGATACTTACTTTATCAGGAATATTCCATTCGAATCCATGCCAGTAGTACAGAAAATACGGATTTGCGAGTGCAGTACATTGCAGTGTTATGTCGTCTCCCACATTGGCTGTATTTGGACCTCCAATTTTTATTTCCAAACCGTAACTAAATTCTAAAATACGTATAAATAATTATTTCTTAAATTTTGACGCTGTGCGCTAACTTTAATGTATCCATAACATCAAAGAAACAAAATAATGTTTCTAACAATTAATTATTAGTTTAATGCCTTTTGTTGATTTTATACAGGTTAGAGAATTATAATCTACCTGTACTTTTCAGAAAAAATAAGATTTTGTTCTGTTTGTAAAAATTTTATATTGTTCTACCTGTTTATTTCCAAATATTTTGGAACTATAATGTATCTATACCGAATAAAATGACATGGGAATATTTTGTCGGATATAATATTTTTATTCTCTACATTACATAAGGATATTTTTATTCCATATTCTTTTATTTTATTTAAAGATCCTAAAATTGTTTCTATACAAAAAAACTACAACTAAGAAGGATAAATAACAAAATAATTATTCATGACACTTACTTAATGACTGACGCGATTTATGTTAATTTGACATACTTCACATAATTCAAATAATTATTACATTTGTGCTTTTTTATCAATAAAAATTATTAGAAGATTAAACTTACTTCAATTCATCTCAAAGTGTCATTAGATGTATTGTTATGTATTTTATTAATTCATAATCGTATATAAAATATGTAAATAATTATAAAATTTATAATTACCTTTCTCATAGAACAATATATATTTTAAAAAAATCTAACTGTAAGTGTCAGAATGATCTAGATATACATATTAGAAGGGCATAATGTCCTGATTACGAAACAAAAATATTTTTTTCAAAATTCAAAAATTAATTTTTAAGGTTTTTGAAGGAAACAGTTTTGAGACACTGGTTGAATAGGTAGTTTTTATATTAAATATTACGTAGTGTGGCATACTTATTTAATTTATTATTTTTTATTTTGAATATCGAAGAGTCTATGCCGCATTTATTTTCTGTGTATTTTTAATTTGTTTTGGATTGTTGTAAGTTCCTTGGTGATGTTATTTTATTGACAATTATATTTTCCTGTCTTAAAAATAAAAACATTTATATTTTCGTTCTACAATCATTTTTTAATTATTGTTTATAATTTTATTCTACCATCAATTATATTGATCTGGTGGTTATAATTTGGTGACCCCTACTAAAATGGACAACGCAATAGAGAATGTTCCACCCACTTTTGAAAATGCAGCACCTGACTTGAATGATGATACGGCAAGCTCAGCAATGGTATCAAGTTTTAAAATTCCGGAATTTTGGCCCAAAGATCCTGAACTTTGGTTCGCCCAAGTAGAAGCAGTTTTCGCAGCTCATCGTATAACTTCCGAGATTGGTAAATACAATAAAATAATTGCTTGTCTTCATCCTAAACATGCTCTGGAGATTAGAGATTTAATAATAACTCAACCTGCTAATCTTCCTTATTCTACTCTTAAATCATCTTTAATAAAACGTACTGCTTTGTCAGACAAAGAGAGACTGCTTAAATTATTTGGCAATTTAGTTCTTCATGACATAAAACCTTCTCAATTATTGAGATATATGAAGCAACTTCTAGGAGGAAAAATAATGGATGATACTATTCTAGAACTATTTTTGCAAAAATTACCATCCAATATACAAATGCTTTTACTACCAATTTCCAATGTGACGTTGGAAGACAAAGCAGGAATTGCTGATAAAGCTATGGATATTTCACATCCGTCCATAGCTGCATGCACCAAAATGGATAAAGGGCCCGAAGAATTTGACCGCATCAAACAGGAGTTGGCAGATATCAAGAAAATGTTGGCTGTTCGACCATTTCGTTATGAAAATACAAGAAAATTTTTACCATAAGAACATAATTTATGTTGGTATCATACCAATTTTGGCAAGAAATCCTTGAAATGTGTTTCGCATTGTTCATGGTCTATAACTGGAGTTAAATCTAAACATACAGACGTTTGTTTACCACAGCATAATTCTTTTAACTGCCTTTACAACAAATTTACTTCTGTTCTAGCAGTATGTCGCCTTCACCTCTGTTTTTCGTAGTAGACAAATTATCAGGACATCGCTTTCTCATTGATACTGGAGTTCAGATAAGTATTGTTAGACCAAACCTTCAACAAAAACAATACAAAAGACATTTTGCTTTACAAGCTGTTAATCAAATAAAAATTGCGACTTTCGGAACAATAACTTTAAATATGGATATAAATTTAAATAAACTTTTTAAATGGACTTTCGTTATAGCTGATGTGCAACATTCTATTATTGGTGCAGATTTTTTAAAGCAATTTAACTTACTTGTCGATATGTCAAATAGACGTTTAATACAAAATTCATTTTATGTAAATCAATCAAATGTTTTATCAAATGTCACTATTGCAGTTTGCCCCTATAAACAAATTTTAACAGAATATCCTGAATTAACAGACACATTTTCTCCTTGTCGTAAAATAAAACATCAGGTAGTACATAGTATCGTTACAAATAATTTACCAGTTTTTGCTAAACCGCGTCGTTTGCCTCCCGATCGATTGGCAATTGCTAAAAAGGAATTTGATTTGTTATTAAGTTCGGGTATTATCAGACCTTCTAACAGTAATTGGTCATCTCCTTTACATATGGTTAAAAAGAAACAGTTAAATGAATGGCGGGCATGTGGGGATTATCGAGCTTTAAATAATATAACGGTTCCTGACCGTTACCCAATTCCACACATACAGGATTTTGCTTCTAATTTACAAGATGCTACATTATTTTCCAAAATAGATTTGATTAAAGCGTATCATCAAATTCCTATGGCTCCTGATTCCATTTCAAAAACTGCTATTGCAACACCGTTTGGTCTTTATAATTATTTAGTAATGCCTTTTGGGTTACGAAACAGTGCACAAACATTCCAAAGATTTATAGACGAAGTCACACGAGGTTTACAATTTTGTTTTGCATATTTAGATGATTTATTAATTGCAAGTAAATCGGCTGAAGAACATAAAAAACATCTTCGTTTACTTTTTGATCGTTTAAGAAACTTTGGTATATTAATTAATCCAAATAAATGTCAATTTGCAGTTAGAGAAATAGATTTTTTATATTATTTATATATTACTAAAAATACATTTAAGCCATTAGATAATAAAATTGAAGCATTAATAAATTTTCCACAACCAAAAACACAAAGGCAGCTTCGAGAATTTCTTGTAATGGTCAATTTTTATCATAGATTTATAGAAAATTGTGCTAGTATTTTAGCACCTTTAAACAAATTAATTGACAACAAAAATGTTAATAGTAATAAAATTTTACTTTGGAATGATATTTGTACTACAGATTTTTCCTTAACAAAAAAGGCATTAATTTCTTGTACTAATTTAACAATTCCAAAAAATAATGCACCGACAAATATCATGGTTGACGCATCTGATACGGGTGTGGGGGCAGTTTTACAACAATTCGCTGATAATGAATGGAAACCAATTGCTTTCTTTTCAAAAATGTTTACTCCTACTCAATGTAAATACAGTACATTTGGAAGAGAATTACTTGATATTTATTTAGCTATTTAAAAATTTCGTTACTTTTTAGAAGGTAGGGAATTTCATGTTTTATCTGATCACAAACCGTTAACATTTTCTTTACATAAAAAATCAGATAATTATTCTCCTAGAGAAATTAGATATTTAGATTTTATATTACAATTTACAAACGATGTCAGGCATGTATCTTGTTACAGTTTCATTTCATCTGTAACAAGTTTCGTGCAATTATTCTTATTATGGCACATAACCGCTTCAAGTTTTCTATGTCACTGGTTTCGGTCGACCTTGCAGGTGATAGCAACTAGCGACACCCGCTATAACTTTTTTCGAGACGAGAAGATTCTCTCTCTCGGTAGCCAGACGTTGACCTGACTGGTTGTGAGAATTTGACAGTTTTTGGCTCTTTTTTTGGTTTATCAATTATCATCTGGTTGATGATCATGAGCTTGAATACATCCTGAGTGAGTTGATGAATGATGCGCGAATGATTTAAGCGCTAAGTTATTTTGTCTTCGGTCGCGATTTTCTCCGCTTTGCGATTTTTGAAAATGTCGTATATCAGTCCGTAGCTTTAAGTTGACTTCGTTAAATTTAAGTTTGGCTCAGTTCCCGAACATTTTGATTCGGTTTAGTTAGGTTCGGAACTGAATTATTACTGGTAGCGACGTTCTTTCGCGCCGTGGCATCAGCTTAGCTGATTTACCTAGCTCTTACCCTTTTTTTGTTATCACCGCATGCGTCATCAGAGTAGTGTACTGTTAGCGTTTTATGGTCCTTTTGCTCCCTTGCTTTGCGTCAATTTTTTGTAAATTTATTTTCATTATTTGCGAGCTCATTAGTTGTAAAAATTATTGTATTATTTTTTTTGGTTGCGATACTTTCTTGCCGAGTTTGGTACTGCTTTGCTTTTGTACTGTTTTAGATTTTACAAGGGCTAGAGCCTTAGGGAATCGGTGGCTGTGAGTGAGTAGTGAGTCCTGTTACTCGACAACACCAGCTACAGCTACAGCAGTCCGAAGCCGCCACCGCCAACTGTAACAACAACTCTACTGTTTTTACCTGCCGAACTGACGATCACAGTCCTGAGCCGCAGCAGCAGCAGCAGACACGGAGAAGCAGAGTATACAGTTGAATCATGCTCACGAGCGCCCCGCATTGCGAGAAGATCTAGCTAGCTGTTACAACAGTTGTTGCTTTGTTTGTGAAAAGTGTCAACATTGTAAAATTCAAAGACATAATGTATCTTCTCCTGTTGAATTTACAATACCGTCAGCTAGGTTTGAATTCATTCATATTGACCTGGTAGGTCCTTTACCAGCATCAAAAGGTTATTTTTATCTTTGGCATGCATAGATCGTTTCACTCGCTGGCCTGAGGCCATTCCTTTAACTGATATATCAACTGAAACAGTAGCAAAAGCTTTTGTACAAAATTGGATTTCTAGATTTGGTGTTCCATTAACAATAACTACAGATCGTGGTCCCCAATTTGAATCATCCTTCTTTAGCAATTTAACGAAAATATTGGGAATCAAAAGAATTAGAACTACAGCTTATCATCCAATAGCAAACGGTTTAGTTGAACGATTCCATCGACAACTCAAAACTTGTCTCAAATCCTATGTCAATGCTAATGACTGGTTTAATAACCTTTAATTTTATTAGGAATTCGTACTTCTTACAAGGATTCAATTAAATGTACTTCTGCAGAATTAGTTTATGGCGTTAAACTGCGATTACCAGGGGAATTTGATGTTACTCAACAAATTCCCCCAGATAATGACATACCAGTTTATTTGAGCAAACTTAAAAATTATATAAAAATTTGAAACCACAATTACCAAAATTATCAAATAAATCAGTTTATTTACATCCTGATTTATTCAAAACAAAATTCGTTTTCATTAGAACTGATGCTATGAAGAAACCATTACAACGAAATTATGAAGGTCCTTTTGAAGTTCTTCAACGTTTAAAAAAGTTTTTTAAATTAAAAATAAATGATAGAGTTGATACGGTTTCAATTGACAGATTAAAGCCAGCATATTTACCTCAAAATTAATACATGGCATAAAACAATACAATCTGACTCCAGTGTTCTACGAGAACTTGTTATACGAAGAACAGATGTTGGCGTTTTTGTTTCTGGGGAAAGAGAAAATGTGGCATACTTATTTAATTTATTATTTTTTATTTTGAATATCAAAGAGTCTATGCCGCATTTATTTTCTGTGTATTTTTAATTTGTTTTGGATTGTTGTAAGTTCCTTGGTGATGTTATTTTATTGACAATTATATTTTCCTGTCTTAAAAATAAAAACATTTATATTTTCTTTGAATTAAAGACAATTTATTTTGAACTTCCATTATCTTTATTGTAAAATAACACACACAAAAAATTATATTCACAACGTTTCGAAAGCGATAATCTGCTGTCGTCATCAGGCGAACTGATACTACTGACTAATTCCTTAACATACGAGCTTTATATCTAGTGTCATGAGGGTGGTCAGGTATAACGGATGGTTGATCAGGTGTAACGGAAGGTAGGTCAGGTTTAACGGGTGATTGGTCATGTGTAATAGCAGGTAGGTCAGGATTAACTTGTGATTGGTTAAGTATAACAGGTGGGCGGGGCGTCCTGGGGGCTTGAAAGTCAATACTTAGGCCGGGATCTGCTGCGACGTGCTTCCTCCAAATGGGTCGGATTTCTACACTCGGTTGACTAAACACTACTTTACGGTTCTTCTGAATGATGGCGGCTTCTTTGAACTTTCTCTTGTACCAATGTTCTTCCTTCTTTAGGATTCTCGCTCCTTCCCATTGAATTCGGTGATGGTGTTCCCACGCGTGTTCTGCAAGTCCGGATTTCGATGACCTGACCTACCTGCTATTACACATGACCAATCACCCGTTAAACCTGACCTACCTTCCGTTACACCTGATCAACCATCCGTTATACCTGACCACCCTCATGACACTAGATATAAAGCTCGTATGTTAAGGAATTAGTCAGTAGTATCAGTTCGCCTGATGACGACAGCAGATTATCGCTTTCGAAACGTTGTGAATATAATTTTTTGTGTGTGTTATTTTACAATAAAGATAATGGAAGTTCAAAATAAATTGTCTTTAATTCAAAGTGAATCATTATCTTACAAATTTAAAAAAAAAAAAAAATAAATTTATATTTTCGTTCTGCAATCATTTTTTAATTATTGTTTATAATTTTATTCTACCATCAATTATATTGATCTGGTGGTTATAGTAGTACTATATCTTATTAATAAGAAATGTTTGCATAAACTTTTAAAGAATTTAATTCTGCATCTGAGTTAATTAACAGATTTTATTTCTGACATTTTATAACCGAGAAAAACTATTTTAAAATTATTTGAAAATTGCTTATTTATAGTGTTAGCCTTGGAACTCAAACAAAATTGCAAACAATTGTATGACATTTTAACTGTCAGAGAAAGGTTATATTTTTCAGTTTCACCGCAATAACATATATTTTTGGTAAAATGGAAAATTTTGCTCACGAAGAAAAGCTACAAATTATAAAATGGTTTTATTCGGTACAAAGCTTGAGGAAAATTCGAGATTTAATAAGTGTAGTCTGGCCACACCGCCGAATACCGAGCAAATCTACAATAGAGAGATTTATTAAAAAAAAAGAGACTGGTACATTTAATTTTAAGAAGCAAGAAAATGCACATATTTCTTTTAATCATGAAGAGAACGTATTGGCTTTAATTGAAGCAAACCCTACACTAAGTTTTAGAGAGTTGCTTCAGAAATTGGAATTAGCCACGTTTCTGTTTATAATATTTTTAAGAAGTACAAATATTTCCCATATAAATTCCACTGTCATCAAGAACTTCTACTAGAAGATTTTGAAAATCGCGCAACATTTTGCGAAATTGTAATGGAGAAGGCAAATGCGGACAGAAATTTTTTAAGAAATATTTGTTTTACAGACGAATGCACTTTTGTATTGAACAAGAAGCCAAATTTAAATAATTACCGTTACTGGTCACAAGTTAATCCGCACAAAACTTTGGAAACAAATACACAATACATCCAGAAAGTAAATGTGTGGGCCGGTATACTTGGTTCCAACATTATTGGGCCATTTTTTATTGAAAATATTAATGCTAACAAATACTTGGAACTTCTAATAGAAAAAGTAGGGCCTGAGATAGAAAATTTAAATATTGAAACTGTGTGGTTTCAACACGACGGCTGTCCAGCTCATTATGCTCGAGAAGGGCGAGAGTTTTTAGATGATGCATTCCCCAATCATTGGAGTGGTAGAGGAGGAAGTATTAATTGGCCTGCGAGATCACCGGATTTAACCCCATGCGACTTTTTTTTGTGGGGTCATTTGAAGAATATTATTAATAGACAGAGGTTTGAGAGTGTTAATGAAATGAAAAATGCAATATCAAATGAGTGCAGAAATATAAATGCCAGGCAACTAAATAATGTTAGGGAGTGCTTTTACATAGAATAGGATATTGTTTGGCACAAAATGGTGGAATATTCGAGCATTTAATTTAAATATATTAATATAAATTTTGTAGTTTTTATTTAATTATTCAATAAATTCTTAATTATTGTCTTAATTTCTGTTATTTCAATTAATTTATATTACGAATATTTGTACTTGAAGTGAAATTATAAAATATAAACTTTTTTCTAACTGTTAAATGCCCAGTTATAGAAACGTTAATCAAAGTTATTTTATCATTGATGATCCGCTAACAGTCAATTATTCAAATTGATTAACCGTTAACGGACAATCAAAATTTTATGGAATAATAATAATATGTCAATATATGCAATTTTTTTGTCCCTAGAACTCATGAAAATCGAGTTTGATTTTTAGGTTGCTTCAGATATAATTTTTTTTAAATATAATAATCAGTTCATTGTAGTAATCGGTGCATTGTTGTAATCAATACAAGTTCATCGTTGAAATCAATAGGAATATATTGTTGTAATCAATACGAGTTCATTGTTGTAATCAAGGAGAGTACATTGTTGCAATCAATACGAGTACATTGTTGTAATCAATAAGAGTACATTGTTGTAATCAATACGAGTAGATTGTTGTAATCAATACATTATTGTCATCTATACACTCATATTCTGTACATTATTATAATCAATCATTTTTCTTAAAATTATTATTAATGCTAGTGAAAACAAATAATATATGTTAATATGGAAAATAAAACACCTAGTTTAGAAAACGTGTCGTGTTGTGTTCAGTGTAAAAACAGTTACAGAGACAATAATGAGGTTAGGTATTTCTACAACTTTTTTTTTTCGTATTTAAAGTGAAAGTGTGTTTTTTTATAACTTGAAAATTATCAATTTTGATTAAAATTTCATGGAATGGAAATGCTCATATTTGGAGCCTGATATGGTAGTTCTCATGTAGAATGATTTGTTTTTAGATTTGGTGGGAATAGATTCAGATAACAATTTCGCAAAAGGTTGCGGGATTTTCAAAATCTTCTAGTAGAAGTTCTCGATGACCGTGGAATTTATATGGGAAATATTTGTACTTCTTAAAAATGTTGTAAGCAGAAACATGGCAAATTCCAATTTCCGAAACAACTTCATTTAAACTTAGTGTAGGTTTGCTTCAATTAAAGCCAATACGTTCTCTTCATGATTAAAAGAAATATGTGCATTTTCTTGCTTCTTAAAATTAAATGTACCAGTCTCTTCAAATTTTTTAATAAATCTCTCTATTGTAGATTTGCTCGGTATTCGGCGGTGTGACCAGACTACACTTATTAAATCTCGAATTTTCCTCAATCTTTGTCCCGAATAAAACCATATTATAATTTTTTGCCTGAGAGAGGTTGTGTAGATCAATTGTTTTCTCTTCGAATGATTGTTGAGAAGTCACTTGATAAGAACAAAAAGGTGTTCTGTAGCTTTCTCGATTTAAAGAAAGCGTATGACAGTGTTCTTCGAGAGACTATGTGGGATGTACTTGTAGAGTACGATGTGGATGGTAATTTGTTGGGAGCGATTCGAGCGTTGTATGAAGGAAGTGAGGCTGCGGTGAGAGTTGATGGTAGATTGAGTGATTGGTTTCGTATAGATGTTGGTGTGAAACAGGGTTGTGGAATTTCTCCTTGGTTGTTTAATTTGTATATGGATGTGTTGTTACGAAAGGCATTGAATGGAACTGATGGTGTACGTATTGGTGGACGTATAGTGCCTGCGTTAGCTTATGCGGATGATGTTGTTGTGTTGGGTGAAACTGAGGAGCAATTGAGAAGAATGATTGTGAGCATAAATGAAGTAGGGAAAGGTTTAAATCTGCTATTGAATGTCGATAAATGTAAAGTGTTGGTGTTTGAGAAGAATGATTTGGTGACTGATTGTAATGTTTCAGTGAATGGTGTGAGACTGGAACAAGTGAATGAATTTGTATATTTGGGTAGTATGTTCTCGAGGGATGGACGTATTGACCGGGAGATTGAAAGGCGAGTGTCTGCAGGGTGCAAGGTATTGGGTGCTCTGGGTACATTTGCTCGAAACGTGAATGTATCTAGAGATGCTCGATTGAGTGTTTATAATGGTGTGTTAGTGCCTACATTGATGTATGGTTCTGAATGTGGGGTGTGGATGAAGAAGCATGAACGACGTATAGCTGCTGTGGAAATGAGATATTTGAGAGGAGTATGTGGGTATACGAGACGTGATCATATACGGAATACATTGGTGTATGGTGAGTGTGAGATTGAGAAGAATGTTGTTAAGAAAGTGGGAGTGAGTCAGTTGAGGTGGTTTGGACATGTTGAGCGAATGTCGAATGAAAGGTTGGTGAAACTAATATATGTGGGTGAGATTGAAGGTGACCGATTGCGCGGGCGTCCGAGGAATAACTGGTTGGGTATGATTGATGGTTTGTTGCGTGAACGAATGATTCCGAGTGTGAAGAATAAACGAGCATGTATGAATCGCACTATGAATGTGGACGAGGCGAAAGTGGTGTGTCAGGATAGGAATGTTTGGAGGAGATTGATTGTTGGTTGACTGTTTTTCTGGGTTCGTGCTACCCCACTAAGTGGGACATAGCGTGACGTTATGTATGTATGTTATGTATGTATGTATAATTTGTAGCTTTTCTTCGTGAGCAAAATTTTACATTTTACCAAAAATATATGTTATTGCGGTGAAACTGAAAAATATAACCTTTCTCTGACAGTTAAAATGTCATACAATTGGTTGCAATTTTGTTTGAGTTCCAAGGCTAACACTATAAATAAGCAATTTTCAAATAGCTTTAAAATATTTTTTCTCGGTTATAAAATGTCAGAAATAAAATCTGTTAATTAACTCAGATGCAGAATTAAATTCTTTAAGTTTTATTTGAAGCTTTTTTGCCTAAAATAATACGGAGACTTTGGCGCAAGGAAAAACAGATTTTACATGTTAAACGCCTATAGCCAATTTTTAATTAACACCCTGTATATATATATATATATATATATATATATATATATATATATATTTATATTTATATTTATATAAAATTAGTAAATGTACCTACACATATAACATTATTATTCTCAAGTGACGACATGTCAATATGGAAGAATGGAACAATATTAAATATTATCTGTGCGTACAAAAAACGTACATACGTATTCTAAGTGAATGGTTTGGGGACTATAGAGGAAACAAACTCTTTGCGTGCCATCTATCTACATCTACATTCAAACAAATAGCTTTCACGACAAGGCATCATTTTCAGGACTTAAATAAATATTTAACCTCAGTCAGTGAGATAGATAGTGTCTTACCTCACTGACCTCAGCAGTAGATAACATCCAAACACACACATGAACATAAAAGTAATGACTATAGAAGATATAGAAGAAACATTGAACAATGCAAAGTGGCAAAAAGTTCTAAAATTCCTATTTTTAAGTAGTAAATGTACTGAAAATAAACAACTATCAAATGAATAAAAATGTTATGAGCCACTCACATTGTTTGTTTCAATGGTTGTAAGTTGTGTTTACAATATCGGAAAAAAATTACTTACCGTATGTTACGTAGGTTTGCTTGAAATATGCTGTAATTACTTTGTTGCTCCTTGTAAAAACACATTTACATTCGTCAAAGTAATCTGAGAAGGTGACAGTTCGTATTTGAAATCCGATGTAAGGGTCAAAGCCCACCTATATTGGAACACAAATTTATTTGGAAATATATAGCATAGGTTATCAAAATACAACACTAAGTTACAATTAATAGTATATTCAGTGTTGCCAGGTTAAAAATATGAATGATTCTAAAATTTTCAAAAAAGTTCTCAGATTTTCGAAAATTATTTAAAAGTTTTTAGATTATTAAAAATTAAATATTTACAATTATTAATAGGCAATATAGTATATATATTTATTCATAATAAATAACATACGTGTTATCATATTTTGGTAAAACAAACATAATAAATAATATAAGAAAAAAACACCTTTCTCCTTTCATTAATTTACAACATATAACTTATTATTAAATAACACTAAAAATTATTTCCACTACCGCACTCGAGTGTGGCAATATTAGTAATTGTTGCACTAATTTACTTAAATTTGGGAAAACTTGATTTTCATCACCTAATTTTAACTGTATTATTTTATTCCAAAATTCTATAAAGTTACAATCAAAATTTAAATCCTCCAAGTTGCGCAGCATTCTATATTCGCTATCGAGTTCATTTATATTGTCCAAAATATGTGGATAATAAAATGCACAAGAAGCATTTGATGTAATTGTCTTTATTTTTTCTGGATTTAACAAAGACAAATGATTAAAATTTCATGGAATGGAAATGCTCATATTTGGAGCCTGATATGGTAGTTCTCATGTAGAATGATTTGTTTTTAGATTTGGTGGGAATAGATTCAGATAACAATTTCGCAAAAGGTTGCGGGATTTTCAAAATCTTCTAGTAGAAGTTCTCGATGACCGTGGAATTTATATGGGAAATATTTGTACTTCTTAAAAATGTTGTAAGCAGAAACATGTAATAGGCAATATAGTATATATATTTATTCATAATAAATAACATACGTGTTATCATATTTTGGTAAAACAAACATAATAAATAATATAAGAAAAAAACACCTTTCTCCTTTCATTAATTTACAACATATAACTTATTATTAAATAACACTAAAAATTATTTCCACTACCGCACTCGAGTGTGGCAATATTAGTAATTGTTGCACTAATTTACTTAAATTTGGGAAAACTTGATTTTCATCACCTAATTTTAACTGTATTATTTTATTCCAAAATTCTATAAAGTTACAATCAAAATTTAAATCCTCCAAGTTGCGCAGCATTCTATATTCGCTATCGAGTTCATTTATATTGTCCAAAATATGTGGATAATAAAATGCACAAGAAGCATTTGATGTAATTGTCTTTATTTTTTCTGGATTTAACAAAGACAAATGTGTTAACGCCTGAACAAATTTATCATTAAAAGGGAATCTTTTATAAAATTGATGTGATAATTCAATACATTTTTTTTTAAATTTTCAATTACATCCTGTCTTATAATTACGTTTTGTAGTACTAGTGCGGTTACTTTTCCTCTAAAGTACATATCTTCTAGCTTTGAAAAATTATGTGGATTTCTATACTGAATTTGGCTCACATCTGTATTTTTAAAATAATTAGGTTTCAAATAACATTCTAACATAGTTGTATATGCTGTCTCCATTCTCAAATACAAAACATGAATTTTTGGTGATTCGGATTAAAATTCAATATTTAATTTAGTTAAAATTGATAGAATATAATTTTAAAATTCTAAATATAATAAAATAATAGCATTATTTAATAAATTGAAAATTACTTCAGCTTTCTTGTCTTTCTCTTGTAAATATTGGGATTGAAAGAATAATTTTGTGGTGTTATATTGCTCTAAAATTCTTGACGCTACCTCTTTTAGAGACAGTCTAGTTTATGAGGTTTAATGTTGACAAATTTTTGGAATTCTGCATACTCCTTCAAACCCTTAGATGACAATGTCAGTACGCGCACACATCCCTCACCATGGGCTCTATTTCATTTGGCGATTTACAGCATACGTAAGAAGTTACCAGTGCAAAGAACTGACAAATGCACTTCATAATAAATAAATGTTCACAGTCTCGGTTTAATAAACTTTGTAGAGGACGATTAGCGCTCATCGTCGTATTAGCTCCGTCAGCAGCAAACCCAGTCATATTTTGAACATATGGAATATGATTTTCTTTGAAGAAATTGACTAGAGAAGTATAGAAGCCCACAGCAGTGCCGTCATGTAATTCTGTCAAATTTACAAATTGATCAAATACCAAGCATGTATCATCATTTTTGTTCATTCTGGCGACAACTGCCATAGTTTTATTCATTGAAATATCTGTAGATTCATCGACTATAATTAAAAACCTTTTAATTTCCATATCTTCAATGATAACTTCCAGAGCATATGCACCAACACAGTTCTCTACTAATTTTGTACATTTACTTATGTTACACAATAATTTATTTTTATATCATTTTGTATACAATTAGTATAAGATGATCTGCTGTGTTTAAAGCAATATTATGCTCCTCTATAAACGAAGCAATGCGTAACTCAGCATTTTAACTGTATTAGTTTTTGTAACAACAGGCATATTTGCCACAGATACTTGGTTTTTAATAGATTTACACTTTTTGACATGTTTACCTGACATGTTATATTTTACGACAGAGGTTACAGCGGCCCCGTAGCTGCCTCCACAAGTTTTACACATAAAGTATTTAACGCACTGACTACTGGCTGCAATCAAGTTTCTGAATTCTGCATGTTTTTTCCTCCGGCCTTGTACTTTTTCATGTACGTCCTCTTCAATTTATGATTTGTTTTAGTTTTATCTTCGTTGTCAATTGTGTAACTATCATCCGTATCAGACATATTTATTTCTAAAAATTAAGTAAATAAGTATATTATGGAATACTTATATTTTTTACAACTTACATCGCAGAAACGAGGAATCCAAATAATGCAGTCTGTCATCTGTCACATCAACGTTCAACTTCAAACGACTCAAATCAATACCAATAACAACGCACATTAATGGCTATTACCAACACGAAAAATTACCATTTCAAACTGAATTACAAAAAGACAACATTTGCAAGTGAAAAAAAAAATTAGCAATATGTTACAGTATAATAAATCCCTAGATTTTCCAAAAAACGAACAAAAATCCTTGTGCCCTTAAAAAAACACAAAAATTTTTAAATCTAAGGAAATTTTCTTGCACCTGGCAACACTGAGTATATTGTAACCAACACCAAAATTCATATCAAGTTGTATAAAGTAAGTCAAGATTTACGCAGAAAATAGTTATTAAAAGAACAAAAGTATGGGGACTTAAAAAATATATTTCTGTGTAAATTTTGGCGTAGGTACTTTTACAATTTGTTTTAATTTTGGTGTTGATATGACAGTTTTTCATTCATTGAAGTGAATCAATGTATTTTAAGGAAGGAATATATTTTGAGGAGAAATATAAGATTATGTAGGCAGGCGATATGTTAATATTGTTTTTGGGGAAAGAAGCAATGTTCTGCGTAAATCTTTGTGCTCTTCTAAACTGCAATATTGATTTCTTCCAATTAACTTCTGTAAATAAAAACACCATTTACATTTTAGTTTTTGTCACTTGGGTTTAAATCTCCTCTGCGCCACCATTATGTTGATACCAAACTCGAAAAGATTTAAATTATATTTATAAAAACAAAATTGACGATCGGCCAAAATATTTTTTTGACACTTGATTTCAAGTCCTGCGCGCGACTTTTATTTTGATACCAAACAAGCTAGGATTAAAATTGCCATATTAAAAAACAATTCACGGTCATTCTAAACTAATTTTTGACAGTTAAGCTTAAATTTTCAACTTGAGACCCTTTAATTTGGTATCAATAAAAATGATTTTAGTTACATTTATGAAAAAATCAATTTTAATTTAAAATGAAAATTACTATTTTAGAAATTTTGTAAAATGTAATTGATTATTAATATTTAAAACGATAATTATTTTAAACTTTTTTGTAAATCATTTATTTTGAGTTTCGCCGACCAAAATGCTTAAAAGCCAAGAGGTTCTTAAACAACTACATATTATATTTTTTATAGAAGGAAAATGACCATATATGAAGTGAAAGGTGAATCTGATATGAATATGAAACATTTCACACTTAAAAAAATATATTCTAGGATAAACATATAATCAGAGGCGTAGAGTTGTAAGGGGCATGGGGGCAGGTGAACGCAAAGAATAATTCTGCAAGCGGCAAAAGTATAACATTGCCCTCGACAACGAAAAAAAGATAACTAGTCGCATAAAAAAATATTTGTGACTATTATAGTATCTCACTTTGCTTGAGTATATAGTTTAATTCAGCACTACTAATAGGAAAACAATAACAGAAATTAGAATGATGTAATACAGAAAATTTTTAGAGCATGCAGTCTAAAAATCATACAAATATGAAATCTCGAAAATATTCATTTTAGCGATTTTTGGATGCCAGAAATCATAATTTTCAAACTGGCGGCACTCCATGAATTTTCATCGATATGACCAGCTTCAAGCAGGGGTTATTACCATCTGACAGATCTGCGAGGTGCGAGGACATTTTTTAAATTCATTTATTTGGATATATATCACAGTATGTCCTAAGTAAAGTACGAATGCATTGGGATTTCGAGAACCGTAAGATACACGAAGCTGGTTAAATTATACGAAAGTTCCCTCTTTAGTAGGGTAGGTAGGGAAAATGTATTTGTTTTTCCAATTGAAGGCATAGGTCACAAGATATTGGCTAAAATGAAAATTTAGCGATTTTTTCTTTTTGTTGATATGTTATTTGCAATAATACGCACTTTCTTCACTTTTTAACGGTGAATTTGCAGAAGTACTAAAAAATATTTTATATATAAACATTTACGATTTACTGGTATCAATGATCAAATCATTGAAAAATAGAGCTCATGTTAAGCTATGACATTTTTAATAGAGTTTTTTTTTTGCTTTACAACGACATAAAGCAGCATTAAAATATTTTTATAATTAATAGAAATTTTTTTAATTTAATAAAATTGAAAGAATGGATTTCACTGTCGGTTCTCGTTGAAACATATTGAAAAATAATCTTTGTATTTTAATCCCCTTTAGAACCGTTACTTCTGCTTGTTACACTATATATAAGAACTTCACAAATGTACAAATTCATTCGTATACCTGATGATGGTCTTGTAAACAGAAATACGTATCGTAATAAATAAATTTTGTTTGAAACTTTACCGAGTGTTTTCTCTCAATTTTAATTTTTTAATAAAATTGAACTGAAAAAAAAATTAACAGGCTGCTTTGAAAGAAAATAACAATTTCAGGCAAATAAAAGAAAATTACGAATACTTCTGCGCTTTTCATTCTGTTTTATTCTAAAACTTACTTAACATTCTTTGCCTAATCTCATTCAAAATTCTTACTCTGTCATTTTCACTCTAATTTTCCTAAATAAAAAGTTTATTTTCAAAGTAACTATAAAAAAATATAATTGTATTAAATCCCTGTCTATTGTCTCCCAAATTGAACATTTAAATATTGTACTATAACCTGTGAATTTGTGAATTGTGAGCAGAAACTCAACCCTGCTGAAACTATATATTTTGTATTTGACAAAGTGGCAATGTATCTAAAAATATCTGAAATATCATTTTGTTTTTGTTGCATATTTAAATATCTAGGACCAACTAAAATTTCGTTAACTAAGACTGGGCCAATTAGTGGAATTCCTAGAACACCACCATACATTGAAACTAAATCGAACTTGATGGCGAGATTCTATTATTTATTATTAAATGTTTCCATAACAGCCTATGATTCACATTATTTTTTATTTAAATTTTATTATAAATAAAAAATTTCATTAAATTTTCTATTAATTATAAAAATGTATTATTACTGTTTTATATCGTTGTAAAGCAAAAAAAAATCTCTATTCATAAATGTCATGGCTTACTATGACCTTCATATGAAAAATAAATGATGATATCAGTAAATCGTAAATGTTAGGATACAAGAACTTTTTGAGTACTTCTTTAAATTCACCATTAAAAAGTGTTATAAGAAAGTTGAAATCAGAATCTCGTATTATGTCATATAACAAAGTTATCAGCAGAAAAATAAAATCGCTAAATTTACATTTTAGGCAATATCTAGTGACCTATGCATTCAATTGAAAAAACAAATACATGTTCAAACTACTCTACTAATGACGCAACTTTCGTCTGATTTAACCAACCTCGTATCTTTTAGGGTTCTCAATATTCCAATGCCTTCGTACCTTAAATGGGACACGCTGTACATTATATATCGATAAAATCAGAAGTGTTCATATTACTTACCACGCTCCGAAGTGCCCCAGTGTAGTATTCAGGATGCACTGTAAGTCCTATAATTTCTCGTTTATTTAAATTACGACACTGAAGTGTGATGCTTAGATCAGGAGACGTGGGTCTACATGGAACAAGTCCAATCCAGTTGATATCAAGATAATAATTGCCTTTGGATGTAATCACAGATAAATAATTTTCATCTAAAAAAGAAATAATAAATAATATTTGGTAAATTGTCACATTAATTTGAAATAAACGTTGTAAAGTTGGAAAACATAAAGTAATAGAAGCGCACCAAACTACCAGGGCGGGATAAACACAGTGAATTTTCAAAACAAAATATGTATAGAAAATCAGTAGAATATGAGAAACAAATTAAGCCCAAATCAGAACGAAACATAAATATATATTCATAATTGAAGGAGGAATAAGGGAAACCAACTCCACAAGTAGTACTTTTTTAACGTTTTATTAGACTGAATTTTAAAAATAAATAAAATCGATCGGTTTCGGAGTTTTAAACACCATCATCCGGACCAGTAACTAATTACAAAAGAACAACAAATATTTTAACAATTATTTGACGAAGTACAATATAAATAACATTAAAATAAATGCAGTGGGATTCAAACTGATGATCTCACGATCCACAGCCCGACCCATTACCACGGAGCTATTTACCGCACTGCTGACAGTTGTCAATTTAAATTTATTCTTGTGGTTCCCACTCTAATAAAATCTTTAGGGGCTATGATTTGACGGCTGGTAACCGCTCTTCAAACTCAAAATTATATGCTGATGATGATTAAAATAAATACTTACAAAAACAAAAGTGTAGATTATGTATTACAAGAATTCACAACTTCATCAGATCAACAAAAGACAGCAATTTAATCATTAATCAGAAGATTACAAGTCGATTGTAAGCAACAACAGCTAAAGAAAAATTGTCAAAATCGTCATTGCTAATATTCAATTAAATATTTTAAGAGGGGGATAGTTCAAAATCTAATTGTTCGTTTAAAAAAATGGTGTTAGTAGTATTAGAGAGTATTTAATTTTAAAATTGTGTAGGAAATTCAAAATTCTTTTATTGTGTATATGAAGAATTGTGAAACCATCATGTTGTATATCGTGTCCAGTTTCAATAATATGTTTAGAAAATCTAGATGTGTGTTATTATATTTAATGCCTGTAATATGTTCTTTTAATCTAATATTTAAAGACCTTCCTGTTTAACCCACATACGCTCCATAAGAACATGTGATTTTATAAACTCCAGATTTATCTAAATGGTCTCTAGCATCAATGTTCTTACACAATGTTTTCTTAATGCTTGTGGCAGGTATAAAAGAGATTTCATAATTATTATCAAAGTGTCTAAATATATTTTCAATTTTATAATTAATTTTAGCTATGAGAGGCAAGCTGATAATTTTAAATAGAATTTATATAGATTTTAAAACTGTATATGATAATTTATTATTAATTCCCAATGATTATGAATTATACCATTTTTTTATCGTTTGTTAAGAGATGATAGAAATGATTAGTAATAGAAAACATTTCTATTTTAAAAAGACGTTAAAATCTTTAATTTCTGCTAAATCTAGGAATTTCACTAATTTTAAAACTAATGAACCTCATAATTTTAATCCTAGAATTTTTAATTTATCAAACATAGAATTTTTTTCATCTAGAGAATAAAATTTACTTATTTATGTTCTGAAATTTAACTACAATTACAACGTTACTTTCGATCAGAGAATATTGTTTTTAGCGGTATAAGATAACTTGCCAAAAACTATTGAAAATCGTAATCTAACTAATGACATTACTATTGGCACTTTAAATTATTTTAAAAAAGAGGATAAAGACAATTGAGTTCACAACAACAACTGCGGCAACATTATTAAGAACACCAAGGTTAAAATTGAATTTTATAAAGGCAACTGTTTAACTAGATTGGACAAAACCGCATACATTGATAAAGGTATGATTTCCTTCTGAACAGTGTTTTCGAAGAAATTAAAAACAATCCGACACAATATTTTAATATGAAAGAACTGATTAATATGTTTCAAGGTACACAACATATACTGTGTTTACATGCAGTTTTGAAACCGTTTTCAAATCATTTTTAGTTTTGAAAACTCCATGTATACATGGGTTTGACTTCAAATTGTTTTGTAAACAACTCATGTTTACATACAGTTTCGAGAATACGCATGCGTACTTTGGAACTACAATATTACACAGACAATAATTAGAATAGCATTAGCAAAGCAGCTTCAGAAAACACATTCTAATAAATATTACGTTATTATAACATTATTATAGGTACATATTTTATACACAAGCAATACTAAGAGGTTATGTTTTACATTCCAATCTGTCACTTACATGAACCAAATGCGCGTGCGCCGAAACTGTTTTCAAATCTATCTTTGTACCTGTTTTGGAAACTACATGTAAACAGTTTCTTATAATTTTGACTGAAATCTGAAATCATTTTCAAAATTGAATGTAAACTTAGTAAATGAGTAATGAATCCACAAACACCCTCACTTTATTTTCTGCTCAAAATATACAAAGAAGATATGCCACTCAGACTAGTTGTTAATTTTGTGAACTATCTGTCTTATTTCTTAGCCAAATGAATCAACAAAATTAATATTGTGTTAAAAGATGCAAGAATGCCTGGCTTACACGGCCATAGTAAACTGGAGCGTGGAGTATCAAGTAGAATAACTCTACCAGCCTAGTTTACATTAGTCGAGTAAACGGTAAAGTAGAGAGGCGAGTAAGGACAAGCAAGATAACTGGACCAATGTAAACACTATTAAAATTGGTATTAAAAGATCCACTTGTGAACAAAATACTGCTTACCAAGAACTGCTTACTTCAGCTACCGCCAAAAATATAATCAATACAGTGATGTACAGTTCGAGCAACAAAGCTCAGGAGAAATATACCAGCAATATTATAAACTATTAACAACAAACACTTGGTGATGTAAAGAGTCGAGCAAACATGTAAAACTAAGAAATTAAGCGAGTTGAGTGGTAGAGCGACCAGCATAGTAGCTCGCTCATTTGTCGTCTTCCCCAGTACCTTATGATGAACTCGACTGCTTACTTGCCCTGTGTAAAAAACATACGCAATCAAAGAGGGCGAGTCGAGTGTTGGACCGAGTTGCTAGGCACAGTTCTCTGGGTCGAGCTACTCGACTAATGTAAACTAGGTGAACACTGTGCCCGTGTAAACCAAGCAAGTAGAAAAGTTGCATATTTCGACTGCACCTGATTTTATTCTAGTCTCTTTTAATGTGTCTAATGTATTTACTAATGTATCAATAGATGAAAATTGTTAAAGAAGTGTTGTTCGAATCCAGTGGTCAGATTACATTTGCAGTTAATTTTTTGATTTGTTGTCATTAATTATAAAACACATTTTATGCTATAGACGGGCACTATTACAGAGTTAAATTCTTTTCACAATGCACTATATAATGCTAATGATAATAAAAAATTCACTTATAAATAGAATCTAACCGTAAAATTAATTTCCTAGATCTTACCATTGACAACACAGGTGAAAACTTATCTTTCGTTGATTTCCGAAAACCTACTCAAACAGATGATAGTATCAATTCTCTTTTAAACCATTGTTTTAAACACCAAATAGTGATTTTCAACTCTCATATCCATAGAATGCTCAATCTACATTTAAACTCAACAAAAATTAAAATATACCAATATTTTAATGCAAATAGCGTTTAATAATAATTTTGATCCAAATCTAATAGATAAGTTAATTAGTAGAAAAAAATTAAAACTACAAACAAATTTAGCTTTTCCGTCAATTAGTAATAGTGATACTCAAAATTTAAATAGTTCCGCTTACTTTTCTTAGGTAAAATTAATTATAAAATTGAAAAAATATGTAGACACTGATAATAATTTTATAATCACTTCTAAAAATGCCACAAGCATTTGAAGCATTAAAAAACGTGTGTAATAAAATTGATACTAGCGACCGTTTCGATAAATCTGGAATTTATAAAATCATTTGTTCTTGTGGAGCAGCCTATGTGGGTCAAACTGAAAGATCTTTTAAAGTTAGATGAAAGAAACATACTCGAGGCATTAAATATAACACACAATCGAGTTTTTCTTAACATATTATTGAAACTGGTCGCGATTTACAACATGATCGTTTCACAATACTTCATATACACTATAAATGTAGAATTTTGAATTTTCTAGAAAATTACGAAATTAAAAACTGTATAATACTAGTAACGCCATCTCTTAAACGAATAATTAGATATTGATTTATTTCAAATCTTAAATTATTTAATTGAACATGTAACCTTCTGATTCTGACTAAATAATGTGTTTTATGTTGATCTGTTTGAGATGCTACCAGTTCTTAATCAAGTTCTGATTTCTTGTAATACGTAACATAAGAGGAAAGAAAACAATTTTTTTTCTGCGGCCCTAGTTTTTTGAGAGAATTTAGATACACTAATGTTATAAAGTATTCGGCGCATAGTTATTTTGATGGATTGACTCTAGTTCTCATGATTCATCGAACTATCAAAATTATTAACATTTTTAGTATCTATTTAGGTTAACTTGTTTAATCCCAAGTATATCCTGGCTCAAATTGAATTGGACGCATGAACACGCTTTGTATCAGTTGTCAAAAACTTTCTGGAGAAGCACAAAGCTGCAGAATATTCCAAAATAGTCTCTAAAATGCTTAAGAATCTTGAAAAACTGGGAGCTAATATAAGTATCAAAATACATTTTTTGTATAGCCATTTGGATAGATTCCCTGACAACATACATGGTTACAACGAAGAACCAGGGGAACGGTTCCACCAGGATATGGAGTTCATGACACCGCCATGTGACGGCGGAATACTGTTGGACCGTTGTCCTCACCAAAAATACAATAAATAATCATATACAAAACGTTTTTCTTAATTTATTTTAAAGAATTTTTGTTTAATACAAATAATTCTATTCAAATTATCCATAATAACGCTGTTGCCGTTTCAAAATAGAGGTTTTTGAAAGTATTCATTATTTTTATTTCATTTTATTCTCAATATAAGGGTTGCCTTTATCTATAAAACTATGGTCAATTCAGCAAATTTTTTGAATTCAGGAGACCAGATTTATTCAAAATCAGCTCCTAAATTCCATTCCGCTGATCCACTGTTCTCCTGTGTAATCAATACTTTTGTTTTTGCAAGTATTTATATTAATGTTATTTATTTTGTATTTCATAAAATGATTGTTGTAATATTTGTTGTTCTTTTATAACTACTGGTCCTGATGATGGTGTTCAAAACACCGGAATCGTTCTACTTTATTTTCAAAAAATTTAGGCAATTTAAATGTGAAGAAAAGAACTACTTCAGCAGTTGTTTTCCCTTATTTTTCCTTCAATTATTAATATTTATTTATGGTTCGTTTTGATTTAAGCTTAATGTGATTTTCATGGACTACTGAAATGTAATTTTTAAAAACGTTATTTAACTTTAAATTCAATTTCTAGCAATATTTTTTTGTAAAGATATAAAATGATTGCAATGAATACATAATGTCAGATGTCACCGTGGAAATTATGATCGCCTGATTGAAATAAAATAAAAAACGATTATTTTGCAGTTGATTTGTTTTTTTCATAGTTTTGCACAAATGTTTTTTTTTTTAGTACATTGTAGGGACTCCCAATTGGTTACATCGCTTACCTAGATCAACGAAAGTAGAGTGCCACACTAGAATTTGGTAAATGGCGTGAATATTTATTTATATTTATCTTATTTTAATAAATTCTTACGGGTTTGTGGAGGGGTTGAAAATCTAACATGGAAATTTGAATAGCATTGTTTATTAATTACATTTGAAACATGTAATATTATTACCAACATTTTTCATTTGAAATGTTTTTCGAAATAAATTGAACTATTATTTCCGGTTTCCGTTACTTTCGTCCGTGAGTTATTGAATATATGGACACACATCCATCCACCCATCCGTAATCCGACAACATTGTGTATAGAATAGAGAACAATGAATGGCGTACATACCGCGGACGTAGACGTATATTCTCGTGGATCTCCTGGCAGTGTTGTGGTCAGCCGCTCGTGCGTAGCAGTAATAGAATCCAATGTTGACATGCGACACGTTGTACACAGTCAAAATCGACTCGTACTTCAATGAGACTTCCTCCGCATTCTCTGTGGAGTTGATATGTATTCTCGCAGAGTTGTAATACTGTAAATGTGAAATAATTTTAGGTATACAAGAAGTATTGAATAAATTTGAGAATCGATACAACCGTTGGAATCTCTCAAGCACAGGTAGCACTGTTAAGAACAAGAACAATGCTTAATTAATTAATAATAGATATTTATATACCAAATGAATTAAACATAGGTTTATTCACGAAAAGAAAGTTTATCTCTCGAGCCTGCAGAGTGCAGAGCGAGTGAGATAAATTCTTTGAGTGAATTAACACATTTAATTCACTTGGTATATGCACTATTTTATTCAATTTTGACGAAATATTAATAATAATTAAGTATTACGAACTTCACTTTTGACAAATTAAGAAGACTAGTCAGTAGTCTATGCATGACAATCGACAACATGGAAATGTCAGATGAAACCATTTTAAATGTCTATGAAAAAGAATACATCAGTTTAGTGAGTGGATAAATATGAAGAAAGCAAGAGTAGTAAACGAAAGAATAATTTTAGCTTAAATTTCCGATCGGTCAAAAAATGAGAAACCTTGCAGTGAGTGATTAAAATTTTTGAGTGATTTAATAGTTATTTACGATACAAGTACGTATACTCAGGGATCTTAAAACACTCGCTACGCTCGTGTTTTAATTGACCCATTCGTGACTAAAGACGCTTCACGTATGTGTATCGTACAAAATTTTATCTACGATATAATGGAAAACCCCAAAAAATATAAAAAAAATATTTTTATTTATGAAGTAGGATCACAATATTAAATGAGAAGTTTGGCATGATAACAAAATTTTAGCAAATTTGTCGTGTTTAAAAATTTTAATCACCCGTTACTTGGCAACCCGTGACTGCTCGTGACTAATGGGATCGTGTTACTAAACAACCGTTTTACAAACTTGAAACTAACAGTTAAACATCAATTTTACACACCATCGTAGATAAAAAAAATTAATTCACTAGTGAATAAACAGTTGTTTACAGTTATTGTAATGCAGGTAATATTGACAGTTTAAAACGTCAAAATTGAATAAAATTAAATATATTTCTTGAAGCTAAATACAATTTTTTAATATAATATGAATTCTTTCTTCAAAAAGCTTCAATATTATATAAAACTCGAAGGAATTTTAATTATAACTAAAAAATTCTGGGGTGGGCACCACACTACTTTCTTATACAAATAAAACTAACTGAACACGTATGACTTGCTTCTTGCGTATGACTTTATTTTGACAATTATTTGATATATGTTAAAACTGTTTAATTTTTTGTTCTCATTGTAATTATGAATTTATTTTAAAATAGAAATTATTTAATATTTAGTCTAATAACTAAAGACCGGATTTAAATAAAATATGCTAATGCATAAAATTTAAGGCGTGAAAAATATATTTAAAAACCTGTACGAATCAGATATAAATAAATAAATTTCCACAGAATAATAATACAGAAAGAAAGATACTATCTCAAATTGTTTGACCCATAATTTAATACCATGTAGCATGTACTACGCATTTATTATCGCTACCTACCCAATACTATTATAATTGAAACTAGAAAAAAAGAAAATAAACTATACAATGTATTTAGACTTTTACAGAAAAATAAATCGGTTTTATTAATACTGGAATATAATATGGTTTTACAACCGCTGAATTTTGACAAGTGTTTATAATACCCATGTCCTTACATGAAGTAATACATTTCATTTGATTTTTACGGCATCTACAGTTTTGGACAATTTATAAAAAAAATATGAGTTAAGAATGGCTGAAATGTAACATATTTACAGTTACATTTTCTACATCCGTACGACGATAAAACTGTTAATTGGGTCGGGAACGGTAGAAGAGTTGTTAAGAGTGCTGACACATTAATTACCATCTTTGTCGATTACCCAGCCATATTGTTTAATATCGGGTAATTTTAATATTGATTTTAAAGATTTTTCCAAATTTTTGTTTGAAAAAAACGTACGTAAAAAACTGACTCGTGTCCTCTAACTGGGTTCTTCAAGAGATTTTCAAGAAAACAGCACACCTCTGACTTTGAAATCTCGCTTGGAAATAAAATTAACGAGGAATAAAACTATTCCCTAAAAGGGTGAAAACCAGGCTTTCAAAATTACCGTAAAAACTCAATTTAACGGTCACAACCGCGTTCGCCAATTAATTCGTCTTTCGCTTTTTTAAGTAAAAACACAAAGTAAGACAAGGAACGATAAGTAAAAAAGGGAGACGGAATAGCGCCAATATTGAAGAAAAATTTGAATTGAAGAATAATTTCGCCAAAACAACAGAGATGCTAAAGAAAATAGAAAGAAGATTCAAACGAACAGAGAGCGAGAGAGACAGAAGCAACAAGATACCAACAACTACCTGTAATACCGACTGAATTTTACACTAGCAAAAGTTACTAGATCTTATAATTTATAAACATATGTCATGTTACTAACTTCAAATAAAAAAAATATATGAAATTGTTCTTTGATGTATTATTCGCAACTGAAATCGCCGATGGCGGCAGCACTGTACCTATAAAATGGCTACTAAATGGAGTATTCGGAGTTGTAGATAACATGTGCAACATAAGAAAGTGAATCGAAAAATTAAATTAATTTTGAATAGACGTAGTTTTGACGTCTAATATTCTGTAATGGGGAGTATTGTTGCATATTCTATTGCGCCGAGTACAGTTATACCACCCTTTTTATTTTTATTTTTAAGTATTGACAAGACTAGCGCTGGGGACTCGTTCAACACTTTTGGAAAACTTTTTTACATAAAATGTTTCTATATATTGTATATTATATTATAATTACCTTCAAACGAGTCACTTTATTATTAAAATTAATATTAAAGTGGTTTATTTATTACTTTATCCTTTAGGTACGGGTATGAGTTAAAAATATAAAACATATAAATAATGGTTTCGATAATGGTTTGTATTGATATAACTAACTAGAACAATACATTAAAAAATACATTTTTGTATTAAAAATATTCAATTTCACTGCTTAAATAACTTATTCCAAAAACTTATCCTCACTGAAAATTGGTGAAGAAAGGTTAGGTTAGGTATCACACAAGCTATTATAAAAAACCTAGGAATATAAAATTCTCATCTATTCGGTCAATTCAAGTTCTCTATATTTGATTAATATTTACACTTTACTTGCACCCTTTCTTGGAAATAAATGGAAACTATGTAACACATTCTTGCTGGCATATACGAAAATAGCAGCCATGTACACAGCAGTTTTTGTTGTGATTTTTTCTTGATTGTGGAACTCATTATAAAACGAATCAAATTTAATACGGTAGGTGAAGAACAAATAAATGAGAAAATAAATTAAATGGAATAATATTGCACTAAACATCTAGACAAATATCACTTCTATTAACATTGCATCAAATGCGTCATACACACCAGTACTCCACATAGCAGTTTATATTTTTACCACCAGATGGATACGGGTCCATTTCAGTTGCGAATAGAATATTATTATGAATAACTTCTAGTAAAATACGAGGAGGTAAGTAAAAGAAATTATGATTAACGAAAATGAATATCTGTTGATATTTCATGTTTTGAGGAAACAGACTAATGAAAACCTAGAGAAAACATAAAAATAGAAGGAAGAAAAATATAAACGTTACACTTGTAGAGAATAGGCGAAATGGTTGGCTTAAAAAAGAACGGTGAATAATTCTTAATGTATCGAAAAATAAATAGAGATACGAAACCAGCTGTAGCGATGCCAAAGAATGAAACATAGAATCTAAAATGCAAGGAAATAAGCAATTAAAAAGGAAATATACGACATTAAGAAGCATGGGACTCCGTTAAAAGTATGAGGAAAAACTGTCATGAAAAAAAAAAGGATCCCTCTGCCTTGTATGAAAGAATGGGAAAATTGTTATTTAAAATGTTGTTGACGGAAGATAGAAACATATTTCAAACACACGAACATGCAACACTGGCCTGAATGATACAGTTGTGGATATAAATGTAAATGAATTACAATATGTAATATGAAAAATGTAAGATGATCAGGCCCAGGTGGAATATCAATTGAATTAATAAAATATGGACCAATTCAACTATTGGAATCTTTAGCTTTAATTTTCAATCAGTGTCTCAGAGGAGATGCAGCGCTGCAAGAATGGAAAGAAGCACATATTACTTCGATATATAAAAAAGGCAGCAGAACCGAATACAAGAACTACCGTGCAATTGGAAGACTGTACGGCTTGATGATTAAAAATGGAATAGAAAATGTGATGCATGAACTGGAAGAACAATATGGTTTTCGCGCAGGTATATCATGCATTCACAATATCTTCTGCATTGCGCAATTAGCTGCAAAAAGGACAGCTTGCAATAGATCGCTACATCTAGTTTTTATTGACCTGCAGAACGCATATGACAGTGTGCCATTAGTTAGGCTATACCAATTTTTAAAACCTATATTCCGATTCAATAAGCCAAATAAAAATGGGTAGTAAATTTTAAAAGATCAGCAAAGTCAGCATCGAAAATTATCAAATTGAGTGTGCCAATACGGAGAAAGGCGGCAATACTAAAATGTTTTACCGAAATACTAATAAAATACTCCTAATTAATCTACCATATCATCCAAAATAAACAGCAATTCTAAGTGGACATGGCAAATTAAAAAGCTACCGATATAAATTTAAATTAATAGACAGTGCTCTTTGCAAATGTGGTGAAATTAATGACTGTGTTAATTATTTAATTTACGATTGTCACGTAATGAAGAATGAGAGGGAAAAACTTGAAAACGAATTAAGAAGTCGTAAAACTTGGCTGGTTGTAAATGAAGAATTAGTAGAAAAAATTATATTACCATTTTTAGAATTTATATAAACTATTGATTTTGAAATACTTGTATAATAATAATAATAATTTGTAATTATATAAAACTTGTTTTTATAATGCATTAATTGTTAGATTTTTCAACGTTATTATGAAATGGAATATATGTATAAGCAGGTAATATTTTTGTATGGAGCATTCTTAAATAAAGTTATTATTAAAAAAAAAAACACACACACAGACAGAGTCTTAGAGTGGGACTCACCTGGTCGTTTTCGTCGTCGCGGAATATCCAGTTCATGGGCTCCACGCCGCGGCAGCCCAGCGTCAGGTCCGAGTGCGCGTCCACCGTCACGTCGCCGCGCTGCGGGTACATGCGCGGCTCATCAGGCAACTGGAAGGCCGGCGATTCTGCAACAAACAGCGAGACCCCGGGCTAGATTATTATTGGGTTGAGTGAATCATCGGACTTTCTTACAATATATAATAACTTGGAGAAACTTTCAGAACTCATAACATCGAAGACATACGATATACGAAGTACGACGAAACAGAAATTTTTGTTTAAAAAAAGACTTCGAAAAACGCAAAGTTAATGGTCCGATTGCATCAATAAGTGCTTTAATTTTTATTAACCAATAGAGACTTAAAATTAAACGAAACGTTAAACTAATATAATAATTTTTCGTTGCGCTGCCAACTGCAGACGTGTGTTAGTTGTTACTCCGTATAATTTTTTAATTTTGTGGATTACAAGTTATTAATACATAGGCATTTCAAAAATGACCCGTGGTCAAAGTGCTGTATTGCAAGATACAGTTATATTCTTACTGTCAAACAACTCATTTATTGACAAATTACTCAATAAAGTATATGAAGAGCTTAGTTGATTTTGAATGAAATAGAAAAACCGGAAGAGGAAGTTTATTGTACACACAAAACTAATAATTCCATTTTTTTCAAAAATAGAAACGTAAGATGTTAGCAAAAATTTTTGTAATATAAGATGTTATTTGCACTTTTCTTGTTTATGCTTCTAACTTTGAGAAAAGCTAAATTACATTTTTAATAATCTTCAATAATCTTAGTTACAATGGCAACAAAAACTAAAATATTTTTAACATCTATGTGTCAAACGTGTCAAATAATTGTAGTGTCAAAAATATGTGTCGTTTGAAATATTATAAAAGCAATATTTGTATTATCTGTTAGAAAGTTTTAAAGACTATTTATAAATTAATACCTATTTTAAAATAACTTTATGGTTACGAGAAGAAAAAATTAAACAAGTTTATCATCTATAATAATTATAAAAATAAAGTCACACACAATGAACAAGTCATACGTATTCAGTTGGTTTTATATGTATAAGAAAGGAATGTGGTGCCCAAACCAGATTTTTTTAATATTTTGTACGATTTGCAAGTTAATATTGCGATCACTCATCAAATTAAAACGAAAAATCAATAGCACAACAATTTTTATGCCATTTAAACCTATAATGGCTTGAAAATACATATTTTAAAGTGGAACATTGATAATTTGAATGCGCGCGTTTATTATTGGAAAGGATATAATTAAAAAAATTTTCGTCTTTGACATATGCGTGTAACCTCTGAATTGCCCATATATCAAACTTGTATCAAGTGTAAATTATTAAGTAATTAGACATTTGTGTAGTGACCACTAGAGATTTACTAAATTAAACTTTTTACATTTTTATTGACGTCAGTCACAATTGTGGTTCTGAACCACAGCGGATTATCTGTTGCTGAATATCAAATAAATATTCTGTTTTTCATTACATCCAGAGTTTCTTATGCTAGTGTATTATAAACAAATAGGTAACAGTAAAAAGAATGTTATATTGACGTTAACGTGTCGGACTGTGGATCGTGAGATCCTCAGTTCGAATCCCACTGCCGACAGTTACAAATTTAAATTTACCCCTGTGGTTCCCCCTCTACTAACATCTTTGGGGGCTACGACTTGACGGCTGGTAACCGCACTTCATACGAAAAAATATATCACTTACCGAGATCTGCGTAAGCAGAGTGCCACACCCGCAATGGGTAAAAGGCGTGATGATATATTTATTTATTTATTTATATTGACGTTATTGTACACTATACAGTGTGTTTCAGTTTCGAGGCTCGCGATTGGGATCTCGAGAACTGTGAGAGCAACGACTTTGGTTAAATCAGATAAACGTCGGTACACTAACAGACTAATTATTAATGTTTTTGTTTACGTGAAAGAATACATAGGTCAGTAGATATGAGTAACATAACCTATTGCCGTAGATATTTTTATTTTTAATTCCTTTCTAAGCTATCGTATATTTTAGTTGTTTCAAATAAGAAAGGTAAATAATTTTACTGTCTAATCAGTAGAGTAGAAAAATATTTTTTCTGTGGCTTATATGCAAGATATGATACATACTTATAATATTTTTAATGAAACCAATAGTAAAAAACTATTTTAAATATATTAATGATGTATAACTATGTACGATTGGACGACATTAATTCCACTCCATATTTTTCACAGTTTGTTTTTTATTATTATTATTTAATTATTTTTCTGCAGTTTTTTTCTATATTTTTTTCCAATATTTCCATTTCGTTTAAAAAACTGGCAACTTCAAGCAATTAGATTGACAAATTTAGGTGTGTCTATTCAAATTTCAACATCAAGTCTGTATTGCGAGACAGGGTGATGACTGATACAGCCGATCATAGGCCTTTTACATGTGTAACAATACTTGTGTAATTTCCTGCTTCTATAATTATTTTAAAGAAAATTTTTTCAAATGAACATTGATGAGATTTACTATCTGCTCCTGAATCAGTGAACAAATTTCATTTTACCTTTGTTTTAAAGCTAAAAAGACGTTCAATTATTACAAAAATTCAGTTTTTGTTATGAGTATTCATGAAAATGGAATTGATTTCGATCAAATATTTATCGTAATTTTATTTATTTATTTATGTTTAAAAAAACCCAAATGATATAATTAGCAGACAGTTGACATAAGTATTTTAACAAACTTAAATAATTAAAAATAGTGAATATAATATAACAGAAGTTACAAAATTATTAATTTTAACAAACGATTAAATTTCAACTCGTTAACATCAAATAAATCGATTTCATTACATATATTGTTACATGATCTTATGATTCTATTTACTGCCGAATTAGATCCATATAGGGGCATATTCTGTAACTTACCTGTTAGTTTTTAACGGCCAGTTAAAAATTTTAACCAATAAAAATAAATGTGTCAAATGAAATTTTCAATTTTTATTCAGTGACGTCTGTTATCATTGGTCAAAATTTTTAACAGGCTGTTAAAAACTAACCGATAAGTTACAGAATAGACCCCATAAAGTTCTAAATTTGTGGCAAGTTAGGATTTCGCTATTTATTGTACTATAACTAGATATTTTAAAGCTAATTGACTGCAAAATAGCTGGTGAAACTATTTTACCATGAATTAATTTGTACATAAAGTGAATTTGCACAATTTCTCTACGATCTTCTAATGTTTTTAAAGTCATCATTTTCAACCCATCATTATAGCAATACAAGTTTTTATTGATTTTGAATTTATATAAAATGTAATTAACAATTTTTTTTTTGTATTATCTCTATACGTTTAATGTAAGTATTATAATAAAGGTTCCATATTATATTGTAATATTCCAAGACGCTTCGTACAATCGAGTTGTATAATAAAATAATACAATTCATATTAGTGAAATCCTGAGTTTGACGAATAACAAATCCACACATTTGACTTGCTTTCCGTATAGTTATTTCAATATGAGGTTTAACTATTAGTTTAGGATTATTGTTACTCCTAGATCTTTGATTTTATTTACATTTTCAAGTATGTGACTATCAATAATGTAATCAAAATCTACCACAGATTTACTTCTACTAAATCGTATTACTTTACATTTAGATAAGTTTAAAAACATTCCATTATTTTTACACCAATTGGAAAATTGGTTAAGAGCAGCGTGAATATGAATACAGTCTGATAATGATTCAATTTTCAGAAATATTTTGATATCATCATTAAAGAGTAATATGTGTACGTTATTAATTTCTTTAATTTCGTTGACTACATCATTTATCAAGAGATTAAACAGTACAGCGCCCAATATGGACCCTTGCCCAACTCCTGACTTAACCTTAATTTGTTTCGAAATAACATTTTTAACTTTTATAAATTGTGTTCTATTTGAAAGGTAACTTTCAAACCATTTTAAAATAGATCCAGTGATACCATAGTATTCCAGTTTTTCTAATAATAATTTATGATTAACTCTATCAAAAGCTTTCTGAAAATCTGTGTAAATTGCATCGACTTGTAATTTATCTTCAAATGCGTCATTGATATAATTAGTAAAAGCTATTAAGTTAGTATTGCAGGATCTACCTGCACTACAACCATGTTGATTCTCAGATATAATATTTTTTGTTAAAATATTCAAAACATTTACAACCAGTGATTCTATAATCTTAGAAAAAACACACTGAATAGATATTGGTCTATAATTTGAGATTTCATTCGTTTTCATTTTTAAAAACCGGTGTTATATATGATTTTTCCATATATCAGGAAATTGACCGACATTTAATGACAAGTTAAATAAAATGCATAAAGGTTGGGCAAGAGTTGAGCTACAGTTTTTAATAAAATATGTTAGTATATTATCTGGCCCAGCGCCTTTACTGTCATCAAGATCTAGTAGACTGTTAAAAACAGTGTCAATATCAATTTTAATTTTATTAAGCACCACATTGGCGTTACCATTTTGATAATTGATTTTAGATTTCAATTGATAACTATGTGATACATATACTGATTGAAAAAAATCTGCGAACATATTCATAATTGTTTGACTATAGCTTGAGAATATCATTATTGTAGGACATATTACTCGGTATATTAAGATTGCTATTATTTTTTCTTCAATATATTTCCAGAATGACTTAAGATTATAATTTAAGTTACTTTGAGTATTGTTCAGAAACAAATTGTAATCATTTTTAATTTTAATTTTCGATTCAGCTCTTAATTGTCTATATATAAATTTAGAAAATAATAATCATTAGTTTTCTTATATATGTTATAAGCGTGATTTTTCCTCTTTATTAATCTTTGTACATTTAAGGAAAACCAACACGGATACTTGGTACAATTAATATAAATTTTTGGAACAAACATTTCAATAGCACTCTGTATAAAATTATAAAATACATTTAAATTAACATCAACATCTTCTACAAGTATATTGTTCCACTCAAATTCATCTAAATATTTATTAATAACATCATAATTTGCTCGTTTAAAATTATACTTGCAGAAATTATTTACCACAAGCGGTGAGTTATTTACAACTAAAGGAAATTGAATTTGAATTTGCGGATAATGATCATCAGGTTTTACAAGATAATTGCAATCATTACTTATTTCTACATTACTATGATTACTAAAAATAAGGTCCAAAAGTACATTGTTTTTATTTAGTATATTATTATGCTGTTTAAGATCTAAATACGCCGAACTGTCACAAAGGATTCCTTCTGCTGTAGACGTGATGGCAGTCGGGACGAGCGCTGCATCATCAGTGTCGTACTCATATGTTCTAAATAGTGACGCTCGTCGCACTGACGGGGTAAATTCCCTCCACCAATTATAAACTCTTGGGAGTCAATCATTATTGACACAAAAATCTGTTCAATATCGACATCGATATTATTAATTTTAGCAGAATGCAAATTTGAGTTCACTGCTTAAGTGCTAAAACTAGCTGACTTATTTCTATCGTATCTGTACACAACAAAATTAGTTGAAAATAGTTCCGAGTCTAATATTCCATGTTTCTGTTAAAACGATAATATTGTAATTGTTTCATTAAAAAAAATTATAGTTTTAGTTCGTAGACCCCGCACATTTTGATAAAATAAAGGTATTTACTGAACTACTTATTGCATCTTTATTTACGAAATGTATTTTCAACTATTTTAGGAACACCATTTATATATCTTATGATTTTGTTATCGACGCCACTGTCTTTCGGATATTTTAATTTGGTTAATAAATCACGATAGTGGGAGCGCTGCGATGGTGTTTGATCCGAATTTATTTTAATATTATTACCAATGTTAATAAACTTCAGTTTATTTTTATTTTTTAGTACAGTAAGAACATCATTGCTATTATCAAGTGATACTTTAAGAGGTCTCATTTTGTTCTCATTATACGCTCCAAGGCGAAATGTTTTTATGTTACTAGTATCAATGTTATTAACTTCGTTAAAACTATTAATTATTTTAGTTTTATCATCTTGAATACGTTAAATTTTATCTGTTTTACTGGATTCCGGTAAATAATATATAATAATTTGTTCATATGGCAGTGTCTTTCCTAAGGTATTTCCATCATCTGTACTATTTGGAAATGAATTGGTACTATTTTTTATTTCAAGTAATTGACATTGTAGTTCAGAAACAGTTTTTTGAAGCTGGATAACGTTCGATAGTTGTAATTTGCAATCACTACAAGTAGTACAGTTAAAATTAATTTTTCTGTTTATATTTCTCAAACATCCTATTTCCCTTGATGACAGTCCTGCACATTTAGTATGCAATAAATTCTTACTACAGTCGCAAGAAATTGATTCTTCTTTTAACAAATCCTCGTTGTAAATGAAACACAACGCCATTGAGAATAATAGTCGCACAAGTGAAGTGTGAATTAATTAAAATTGGATATTTAGTTTTATATTGAAAATTCGGATGGTCCACTGTTTTCACCTGTTGAAACTATTAGTTTATTGTTTTATGCGAAATTCATCTTTATTTTAAGCACGTGTTAATAATATTCTTAAATAACTATATGAGTTTATAATTTCAAATATATCATCACGTCTTTTACCCATTATGAGTGTGGCACTCTGCTTACGCAGATCTCAGTAAGTGATATATTTTATCGTATGAAGTGCAGTTACCAGCCGTCAAACCATATCCCCCAAAGATGTTAGTGGAGGGGGAACCAAAGGGGTACATTTAAATTTGTAACAGTCGGCGGTGGGATCCGAACTGAGGATCTCACGATTCAAAGTCCGACACGTGACCACGGAGCTATTTACCCCATATTTTATTTTAGTTTATAATTTCATGTTCATATGAATATCATTATTAGGAATATAATATCATTATAATCACTTTATCACTTTTACAACTAATTAAATTAAACTAGAATCGTAAGTTTAAATTTAATGTTACCCGGAGCACCTACTTATGTCTGTATACTTCAATAACTACTCTTAAAATTTTGTTACTATTCTGCTGAATTATGCTTCGGTAAATATATTTTTTTCGTTAATTTTGCTTCGGTCTAGTGTCTTCGTTGAAATAATATGTTTTTCAGTGAACGTTCTAGCATTCGTCTGAAATGAGTATACTAATGGATCTATAAATATTAGATGTGGAATAAAATAAAATAATTAAATGAAACTCGATGAATATATTCTTAACAGTATAGGTAATAGTTTACGCAGCCACCTAATACAGTCCGTTATAATAAAATTTATCATTAATCGAATTGTTATCATTGATAGTTGCGTCAACAATAATAACATAAATAATAGAAATGGATACTGAGGAACAGCCGAAATCAAAAAGGCAATGAAGACAGGAAATCACAGACAGGTAGTACTATTACTTAAATTTTAATACAAATGAACCTATATGGAGTTAAAAGCTCCGTGGTAACGCGTCGGACTGTGGATCGTGAGATCCTCAGTTCGAATCCAACATCTGACAGTTGCCAATTTAAATTTACCCCTGTGGTTCCCCCTCCACTAACATCTTTGGAGCTTGGCTCCTGGTAACCGCACTTCATACGCAAAAATATATCACTTACCGAGATCCCATAATGGGTAAAAGACGTGGTGATATATTTATTTTTTATTTATTTACTATATATATATTAAAATTACCATATTTTATGAAAAAATTTGAACGTAAGTCTTTTCTAGTAACCACAAATTTGAAAATATTACCGCCTTTACTAACTTATATTACCCAAATGAACATTGTTGTTATTTGTATTATTTTTGTAATTAGGTATAATGTATTATCTCTATATTTTAATTTTTAAAGTCACAAATCATATACTTTTGTCGTATTTCATATTAAAATAAAGAGGATAATTGATATAGTTGCATTAGTATTATTTTAAAACATATATAGGTAGCAAATATTCTACACTTCATTACCTAAACTTAGTAAACATCTACAGGATGATTCATAACATAAGGAAAATATTTAATGCATCAGAAGTAATTATAATACTCGAGATAATTTTAATGTATCGACTTTTTATGTTATTATCGAAAAGTGAAATTAAAAAAAGAGCTGCAGTGTCTGGTGACGTGTACAAGTTCTCTTTTTGAATGACAGATGAATTATCGACAGATAAATGTAAAAGAGAAGCCGAGATGTTCGTGATTTTTTATCCTGACGATTTGAATTTAAATCTTCTTGAAGAGATTGCACAATTTCACTGTTACATGCGATGACAAATGAAACGGAACGATAATGTAAATTCTACCTATACTCTCTGATTCGTTACAATCTGCATTTCCAAATGTGGAAATTG
The DNA here is from genome assembly GCA_963942605.1 of Poecilus cupreus. NCBI lineage: Eukaryota > Metazoa > Arthropoda > Insecta > Coleoptera > Carabidae > Poecilus > Poecilus cupreus. The sequence goes on from OZ012713.1 coordinate 14,622,086, forward strand.
CGCTACCAATTTTTGTAACGTTAATGGTAACAAACTGCTCCACAGAACGATCTTTTTCGCAACTTAAATATCTAAAAATCCCTTAAGGACCACAATGAATAAAGGAAGATAAACTCGTTAGCAATCTTATGAATGAATATTAGTTCCGATAAAGTAGTAGAACACTTTGTGGCAAACAAGTATAATCTCCTTCTCTTCACGAGTTACAGAGAGTAACCTGCCTACTTAGTAGAAATAAGATACTTAGATAAGAAATACTTATATATACTGCTGTAACATAATGTAAAGCATCTTTTGTCGTTCAACCATTGTACAAGTACAATAAAGACTTAAGGTCCGTTGTAAATTCAATTTTTAAAAACTCAATCTTCTCAAAAAGAACTAAAATTGGCGCAGTCGTTGTAGGATACTCGAAGTTAGACGTATCGCACGGATAACTTTTGTTTCAACAATTTATCGAGTATTTCGGTCCGGGAGTGAGCCGTTTAGCAAATCGAGCGGATATCGGTTTGTCGCGAGCCCTACAGCACCGAAGAAGAGAAGAGAGTTAGAAGAGAGAATTGCAACGCACTGGTGGAGGACAGCATCGCCAAAGCCAGCCTGGTGAAGGACAGCATCGCCGTAGCCAGACCCCCTAGAATACGAAGACCTGGGAGAGGAACAAAATCGTCCGAACCTATAGGCACTAGGTTAAGAAGAAATGAAACAAATAATACTGTGAGTACGCTCAATTCCATAATATAAATCAAATCCTATTATATTCCAAGAATCCTATTTTAAAAGATAACTTGAAGTTCAACTAGAGTAGAAAATATTAATAAGTTAGAATTTTATTGATTAATGAGTGAAAACGAATTACAGAACTTATCTGATCTATTGAATCGATTTAACCTCGCAGATACAGATATAGATATGCCACAAACACCACCACAACTTGAACAAAATCCCGTAAATTACCAATTATTAAGATTATATGTAGACTCTATTCCAAATTATGAAGGTAACCCTCATACACTGGGAATATTTCTCGATTCATGTCAAAATTTAATAAACACTTTTGGCACCCAAACAAATTTTGCTTTAAATAATTTTTTAGTAAGAGCTGTGCTAGGTAAACTAACAGGCAGAGCATTAATTTTAATTGGTTCACGAACAGAACTTTCCACTTGGGACGAGATAAAAGAAGCTCTATCCCTCAGTTTCGGTGATCAACGTAATATAGATTGTTTGATCCAAGATTTGATTTCGCTTCGTCCTAATAAAAATGAGCCACCTTATAACTTTGGCATGAGATGTCAAGACGCACGAAGCCTAATAACATCTAAATTAAATACTTTACAATTAACAAATGCAGAGAAAACCATTAGACAGGCTAACTATAACGATTTAGCTTTGAAAACATTTATACGCGGTCTACCATTGAACATTCAAACGAATGTCAGACTCAGAAATCCTGATAGTCTTGAAAAAGCAATAAGTTTACTCATTGAAGAAGAAAATTTTCTTTATTCCACACAAAGACAAAGCACACTAAATTTACAATCCAACTTCAAACCATCACACAGAGTATTACCATCTAGACCACAAATACCACCTAACTATGGACAAAACTTCCAATATTTTAGACAAAATCCAACTCCTTTAAACTATCAAAACGCACAACAACCACTCAGAACAAATCCATTCCAAAAACCTATCAACCAACCTAATTACAGACCAACATATTATGCGCAAAGACAACCTCAAATCCAAATGAGACCCCCTACATTCCACCACATACAAAAACCAATGAATTACCAACAAAACTTCTCACGTCCGAATTTCCAACAAAATTCTCCGCGCCCTAACTTCCAACAAAATTTCACATATCAAAATCAATCCCAACAATTTAAACCTGAACCAATGGACACATCATCTGGTCACTCCAGAAACACCTTCCGAAAACCAATAACCTCAAACGTACTATTTAACCAAGACATTCATCCTGAACAATCCCAAATTTCCCATGAAGAAACACAAGAATCCGAATTTGAAACCTTTGAGAACTATCCTGAATATGATGATTACGACACGTACTATGAAGATTATTCTCACGCCGTGTCATACGACGAATCTCACTATGTCACTGATAACACCGCATACGAGCAGAGTACATCTGTTAATGCCGATTCAGCTGTAAATTTTCTTACAGCCAACAACCCGAACAACCCGACGTAATTCAACTCAACGTCCTAAAAGCAAATTTACCCCATATCTATATACCCGAAATTGACGCAAATTTTCTTATTGACACCGGAAGTAGTAAAAGTTTGATGGATCCTGAATTAGCATGTAAATTTTATCAAAATTATATTTACAATCAAAATTTTAATATTCAAACAGCTCACGACATTTCATATCATAATGAAGTCGCTGAAATTCCACTTTTAAAAATTTTTAATATCCCTGAAAGTCATAAATTTTATTTATTTAAATTTAGTAATAAATATGATGGCCTTATCGGTGTTGATCTTTTAAAACAATTAAACGCAAACGTGAACGTTACAACTAGACAACTTACAACACCACATGCTAACATTCCAATTATTTTTGATCCTGACAAAGAAATACAATTGAGTAATAATAAAAATCCCATTCCTTTACATTCAATCACTGTACCACCTCGAACTTCAATTGTTGTCAAACTCCCTGTTAAAATGACTGACGGTATAGGTATACTAAATCACATGAACTTTGAAAATGGCGTTGAAATGCCGAAAGCGCTCGTAAACATCTCAAATAATTTTGCAATAACCACTTTGATTAATATAAATGAAAACCCTGTTAAAATTGAAATATTAGAACCTCTTGAGATTGAACCATTGAATCCTATTGAAATTAATTTTGTTGAAAAAATGGAAGTAGATGAAGAATTGGATAAAGAATTTGATGATACTTTAAAACAAAATTTAAAAAATATAAGAATAGATCATTGCAATAAAGAAGAGAAGGATGTAATCAGAAAATTATGTTTCGATTACAGAGATATATTTTATTGTGATAAAATTCCATTAAGTTTTTCAAACGATATTACTCATAAAATTAAATTAAAAAATGATACGCCTATCCACGTAAAATCTTATCGATTTCCTGAAATCCATAAACAAGAAGTAAAATCACAAATTTCCAAAATGTTAAAACAAGGCATTATTCAAGATAGTATTTCCCCTTGGTCCAGCCCAATTTGGATCGTACCGAAGAAGCTTGATGCTTCGGGTAAGAAAAAATGGCGCGTAGTGATAGACTATAGAAAATTAAATGACCAGACAATAGACGACAAATACCCCCTGCCTAACATCTCAGACATACTAGACAAACTTGGAAAAGCAAACTATTTTACAACATTAGATCTAGCTAGTGGATTCCACCAAATAGAGGTAGACCCTAGCGACGTCCAAAAGACAGCCTTTTCAGTAGAAGGAGGGCATTACGAGTTCAAACGTATGCCGTTTGGTTTAAAGAACGCCCCGTCAACGTTCCAGCGAGTCATGGATAACGTCCTTCGCGGCCTTCAGCATGAAACTTGTTTAGTATATTTAGACGACATTATTATATTCAGTTCTTCACTTGATGAACATATCGTACGATTAAAATCCGTCTTTGATAGACTACGTAATAGTAATTTCAAAATTCAACTTGACAAAAGCGAATTCCTCCAAAAAACCGTTCAATATTTAGGACATGTCATTACTTCTGATGGCGTGAAACCTAATCCAGAAAAAATTTCTGTCATAAAAAATTTCCCTATTCCTAAGACACCAAAGGAAATTAAAAGCTTTTTAGGTTTATTAGGATATTACAGACGCTTCATCAAAGATTTTGCAAAAATCACAAAGCCGATGACAAAATGTTTAAAAAAGGACTCAAAAATTATACATGATAAAGAAATTTTAGAAAGCTTTAATACGTGCAAAAATTTACTTATAAACGACCCAATTTTACAGTACCCCGATTTTGACAAACCTTTTATACTGACCACAGACGCCAGCAATTTTGCAATAGGTGCCGTACTTTCGCAAGGCGAAATTCCACGTGACAGACCTATAGCTTACGCATCTAGAACTTTGAATGACACAGAGACACGCTACTCCACTATCGAAAAAGAACTATTAGCGATAGTTTGGGCATGTAAGCACTTCCGTCCGTATCTTTATGGTAGAAAATTTACAATAGTAACTGACCACCGTCCACTAATTTGGCTTTTCAATTTAAAAGAACCCAACTCTAGACTTGTCCGATGGCGATTAAAATTAGAGGAGTACGATTATAATATTCAGTATAAGAAAGGAACACATAATACAAACGCAGATTGTCTTTCAAGAATAAATTTAAATGCTTTAGAAACGGAATCATTAAAAAACAACCCTGGTAAAATTGACGACGATATAGTTGAATATTTTAGAAACTTTGCAGAAAATTTTACACCTGACAAAAACGAAATACAACCTGTACCATCCACAAGTAAAGATTCAAATCCTAAAATTAAACCAAAAATAAAAATTTTGTCAAACATTCAAATCAAACCTCCTAATTCCAAGAATATTCCAATTCCCAAACAAAACGACATCATTGTTATAGACTCAGACACACACTCAGAAACATCAACACAACACTCCAACGCAAATGATAACACGAATGAAGGTATAACAATATTAGACGAAATTATTAACAATAAATTAAACCAGATTCATGTCTTTCCACACATACTCCATAAACTCGTTATTTCTCATAACAATTATGAAAACCAAAAAATAATTAAAGTAAAATTACCTGAAAATAAAAATGAGCAAATGATATTTGAATTCCTGAGAGACTATACAGACTCGAAAAATATATATCACCTTTACTTTCATACAGATAAACTTTTCCGAGATTTTTCCAAAGTTTATTTGAATAAATTTTCTATGAAAGGTCCAAAATTAATAAAATGTAATAAATTAATTAATACTGTAACAAATAAAGAAGAACAAATTTTGTTAATAAAAAACCATCACGAAGGTAATACTAACCATAGAGGCATTAATGAAACTTTAGAATATTTAAAACGTAATTATTATTGGAAGCACATGAAATTTACAATCACAAATTTTATGAACGCATGTGAAGTTTGTCAAAGAGCGAAATACGCAAGGAAAAAACCGTATGTTCCGCTAATGCTTACTGAAACAGCTACACGTCCATTTCAGATAGTACACGTAGATATTTTTATCTTTGATAATAAAAATTATTTAACTCTCGTGGATGCTTTTACTAAATTCGCACAGGCAATTCATATTGAAGGAAAAACAGCAATTAATACTAGTAACGCCTTAGTAAAATATTTTGCATCATTTGGCATACCAGAAAATTTAGTTTTGGATAACGGTAAAGAATTCAATAATATTTTAATTAAAGAACTTTTAAAACTGCATAAAATTAACGTTCATTTTACTACCCCTTTACACCATGAGTCAAACTCTATTGTAGAGAGATTTCACTCTACGATTATTGAGCATTTAAGAATACTTCAAGAAATGTACCCCGACGATCAAAGCGATCAAATGAATTACGCAATAATTGGTTATAATAATTCAATACACAGTGCTACAAATTATACTCCATTTGAGTTAGCATTCGGACACACCCATTCTAGAAACCCTAATGAAATATTTCTTCCAAATTTATTTTATAATGATTACATTGAAAATCATAAGGAAAAATTAAAACATGTATATCAAAAAGTCTCTGACAACTTATATAGCAAGAAAGAAAAAATTATCGCGAAACATAATACGCACGGAGATACTAATTATCACTTTAAAGTAGGTCAAACAGTTTATAAACAAAACCCACTTAATAGAAGTAAAAAATCATTGAAATTCTTAGGACCATATAAAATTACTAAACTTTTAGACAAAAATAGAGTTGAAATTTCAAATGAAAAGAAAAAGAAAAAATCTGAAATTATACACATAAAAGAACTGAGACAACCACCTGTTTCAGATCCCTCATCCTCATCGTTGCTGCCGCAACCCTAGAAATTCCAAAATATCACAACCTGAACACAAACCCTGGACTCTTACCATTGAAACTTGGACATGCACAAATTAAAACAGATTACTGGACTTTCGTTCAAATATATGACATCTCAGATATTATAAATGAATACAATGCATTACGAAATTCATTCTCCAAAATTAAACATGAAATTCACAATTCTACACATAATAAAGAAAATTATCAACTTACAAAAATTCTAGAAGATAAAGTTTCACTTCAAATACATCAACTAAACCCGCTGTTAACTAATAGAAATAAAAGAGGCTTAATCGATGGTCTTGGCTCTGTAATTAAATCTATAACTGGCAATCTCGATCAAAATGACGCTGAAAGATATGACAAAGCGATATCAAAACTCTCAACAAATCAAAATAAATTTAAAACAATAATTAACGAACAAATTACAATTTTGGAAACTTCAATTAATAAATTTGATGAAAATTTAAAAATACTTTTAACAATCAACAATTCCTGAGTTTAAAGATTGATGAATTAGAAAAATATATAAATATTACTTATGCTAAACAAGTTGAATCAGCAAACTGTTTATTGATTCAAACCGTCCTTACTCAATATATTACAAGCATGCAAATCATTTATGATTTATTAGAGAAAATAGAAGTGGCAATAACTTTTTCAAAACTTAATACTTTTCATAATTCTATAATTGAACCTAAAGATTTATTATCAGAAGTTGTTAACATAAGTAATATATTAAATAAAAATAAATTCCCATTTGTACCTTCTTTAGAAATTTGTTATTATTTGAAAAAATTATAGAAATCAAAAGTTTTAGTAAAAATAATCAAATTACATTTTTAATTCAAATTCCTATAGTTGAAACTGAAAGTTATACTTATTATCATTTATATCCTTTACCAACCCCATATAAAAATACATTTAAAACAATTATACCTCAATCTAAATTCCTTGTTACCAATGAGCAAACTTACGCATTTTTCGATGCCAAATGCCAAGAAATTACCCCTGAAGAGTTCCTCTGTCATGAAGTACATACATCAAGAATAACTGTTAATCCTCCTTGTGAAATCCAGTTACTAAAATATGAAGTAAATTCTACAAATTGTGAGCAAGTAGTCACCAACATTCCAGAGACCAAAATTCAGAAAATAGAAGGAAACCAGTGGATCGTCATCACCCCGAGCAACATCATCGCCACCCAGAAATGTGGAAGAAACACCGACAACATCCCTTTAAATGGTAGCTATGTAATCGAACTCAACATCGAGTGTGAAGTGAAAGTGAAAAATACTGTGCTTAAAACATATCAAACATTTAAATCAAAATTCAATAACATAATTTTACCCAGTTTACCCCTTCCAGAAGACTTCAGTGATAAAAATATTTTAAACTTTAAAACATTTAAAATAGAATCTATAAATTCAGATGATACTAAACATATTATTTCATTGATAAATAAACAAAAAGAAAATTTAAATGAAATAAATAACACCTCTGTATATTATGATAAAATTGGTGTCTTCACCATTATTTTGTATTGCTTTATAATTTTATGTATTATATGCATTGTATGTTATTATGTTAAGCGAAGAAAGTCAACCAAGAGTCCACATCAGAGACAAACCAAGGCAAGCGCATCAGCCGCATCAACCAATATCCAATTTCAACCGAACTCTGTGGCCAAAACCCCATAGTTCTCATCTTGTGCCGGAGGAGTTACAGAGAGTAACCTGCCTACTTAGTAGAAATAAGATACTTAGATAAGAAATACTTATATATACTGCTGTAACATAATGTAAAGCATCTTTTGTCGTTCAACCATTGTACAAGTACAATAAAGACTTAAGGTCCGTTGTAAATTCAATTTTTAAAAACTCAATCTTCTCAAAAAGAACTAAAATTCACGTCTTTTTGAGGTTAGGTTTTTTCCATTGGTTGCCATAAACGACAGGTGGAAATTTGTTGAATTTTGATGTTGTTTTTGTTTGCCAAATTATTTAAATATCTAGTATGTAATAAAAAAATGTATCTTGTATGTGATATTAAAAATAAAATGTAAGAAATCAATAAAAAATAGATGTCAGTAACAGTAAATTATTATTGAAAAATAAATATTGATTTTGATATTGGATTGTAAGTTACTTATTTCTGACTTCCTGTTCACTACATATTTAAAAGAAATCTAACAGGTTATGGGCCCAGGACTTGAAATTTTTGAAATTTTATTACATCTAATAGCTAGTTGATTTTTAGAGAAAATGTGTATGCTAAAATAGATTTTGAAAAGTTAACGGGAATAACTATAAGAATTGGGCTTTTCGCATTCAAATTTTATTGGAAGCCAAAAATGTTTGGTCTGCTATTGAACCTGGGTTTCCTAAAACTGATACGAAAAACGCGGAGCAAATTTTTGAGAGACAGAACAGCTATGCGCATTCTTTGCCATTCCATAGATGATAACCAGTATATTCGCGATGTTAAATTCATATAATTCATTTAAAACGAGAATTGTACGCATCCCGCTTAAAAATTGGTGAATCTATGATGGAATATTTTGAAAGAATGACAAAAATATCACTGAAACTCGACGCTGCCGGGTACGGATTGTCTGATGAAGAATTCGCACACATGTTACTAACGGGTCTTCCAAATGATTTTGATACTTTAGTTGTGGGAAGCTTCCGGTTCTATCTCCGTTTCAAAAGTCAAAATATTTTTAATTAATGAAGAATCAAGAACAGTGCCATATTATCCAATAGGCTGACTAGGCTAAAGCCTAGGACGCATTGTAATAAAGAGGCGCCGGAAGCAGGAATTATGTTCTCGTTTTGGAAAGATATTTTAATTCGGTTTCATAGAACAAGCCAATCGTTACAGAAGCAAAGTATGGATGTATTGACAACTATTCAGTTATATGAGCCTTTAGATAACTTTATAACAGAAATGAGAGTAAATTTTGATAAATATTATGAAGACGGTAAAATTCTAACAAAAAGTACAAAGAATCAGGGCCGGTTTTCCCATAAGGCCGATAGGGCGACTGCCCTAGGCCTCCGATTTTAAGCGGCCTCTAAAAATTTGATGGAGACTATATAAAACGAAATATAATTTTTATTTACATTCTGCGTTAAATAATTTCATTTTGAATGTATAATTTCAATTTGCGGCACTTAATTATGTATTTTCACAACGGCAACCTCACTAAGTTAGCGAAATGTACGTATTGATAACATAATTTTCTTTTACCGGTAAATTCATTCTAACTTTATCCGTTCGTTAAAAATTCACGTGAAGGTCCATCATGTTTTTCTGAGAGAGGCTCAGATTGAGAAACTAGATTCCCGGAGTTTGACGTAACCTTTAGCGGGTCAGTGGTGAAATATAGAGGAGGTGAAAAGTTTATATAGAAATAATAGTATATTACATAACGAGAGAAGCAAATTAAGCACGAGTGAAAAAATTGACACACGAGCCGCGTAGCGGCGAGTTTGTAATTTCACGAGGGCGTAATTGCTTTACATCACAAGTTATGTAATATACTTTTTCTACGACCAATCAATACTATTTCTAAATTTAAAACAATATTCAAATAGTTAGAAATTTATTATGTATTTTTGTATTCTCCAATCCATGAATTTTTGGTACACAAATTCGTATCGTTCTCGAGATTTAGACACAAAAAATTATTTTTCTACAATCGTTGCACAATATCGACATTGTTATTCCATTTTTAGTTAGGAAATGTTCAAAATTGTCGCTCTAGGGCGACAAAGTGACATATTGTCGCACTAGTGCAACAAAAATAAAACAAAAATAAATTAGTTAAAAGTAAATGATGCATTGGATTTTTCTGGTAATAACCTTGCTATTGCAAATACAGTTGGCATATACGTACATACACTTCAACTTAATCACCATAAACGTATTCACTCTGTAGACTTTATGTCAAATGTACTCCATATGTCAAATGTACTCCATGTGTCAAATTATGATTTCTTTGAAATTTTTTATTTTGTTCATAAACGTTGTCATGATTACGGTGACATGGGTAACTACTATTTTACTAAATTGTTATAGGCGTGACCAAAGATAATTTTGAAAATTTTTTTCTACAGCTTGACATTGTTCAACGATTGTAGAAAAAATATTGTGTGTATCTCGTCGGATAGAGCTTGTTCGGTGCACTATCCGCACTTGATACACAAATAACTATTGTTGCACTTTTAGCTTGTGGTTTGCCAATTCAAATATCACTGTCGCTCGACATTTCTTACTTAAAATATTAATAAATATAAGTAAAGGATAATACTATGTAGTAGTATATATTTACCTCACAATAAAACAGATTATAAACTATAGATGCACGCAGATGAGAGACTATAAAATATGACCAGTACCTATACATGTAATAATCACACACATTACCTAAATGTCAAACAAGCTTTGTTTTTGTTTATAAAAATACACGACAATTGGCGTAGGGATACATGATGAAGCATAGTCCCTTCTACATATTTTATTGAAATATTTATTGGTGTTCTAATTTATAATAAACCCAGCAAAATATGAATTTAGTTATAAAATTTTATCAGTTAGCTAAATTTGAATCCATTACATTTAAATCTAAAATTTTATGCAACAATTTTAATTATTTTGGTAATGTGACAGTCAGTAGTGCCAACTTAAATTTCATTTTCAAGTGTTACGTAATAAACATTACGTAACACTATGCATAACAACGTACTTACATTGATTGTAGTTTGTTTTGTAATGACATACTTACAGTAGTGGTCGTAGAAAAAAATAATTACAGTAGGTATAGGTTCTGTATAGAAAAAGATATGGCAATTGCAAATTTGAAGGAGGAGCCGCGAACTAAGAAGAAAAAAATTACGGATTCTTGTAGCAAAATTGAAAATATTTTGAATGAAAAAATGCAAATCAAAATTTAGATCAGGAAGCGTGCAGTAGCTACACGTCTCTATTATATGTTGATGCTGTGGATAATGGGATAAAAATAATTGAAAATAGGGAGCAAAAAGATGTTACTGAAAATCAAACAAACAACGATTGGCCACAAGTAATTACAGATTCCTTTATAACAACTATTTTATTAAATAAACCAAAAAGTGATTATTAGAAATTAAAAAAAAAAAACATATAAAAAGGAACTATCCTCTTTTGTGATTTAAAATTTTTATTTTATATTTGTGTAATGCAATTATTGTTTTGTTTTGATATTTAACTATATATTTATGTCTACATTATAATTTTATTTTGATATTTAACTTTTATATAAAAAAAAAATGTAGATATTTTATTTCGGCCTCTAATTTTCTTCCGCTTTAGGCCTCTAAATATATAAAATCGGCTCTGCAAAGAATACAAGAATTTACAGACACTACATATTCCAAGAAATTTATTAAAAGTTATAAATGTCACTACAATAGTTTGATTTAGATGCGGCAATGAGGAAAGAAGGAACATGTACTGGTTGTCGGCAGAAGAAACGAGATGTAGATTATGTGGCAGAGAAGAGGAATCTTTAGAACATTTATGACTTTCTTGCGGAGAGACGGAAAGAAAAAGAAGAGATGAAATTTACTTATTTAAACATTTGTTTAGACCAGTAGTTCTCAAAATGGGTGTGCAACTTTCTTAGTAAAGGGTAACCTATTTTTTTTCTGAATTCAACAATATTCACATGTAATGAACAAATAATACAAAATATTTGAGAAAAATCCAAATTAGGAATGTATCATTTTTATTTAAACACGCCTACACAAAGTTTGTCATGGAAGAAAACCTGTATACAGGTTGTTCATTTTAAGTGGTACACTATTGCTATTTCGAGAACTATAAGAGCTACGATGTCGGTTAAATTAGTAAACAATTTCTTATTATAAGACAATTAAAATGAGCGAAACAAGAATTTTTTTAGACCAGTGGTTGTCAAAATGCGGGGTTCAACTTTCTTATTTTAAATGACAACCTATTGTTCTTATTTGCTTATTCCATTCAGTATTTTTTTCTGAATTCAACGATATCCACATGTAATAACCTAATATTATAAAATGTTCAAGAAAATGATGCAAAATTAAAAATGTATAATTTTTATTTAAATATGCCTATACAAAGATTGCCATGGAAGAAAACAAATAAATCAAACAATTGTTAATATTAGTTTTTAGAAGTGTACTTCTGTATTCCTGTATTGTAACAATAAAATGAATAATTATTCCCATAATGAGAAGGTAGACATAAATAAAGTATACATTTTATGTAGGAAAAATTCTAATGCAGAATATTTTAGATGATTTACCAATGGACCTTCTAAGAGATATTCACTTTCAACAAGACGGAGCACCTGCACACAATTCAGGTTAAGAAATATCTCAACGAAATGTTTTCTGACAAATGGACAAGTACAAACGGTCCTATTCCGTGGCCTGCCAGATTTCCTGATTTAAGCCCATTAGATTTTTACTTATGGGTAAATTAAAATTATAAAATTTATGATACCGCTTACAATAATTAAAACGAATTAAAAAATAATATTGAATTTGTTCTTAATAATGTTGACGAAAGAACACTGCGATTAGTAAGAAATAGTTTTTCAAAAACATTAGAACTTTGTATTCATGACAATCATGGGAATTCTTTACAATATTTATAAATTATTTCTCTTCATATTGTATCTTGTTTATTTACTAATAATTATTCACAAATTAAAGAATATTATTACAGATTTAGCAATTTTTTCTGCATTTGATTTATTTGTTTTCTTCCATGGCAATCTTTTTATAGGCATATTTAAATAAAAATTATACATATTTAATTTTGCATTTTTCTCAAATATTTCATAATACTAGGTCATTACATGTGAATATTGTTGAATTCAGAAACGAACCGAATAAGCAAATAAAAAGAATAGGTTTCCATTTAAAATAAGAAAGTTGAACTCCGCATTTTGAGAACCACTGGTCTAAAAAATTCTTGTTTCGCTCATTTTTATTGTCTTATAATATAGAAATTGTTTACTAATTTAACCGACATCGTAGCTTTTATAGTTCTCGAAATAGCAATAGTGTACCACTTAAAATGAATATCCTGTATACAGTATGTCCCATTTAAGGTACGAATGCATTGGGATCTCGAGAACCGTAAGAGATACGAAGCTAATTAAACTAGACGAAAGTTGCCTCTTTAGTAGAGCAGTTTGAACGTGTATTTGTTCTTTCAATTGAATGCATAGGTTACTAGATATGGCTAAAATGTAAATTTAGCGATTTTCTTTTTTTGCTGATAGCTTTGTTGTATAACATAATACGAGATTTTAGTTTGCACTTTCTTATGACACTTTAATGGTGAATTTTTTTATATCTAAACATTTACGAGTTACTGGTATCAACTTTTCATATGGAGGTCATAGTAATCTATGACATTTTTGAATAGAGGTTTTTCTTTTCTTTACAACAATATAAAACATTAACAAAATAATTTTATAATTCTGTTTTTCATTCAGTTTTTTTCTATAGCTTACTTAACATTCTTGGATTAATCTGATTTCAAATTCTTACTGTGGCATTTCGTAGCACATTTTCATTCTAATATTCAGGAATAAAGAGTTTATTTTCTCAGTAACTCTATAAAAAATCTAATTATGTTCAATCCCTATCTATTGTCCTCCAAATCGGGCATTTAATTATTGTACTATGACCTGTGAATTGTGAGCGGAAGCTCCGCCCTCCCGAAACCACATATTTTGTATTTGATGAAGTGGCAATGTATCTAAAATATCTGCAATATCATTTTGTTATATATTTAAATATCTCGGACTATTTAAATTTTCGTTAATTATGATTGGGCCAATTAGTGGAATTCTTAGTATACCCCACCAAACAATGAAACTAAATTTAACTCGATAGCGAGATTCTATTTTGAATTATAAAATTTTTTTAACTCGTAAATGTTTAGATATAAAAAAGTTTTGAGTACTTCTGCAAATTCACCATTAAAAAGGGTCATAAGAAAGTGCAAACCAGAATCTCGTAATATGTCTTATAACAAAGTTATCAGCAAAAAAAGAAAATCGTTAAATTTACATTCTAGCCAATATCTAGTGATCTATGCATTCAATTGAAAAAATAAATACACTTTCAGACTACCCTACTAATCGGGCAACTTTCGTCTAATTTAATCAACTTCGTATCTCTTACGGTTCTCGGGATCCCAATGCATTCGTACCTTAAATGGGACACACTGTATTATCATTTTTGTTTTAATCTGCTAACAACCTCTATTTTTTTGAAAAAAAAAAACAATGTTAATGTCAACTTCAATACGTGTCACAGGTGAAACGAAATTTTTTGTGGTTCGTGTTCCTGCATTATTTGATAAGAGATCTTTGGCGGGAGAAAATTAGAAAATTAGACATATTATTACCACTAAAAGTGTTACAAATTTTCCCACAACAGGGACAGTTTTTAATTGCCACGGGGCAGTTAGGAACACATATAAATCAATCTTGAACATTTGTAAACATAACCAAGAAAACAATAATTTACTGAAAAAAATCTATCAGCAACTTAGTAAGACCTGAAATTTAAGAGAAAACTGAAAACCTGAGTTGCCGGAACTGTTGTTCCACACCAATGGGAAACGGTAATTATAAAAGTATGTCATCAGTTCTTACAGTTGCACTGTAAACTTGGGATATGGATTGAAGAGAGGAATAATCGGCACGGCCACGAATATAATTATATAGGTGGGCAAAAATTATTAAAAATTTTAATCGCTAGTATAACATTGAAACACCGATTCCGTATAATGCTGCTGTTTAACGTAAGTCTTTGCCATCATTATATCATTCACAGCTCTCTGTGCATCTTTTCGGTTTTTAGCACCTCATTTGCTTTTATAATATTACAATAAAAATTTGTTTTAAACTGCCCCATAGATTTAAATCCAACACTCCTCCTACGACATGCATTCAATATTATGGTTATAATTTATAATCGGTAACTGTTAAGTATAATTATTTCAGACACATTAAATTTAATAGAGAATTTCTCAAATATTAATAATTAAACAATCTAAGTTTAGCAAGTCCTATGTGAAATCATAAATACTTACAATTTAGGTGCACACACAGATTGCCACATATAACAGTGACACGCCATGCCGTACAAGTAAATATATAAGTTTTATAGGAGCACCGTTCATTGAACAATTCATATAAAACAGATGGCCAGATAAATAAATAAGAGCTGTTATAAACTGACCCATCTCCTATATTTGACACATATAAAAAAAAAATTACATTTTTTAAACATTGGTTTTTTTTAAGCAGAGGTTAGCATATTCAATCGAAAATGACAGAATATAATTTATCTTTACCATGTTGTAATACGTAAATAGTGACAGTAAGAGAAAATTGTTTCAAACAAAAATTCTAGATAATAATATTTCAAATATTATTATTATAACAAAAATTGTCATTTAATCATAATTTACTGAGATATTTCAAAATAACTTGACAGAGCTTCAAGTAAACTTCCTCTTCCGGTTATTGGATTATCACAAAAAAAATTAATCAGCTCTACCCAAATGGATACAGTTGAGATCATTATACAAAATATGAAAATTTTCAGTATAGCAGCTTTTGAGAAACCGTAACTCCAGATATCTACACAGACCGACAAGCAGACAGATACAACAGACACAGACATCATCGCGAAACTATTAAAATCGTATTCTTTTTAGCTTGATTCCTATATCTCCTATACAGGATGTGGCGGGAGGTAAAAAACAAAAATATTTAGTTTGGTGAAGCAGCAATCGGAAATAGTATCATATTGTTAATATAAATTAAAATATTGTTACTGTAAATATCTATTTTCAGTAATAAACAACGCAATTTTTTTTTCGCGTATTTATCTCGAATTGCTTCAATTTGAATAAAGTATAATTGTTAGCAAACATCTGTCACAGACGCATGTCGATTTGTGGACCTAGAAAATAGCTTTTGCAGTCGGCTGCGGGAACCGGTTGATCTAACATTCCTCGATTCAGTGTGTTATCATGGAAATAACTTGTTTATTAGACTATTTGATAAAAAAAGGAAACAAACAAACTCCATAACACACATCCGTTTTAGAATCTTATTTCAGACCGCAAAATGTTATTTGTGTTTATCGAGGTTTCGAATTGCCTGAACGTATTTTCCTATATCGCATAAAATTCATGTTATTTTAAAATTTTTATTACAAAAAACTAGTAATAAAGTTTCAAGATTGTGACACACTGTTTACAACAATTAGATAACTTCAATAAGATCCCCAAAAACATTTGCATAAAGTTGAATTTTGTATCAATGTTTTTAACAAAAATTTACGCTATACCTAAATGCAATACAAATAATATAGTTTATGTCTCCGTTCTTATACATTAGGTTTTTTTTTTTAGCTCAAAATGGCCAAGAATAATAATGTTTCCGACCTTAGAAAGTATAGACTTGTCATGCTTGTAGGTTGGCATCGTAATTGTGTAGCTTTGTAGGGGTAAAATATTTTGAGAGTGTGTGAGAGCTGATTAGATTTTGGGTACAATCCATTAACCGGAAGTGGTAGTTTACTTGAAGGCATGTAAGGTTTTACAAACATATCTAAGTTTAAATTATTCATTTAGGATATAAATTTTGTTACATTCATAAAGATGTGCAGTACTACAATTTTAATCTGCGACTTTCTTTCATATTTTATACCGTTTCGCACTCATAAAAGTGTAAGTGTCCGCATCATTGAAACAAATAAATTATACTACTATTGAATTTTCCATCATTATGGTTAAATCACAGTTCAAATGGGATTTCAGGTTAATACTCGCAAATGAATTCTATCAGAATTACAAACAAATGTTTCACTTCAGTGCACAACACAAAAAGTATCATATTAATGTGTTTATTATTGATAAAGTGGGGAAAAAGACTATCAACCGATATGCGGTCCCAACAAGAGGCTTTCACGTCTACTTAAACAGGTTTGTACACGATGCAATTACTTTTGTAGCATGTTTCAAACACTTTGATGAAACAGAAATACATATTTGGCATATAAGCCCTTCGTTAGTGTGCTGGCAAAAAGTCACCCGGTTAGTTATGTGAGGTATGTTATACCCCAAACTAAAGTTCACTAAACCTATCAAAAATTTTAAAATTTTGTAAATAAAATGATCAAACATATTCCTAAATTTTATTGTTAGTCAAATATATAAAACAAATGGTACTTAGTATTATTTATTTTTTAAATAGCAGTACTCATTGTTACTTCCATTTTGATTTAAGTATTTAATAATCGTAGAAATAATTATCTCTTTGGAAATCATTTAAAATTATTCAACATCCGTAAATAATTATTAATATTCCTAGGTCAGAAATTACATTTTTTTTTACATAAAAAGCACTCGCAAAACTGTTTCTGGACGTGAGGTGCAGAGGTTTTTTGTGCCATTCTCGAAATAAAGTTAAATAATTTATTCAAACATTATATAATATGAAATTGTTTATTATGTTGGTAACATCAGATATTTAATTATTGCTTTTATTACCAATTGTTCAATTAATTAGTGTTTATATCTCCTATTGTCCTATTTTGAATAAAATGTAATTCATGTTAACATAAGTAAGTAGAATATAGCCTATCTCAACCTTAAGTGAACCGACCTGGCTTTACCAATGTTGTAACCAGACCCAACACAGCGGGGTATCGCCATTCCAGCCGATCAAGGCAGAATTAACAATAATTTAAGATACAATTACCATCATTCCGCCCTATTCTATAACGAACAAAACTTTTGGAAATCAGCCACTGGTTTATTTAACAGGGTTTATTTAACATGTTAAATAAAATTAACCTCTACTAGTTCAGGAGGTGAATTTTAATAAATGTTACAAAACATTTAAAAATATATATAAAAATAAATAAAAAACACACGCAAAGATAAATCTCCTGGTCAATAATTAAAAAAAAAAAAATAAAAACATCAATAAATAAGTAAAACATAGTTAGATAAATAAAATAAATATTTCGTTGTTATTGTAGCAACTTGCTAATGATGACACAATCGCAACAAAATTTCATGTTTAATGAAGAATATTGCAATAAATGTCAAAATACGATTAATTTTTGTCACAATAAGTTGTTACGGGAGAAACCTTTTAGAGAATAGACCCGGTTAGATGAGATCGGCTTGTAAGAGTTTATTGGTTTTGGAGTAAGAACAAATAAAATAAAATTTTCTTATTTGTATCGAAACAAATTTCTACGAATTGATTAAATTGAAATATCAAATTCTATTAAACTATACGAAGACCTAACGTATAGCTAAAGTCTAAAGTTAGAGTTAATTCAAATGAGGTGACCGTGGAGTGAAGATTTGAACGTCGGAGAAAATGTGTAGCTTTACCAAATAAAGAACAAAACTGTCAAAAACGAGTGCATATGTCAGATGATGCAATACACATAGTTATGAACGTATTTAATACTTTCAGCACTAGCCAAAACTTCAACTTTGACAAAAGACCTCGTACTGCTGTGTAGAAAATTGTTTCAAGTGGTTTATGTGTTAAACGAAATAGAGTAAATAGTGGTACAGTTCAGTGCTTAAATAATTTTCAAACTGATGGGGATCGTCAAAAAATTTACACATAAAAAGGAAAGATTTTACCATCGATAAAAACTCAAAAACAATGGCCAATGCCGACTGTAATATTAAATATTCCGTGGTAACTATACATAATGTATTAAAGAGTATTGGTTTTCGTATTCTGTATCACGCGGCTAGAGAATATTTATCCTGTACGCAGCAAATGAGAAAAGATGGGTAACAGATGGACCGAAATATATATAAAAGATTTCAATATAGACTATCATGAAAATATGACTGCCGATATGTTTGAAACATGGTACAAATGTCTACATTTTTTTGGAATATTATTGGACATAGTTGTACGAAAATTATTTGTATTTTAAAGATCCTACATGAAACGACAACCTATAGAAGTGGTTCGTAGTACACAAAAACTAAATATTTATGATAATATAGCAAAAAATATGGTCATTCATTGCTGTAGAATTTAAAAAATATTTTTAGTACCTACTTCAAAATAAATATGTAAATATATCATTTTATAATAGTACAATTGACCATTAATACATTTGAAATTAATTATAAGAAATGTACATTAATAAATTTGATATTTTTATTAATTTAATTACATACCTAACTCTATATTGCACTTTAGCAATAAATTTAATTAAATTACAACAATAAAATAGCTGGTAAACTGCCATGCAGATTGGCAAATCCAGCAATGGGTAATTAAGGTATATTATATTGTTATAACTACATACCTCGAATAATCAGCACCAGAAACACAGTATAAAATATCAGCAACATTCTTGTGCTCGAACTTCTGTCTATGAAATCACTGAACATACTAGTGGCAGTTGCGTTCAAGCCTAGTTTATATCATAAATACGTGTTGATAAGAAAATACAAATTTTCCTTATACATGCACAGAACAATCAAGCGTCCGGCGTTCCGTGTTTGTAAATAAAATTCAATTCATCCCTGCGCAGTTTAACCCGTGGCAATATGCTAAATTAGATTTCCATAATTTATACATATACAGCTTGTCCCATTTTTATTTTAATAGACGAATTTTTCGAGAAATACACATTTTAAGGAAAGGATTTTCATATGAAACTTGTCGAGTACAAAGGGGATACAAATTGAAAATTTCAGTTTTCTCATAAGTGGCGCAGTAATCGGTAAAATTCAGGGAAATTCATTTTCTTAAATGGAAACCCTCATTTTTATTGCATATTATAATTCCGTGCTAATAGTACTCAACTTTTTTTTCTGATTCGTGAGAGATGTTTGTATAATTTCATGAATATCCACAGAAGGATTGCACATTGGGTAACGCTAATGCCGACGGCCTGTACACTACTACGCACAAAGGAACAGTAATAGAAATTTATAGAAGTTCCTATAAAATGAATTTTACCCATTTCGCTGATGGCAGCGCTACCTTCAATGTTAATTAAAAAAATTTCGGACAAAAGTTAGTTGTTACCACAGAAACATATCATTCTATAAAAAGTGGGAGTTTTTATTAAAAAACTACGTCTGACCTATATTCGTTGATTTCAGCGCCATTTATCACCAATCAGAAAAAAGTTAGGAATCATAATAGGTAATTAAAAATGTGTATTCCATTTAAGAAAATTAATTTCCCTCAAGTTTACCGATTGCTGCGCCACAATTCATGGCCCATTTTGTTCCCGGCAAGTTTCATATGAGACACTTTTTCCTAGAATGAGTATTTCTCGAGATATCCAGGTGTTAAAATTGAAATGGGACACCTGTTTGTATTTCACAATTACCAACCGTCAAAGCTGAGTTACCGCGCAGAGCAATGTATGTAGCACACATTATACCAAGCGACCCGAATTAGCTCATTAGCTAATAAAAAAAATCTTGCTAGCACATGATCTCTCGCCGAAACAACTTAAAATAACAATAATTTTTAAACAGTTCAATATACCGGGTGTTAACCGCGACCCCGGAACATAGGAATTTAACATGTAAAATCATAATTTCGTAATTTCCTGCGTAACAAATTATATTAGACAAAAAAGGTTCAAATAAAGATGAGAGATCATAAAATTCTACATCAGAATCAATAAACAGAATTAAATTTACATGCCCTATAACGCCAGAAATTAAATAAGAAAATATTAAAAATTAGCTCAAAAATCGGGTTAGCCTTGGAAATGAAACAAAATTCCTAAAAAAATAGTCAATTATGCAATTTATAATAATAATTAATAAAAAATACAATTTTCATTTCCAATTGAATACAATTTTGTTTCATTTCCAAGGCTAACCCAATTTTTGAGCTAAATTTTAATATTTTCATATTTAATTTCTAGCGTTATAGGGCATGTAAATGTAATTCTGTTTATTGATTCTGATGTAGAATTTTATGATCTCTCAACTTTATTTGAAACTTTTTTGTCTAATATAATTTGTTAAGCAGGAAATTACGAAAGTATGATTTTACATGTTAAAGTCCTATGTTCCGGGGTCGCGGTCAACACCCTGTAGACAAGAAAGTTTCGCATAAAGTGTAGAGCATATTATTAAATATCTCTTCCAGTTTTAAAATTTCTCACAAATAATATTTTACTAAGATATACAAGAAAAACCGAATTGGTTTAAAAATAAACTAGCACTTCTAGTTGTTAGATTGCTCCGAAGATCTAATCACCTTGTAACTTGAATTTAAAAATGAGACCGTCGTTAGATTCTGAGTTATCATGAACGAAAAAAATCGTCACATACAACATATGGACATGCACAGACGTCATCTGTAAAATAATAAAAACGTATTCCAAGGACCCTATCACGTGCTTACCTGGCAAAAACTTACTATCTAAATTTTTGCTTCGTCACAATATCTCCCTTAGTTATGATAGGTTATTTATAGTAAATAGTTACGGTATTAATAAATATAATCATAAATCGATTGTGTTGGTGCAGGAATAATTTAATAAACAAATTATAATGGATTTTTCCTGTGTAATACTGACAAGTTTCGTATCTATGAATAACAAAATACACACGCAATGAATACACAAGTCACTCTCTTTTGTAATACGTACTCTGTCACACCCAGTACTTTTCTTTAATGCTATACAAGTGGTTTAATATTTTAGTTTTTCAGAAGATTATAAATTAACAGAAGTTTATACCGCTGTATCCATGGGTCGTGTGACTTCGGTGACAAAAGTTGAATTAAATAAATTGTGATGCATTTCATCATCGCATCATACTGTCAAACTAATATTTCTCTTCTAAACAGAACGTATTAGTTCCAGAGTATGGCAAAGTCTCTTACAATTTCCCCCTCACTTACTTTTCGATTGTAGAACCGGGGTGTAAGATGAGATGAGACAATTGCAGAAAAGACCTCGGCTAGCGTTGGTAATTGGGAGCAAAGTGTGGGGTTCGGGACCGAGCAGGATTCTTTAATAATAAGGATAGGCGCCACCCAAGCAGAAAATAAATAAAGCAGTACACAAACAAATATATAGCTCAGGATATATATTTTAGAACTTAAATTTTGTACGCAATCACAATTGATTAAATAATATATAAGCAAATAAATATGACAAGTTATTGAAAACTTACTTTGGAGTGGCACTGCGGTGATTCGTCGATCAACAATGATTCTGTAAGCCAGGGTTTCACAAGCAAAACAACTGTTGTAACAGCTAGCTAGATCTTCTCGCAATGCGGGGCGCTCGTGAGCAGGATTCAACTGTCTACTCTGCTTCTCCGTGCCTGCTGCTGCGGCTGCGGCTCAGGACGGCGATCGTTAGTTTGGCAGGCCAAAATAGTGGAGTAGTTGTCACAGTTCTGTTGGCGGCTTCGGACAGCGGTAGCTGTAGCTGGTGTTGTCGAGTAACAGGACTCACTACTCACTCACAGCCACCGATTGCCTATTGCCCTAGCCCTGGTAAGATCTAAAACAGTACAAAAGCAAGGCAGTACCAAACCCCGCCAGAAAGTATCGCAACCAAAAAATAATACAATAATTTTTACAACTAATGAGCTCGCAAGTAATGAAAATAAATTTACAAAACAATTGACGCAAAGCAAGGGAGCAAGAGGAACATAAAACGCTAACAGTACACTCCTCTGATGACGCATGCGGTGATAACAGGTAAATCAGCTAAGCTGATGCAACGGCGCGAAAGAATGTCGATACCAGTAATAATTCAGTTCCGAACCTAACTAAACCGAATCAAAATGTTCGGGAACCGAGCCAAACTTAAACTTAACGAAGTCAATTTAAAACTACTGACTGGTATACGACATTTTCAAAATCGCAAAGCGGAAATAATCGCGACCGAAGACAAAATAACTTAGCACTTAAATCACTCGCGCATCATTCATCAACTCACTCAGGATGACGGTGTACTCAAATCATTCAAAAGTGTATCGCTGAAGGCCGAGGAAACAAAAGTTTATCAGATCAGGGTCTGCGCATCTCATAAAAATATCCAAAGCAAAATGTAGCGTTACAAAATTTAATGAATGACAACTGTTTAATTTTAAATAAGCTAAAATGACTTTAAAATAACAATGGCTGAAGGCCGGTAACACAGAAAGAAAATAATTTCTGTTCTGCTTGACTCCAAACGCCACGACCCGCGTGAGTTGGCATCAATCAGAACAAAACACGACACAACAATAAAATTTAAACAGCACTACTATGGATTATGCTAAATTTCAAAATATTGAGAGCACAAGCTAAAAAGTCAAGTGCTGAGGGCCAAAAAAAAAAACATAAAGCTCGTAAGCCAAACCAAGACCAATCAAGGAACACTCAACCAAAAAACACGTTCCTGAATGGCCGACAAAATTTGCTCTGGCAGTTAGACTCGCAAACAGCGTGAGAAACCAAAAAACAAAAACTGATAGTCACGTGATGCTATAATTTTACTCTTCGTATATATTTAAATTTAATAACTGATACTGAATCTAATGGCAAAATTGAATTTAGTTTATGTTTAAATATGAAACGTGAAAAGGTTACAAATTTGATAACTCCAAAAATACAAAATACTTACAGACTTTGAATCAGATGACAATCGTAGCCACTAAGAAAGTAAAAATATGTTCAAGCTCATGACCATCAACCAGATGATATTTGATAAACCAAAAAAAGCCAAAAACTGTCAAATTCTCACAACCTGTCAGGTCAGCGTCTGGCTACCGAGAGAGCGAATCTTCTCGTATCCAAAAAAGTTAAAGCGGGTGTCGCTAGTTGCTATTACCTAGAAGGTCGACCGAAACCAGTGACATCGCAAACCTGAAGCGGTTATGTGCCAAAAAGAGAATATCTGTACGAAACTTGTTACAGATGAAATGAAACTGTAACAGGTCACGGCATTAGTTACCTACGTACGCGGATGGGCGCAGTTGATGTATAACGGAAAAATATGTGGCGCACCAAACAATTTTGATTTGGTTTTTCGAATTGCGCTAATTATTTCGAAAATTTGATTCAGCGATGAGGTTGCTTTTTGTTAAATGGCCGTCTACAAACCAAACTGCAGGGTCGAAGAAAATTAACAAACCTTTATTAAGACGGCGTTGCATAAACAAAAAGTCATTGTTGGAAGTGCTTTACGGGCTTGTTGTAATCATTGGTTCATATTTCTTCAAAAACGATACTGGACAAATCGTTACAGTGAATGGAAACCACTGTGGAGCCATCAAAACAAACTTTTTCGTTCCCCAATTGAATGGCGTTAATGTGGAATGGCGGTGGTGTACTTAATGTAGCGCAATGAACCTGTGGATTTTCCTCCAAGATCTTGTGATTTAAAACCTTTGAATCATTTTCTATGGAGATATTTGAAATCGCTAGTCTACGCCAGTAAACAAGAGACGATGAACGACATGGAATTCAACATTCGTTGTGTTATTGCCGATATACAGCCCCAGTTGCCTCAAAAAGTGATCATCAGTCGCTGTGTCCGTCTTTCTATGTTTTATTTCATTTTAAAGTTCTATAACTTAAAACAACACGTCATAAATAGAAATTTTCCTTAAAAAACAAACTTTGTTTTTCACTGGAATATGTAATCATGGTGATATGGTAAGTTCAATTAGATTGTACAAGGATATTTGTTCTACCGAATGTTTGAACTGTTTAACCTTGAGGAAATATTATTAGCAATTTTTATTAAATTTCACTCACATTTCGCTAGATTATACTCATAGAGCGAAGTGTACTATTCTAATATATTGCGCAGTAATTAAGAAATTCACAATCACTGTTAGAATACCGTAAGATCCTGTGGAAATAACCCAGACAAACTGTTAATAAAAATTGTAATTCTTGCAATTATTAAATCTCTTTATTTTTTGCTTTTTACATGAAAATTATATTTGTTTTTATATGTCAAAAATTATGTTTTTCATAACACACTATTTTATATATTTTATTATATTAATTCAATTTTCTTGACAACTGTGGTAACTATGTATATTCAACACCCCCACTTTGTCAAGACAATTGAAAGAAACTAATATTTATTTATTCCAACAATAACCATTAATTTTTGTATTCGTGGTCCATTTAAAGCTTTTGTCAATAAATCAGCCGGCATTACTTCCGTGGGCAGATATTCAACACGAACATTTTTCTTCTCAATTTCTTCTCTAATGTAGTGGAATTTAATGTCTATGTGTTTTGTACGGGAGTGGTAAATAGGGTTTTCTGCAATGGCTTTAGCGCTTTGATTATCAGAATAAATTACTGGTATTTCCGGCAAAAATATTTTCATCTTCAAATCTTCTAAAAATTGTATCAGCCACTTGTTTTCCTTGCAAGCGCTAGTCAAGGCCATGAATTCTGCCTCCGCAGTAGACAGAGCCACGGTTTCCTGCTTGTGTGTCTGCCAGGTGATTGCAGCACCCGCCAGAGTGAACAAATACCCCGTAAATGAGCGTCGATCATCTAAATTTGACGCCCAATCTGCGTCAGCATAACCCTCTAGTTTTTTATTTTTCTTTGAATAAGTAATTCCAAGATCTTTTGTTGCTTGTAAATATCTTAATATTCTCTTTGCTCCCTTCCAATGTTCTATCCCAGGATTTATATTAAATTGGCTAAGAAAAGTTACAGGAAATGCCAAATCTGGTCTTGTTGTAGTTGCTAGATACATCAAAGTACCAATTAATTCTCTGTATGGATATTTTTTCATTTCATTTTTCTCTTCTTCGGATTTTGGACAATGATCTCTTGTCAGTTTGAAATTGACATCCAGAGGAGTGGAGATTGGTTTACATTGTTCCATACCAAATCTTTTCAGAATTTTATTTATATAGTTTGCTTGATTAATTGTAATCATATTTTGTTCCAAGTTTCTTTTAATTTCTACTCCTAATAGATAATTTGCTTCTTGCAAGTCTTTCATTTCAAATGTTTTATTTAATTTATTTTTCAATTCAATGATATCGTTCAAATCTTCAGCAAAAATAAGTAAATCATCTACGTATACAGTGGTAATCAAAATTCGATTATTTATGTAAGTTACATAAACACAAGGATCAGCATGAAGAGGATTAAGACTAAGTTTCCTTAGAAATTCATCCAAAACGCGGTTCCATTCTCTACCTGATTGCTTCAAACCATATAAAGATTTCTTCAGAAGACAAACGAGATGTTCTTCACCTTTCTTTATAAAACCAGGTGGTTGAGTCATATAAATTTCATTACTTAAGGTACCGTTTAAATAAGCTGTTTTCCCATCCATCTGGTGCACATGCCATCCGAGTTCAACAGCTAATGCCAAAAGAGTACGTAGACTTTGCCATTTGACAACGGGCGAATAAACTTCTTGGAAGTCTAAACCAGGAACTTGTGCATATCCTTGAGCAACCAGACGTGCTTTATAGCGCTCCACTTCACCAGTTTTCGAATATTTACGTCGAAAAACCCATTTATAACCAATTATTTTTCTGTCCTCAGGAGGCTCAACCAATATCCAGGTACAATTTTGATTCAGAGAATTTATTTCTTCATGCATAGCTTCTAACCATACTTTACAATCATTTCTTGTTAAAACTTCTTTATAATTTTTAGGATCTTCATCTTCATTTGACGCTATTTTAATTGTTTGGTTTGCTGTTTTATTTTTTTCTTTTATTCTTTCTGAGCGTCTCAATTTTTCTTCTGTCATGTGACTCATTTCATTTGCATTTTCTTTGGTACATTCAGTAGATAATTGTAATTCTTGCAATTATTAAATCTCTTTATTTTTTGCTTTTTACATGAAAATTATATTTGTTTTTATATGTCAAAAATTATGTTTTTCATAACACACTATTTTATATATTTTATTATATTAATTCAATTTTCTTGACAACTGTGGTAACTATGTATATTCAACAATCACTATAATAATATGTCAATTCCTAACATGTTAAAGGCTGGAAACGTCTTATGGGTGGGAAATATTTTAAAATCCCATGGGCGCGAAACGTATATGATTGCCCAGCAACACAGTAATAAATCTCTGAAAATAAGGTGACGAATGCTGTTAAACATATTTATCAAATCTTACGCTTACAATAAAATAATATCAATATTAAACATAGGAATTTTTATTATAAAGTAACATAAAATCCTAATGAAATGCAGTTTTATTGGGATCAGCATTTGAATTTCGTGAACTGTTAACGCTTATGTTAAATTACTGAAATAAATTTAGCCATGTGTTTTCATAGACTACTACCAGACATCAACTAAGTTTGTTGGGAAACGGCGATATACGACTGGGATGAGAAGTTAATTTGGGATAATTATGGATGATTGTGAATAAAATAGTAAACCAATTATGAAATCTTGAAAAAGCTGATTCAGTTA
This sequence comes from Poecilus cupreus, assembly GCA_963942605.1. NCBI lineage: Eukaryota > Metazoa > Arthropoda > Insecta > Coleoptera > Carabidae > Poecilus > Poecilus cupreus. Next base: position 14,649,660 of record OZ012713.1, read on the forward strand.
TAAAATCTTCACAAGGTAATATAAGCCATGTGGAATGTACTGACAAGCCAGTCTTCACATGTCAGACAAGCTTGTAATGTTGTTCCCGCTTCAAATAAACTTTATGAAAATAAATTTAAAAAGTTTAATTATATAATTAGAATAGTTGGTACTAAGGTACATAAGATCTTATTGATATAGCCTCATATGTGTTTTGTGTTGCACACTTTGTATTTGTATCGAATACGACAATTAGATGAGTAACTTTGTGTTTTTCACTGCTACAAATATAATTGGCTATCCGACCAAGACTGCGCCAATACAGAAAGTTTAATTATATAATTGCCATAAGATAAATTATCTCTGCCAAATATTGATACATTAGATCATTTCTGAAATCCAATTTTTTTTACTACTTTAGATTTACATTTTGTTTTCCTTCAAATATTAATAAAATATGTTTAGTTTATATGGATGATATAATAACATGTGAGAACACGTTAGAAGAACAATTATAGAAATGTAGAAAAAATGTTTTCAAAATTACTGGATACCTTAAAATTCAAACAGATAAATCAGAATTTTAAAAAAACAAACAAAAAACTCAGGTTTCGTAATATCAAAAGAAGGACTTAAACCTAATAAAACAAAATCCAGGCAATTGAGAAAATATTGATTCACTAGATTCACTAAACTTTTTACGAAAAGCCTCAAAAAGGGAAATCAAATAGATGTAAATAATAAATAATATCCAGATTCATTTAAAATTGCAAAATAATTAATAGTAACCCAATAATTTAAGTATTTCCTGATTATTCATAAAAAATTCATCCTCACTACATACTCCTCCGGCTTTGCTATGGGACCTGTTGTACTCTCCCAAGTCAAACCAATCGCTTACGCATTAAAAACATTTAACAACGCAAAACAGAATTACAGTAACATAGAAAAAGAATTCAAATCAATCATTTGGTCAATAGATAATTTTAAACCATACTTATTTGGCAGAAAGTTCACTATCTCTACTGATCATAAACCCCTCCCTTGGTTATTTACCATGAAAAACGAGAATAAAAAACTTATGTCCTTTAAGGTAGAATTATGCGAATACAACTTTGATATTGAATATTTTCCAGGAAAACCAAATAAAATAGCAGATTTCTTATCAATACAAAGAGAGGAATTTAAAATATAGAAAAGAATAGGAAATGTTACGAATACAGATACTTTTGCACATTGAATATAAAAATATTTAAAATTTTCAAAAGGCCTCGCTAGACAAATAAATTCGAAATTTAGCAGTAAAAGTTATTTTAAAAGAAATGGAACTTATAAAAATATTATAATTCAAAACATAGAAAACTTAATAATATTCTATTTAATTAAAAAAGAAAAATATTTCGAAAACGTAAGTAGAAAATATTTTAAGAAAACTCTTACGGAATTGCGAGATTATTTATTTTAAAAAGATATATCCCTTATTTATCATGTGGATAAGAGAGATAAAAAAAATCGGAATTAATAAAAATTCAGAAATATATCTTTAATAATAACCAAATATAAATAAATTTACATTAATTTCCAGAAAATTTTTGTTTAGAAACAGATTGGAATTGGATCAAATTGTAAATGAAACATTAACAACAATTTACTTTAATGAGAATTACGAACAACAAAGTAATATCGCAAATAGCTCAGACTCATATTTCTAATAAGAATCCAATTAATGGATTAAGATATTTTGACAATATATTGAATATCGCAAAAAATCAAATTATACTCCATTTCTAAAGAAAAAAATTATTTAATCATCAAAAACATACCTTTATTATAAATATACTGGGAGATAAAAAAGAAGAACAACTATTAAAATGGTTAAAAAATTATGTAGGTAGTACCAAAAATTAAATATTTAACATTAATTTAACAAACATTGAATCAAATAATTCAAAATAAATTTGAAATAAATAAAGTGAACTTAATAAAATATTAAAAAAATGACGAGAATGAAAACAGTTACATCTTCATTACTTGTACTTCTGCTTCACTCGTTAACATATTTTGTATTTATTTAAATTTAAACTAGTTCCACTACAATACTTATTAAATTAAAATTATTCATTTATTCAAGTAAGGATTTGTCGAGTTTATTTTATTTCGATACCTTCATGACCTTATTTCAGAATATTAAAATATAGTGTCCAAAATTACGTTTGCAATTTTTGTGGTTTTGAAGTATTTAGTAAGATCAAAAATTGTATGGCGCCCAGGTATGTTTGTTTGGTGTAAGTGTAGTGTTCCAACCCATAATCGAAATAAAAAAGTTTACTTGTCCTTTTTCTATGTATTCCGTTTTGTTAGTAGAACAAACTTCGGCTGCATAAAGCATTGTGGGGATTACTACTGCGTACGTGTAACAGGTACCTCGCACTTGGTACCAAGAGGTAACTGACATACGAAAGGGTTTTACTTGATTAAATTAATAACCAAGGGTAGCCTAGTAGCTGTCTACCACGGAATATTTTAACTCGATTCCGAAGAGTATTTAGAAAAAGACTTCTGATCAAATGGCGAGAAATATGTGCGCAGGCGGGAATCAAATACGTATTCAACAATAACAAAATTATATAATATTAAATAACGAACAAACAAAATAAATTATATAAATCAAATACTTCAACGAGCTAAATAATTATTACATCTTGGGGAGATGAGTTTCTAAAGAACCATTTTATTAAACATAACTGGAGTTACAGTTGAATCCTGCGGTTAGTTTTTGTATTTAAAACACACACATTGGAGTAATACACAGTGAAGGCCAAGATAAACATGTCATTTACAGGTTGGGTTATTTCATCGAGATATCAGCACGAAATCATTTTATCTGATATAGTTTGCAGATATGTTGATGAGAAAGAGTTTCAAGAACCTTGAGTTCAAGTTTCGCTGGAGGCAAATCGTCCTGTTCAACAAACTTCTTTTATCCAACACCTCTCAATAAATGCTCTATAACTATGGCGATTTTAAACAAGCAAAGTAACAAATTACCCACTAGTGGGTATAATTTTGGGGAAAGTCACTAGTGAGTATTTTTTAAATTTATAACAATAATAAAAACAAACAACACCTTGGTAACTACTTCGATTGACATTTTCATTTAAAAATTTAAAGCATATGTCACTATCAAATAATATTTCTTTAATAAATTTTATATTTATTAAGAGGTGTTGGTGTTGGATAAAACGTTATACTTCACACGTGGGCAAAGTGGAATTACCCACTCGATAAAATTATCACACTCAGCTTTCGGCTTCGTGTGTTAAAATTTCTCTTGTGGTTAATTCCGTACTTTGAACACTTGTAATAGTTATTTACATTATACGTGTGGTAAGTTTAGTTTTTCAGCGCGAAGTTTTGTATTGAAGCACGACGCGCAGCGGAGCGCTTTAATAAAACTGAGCGATGTATAATAAACTTAACGCACACATAATGTATTACATTTTCTGGCCGACAAACCTTTTTACTATATTTATTTATATGTATTTTCCATAAATGTTCCTAATTAATATTTATAGTAAGCTGTGCATCAAGACGCTTTGAAAAACTGTGGAACGTGAAAATAATCAACAATTTGTATAAAGTGTCATAATCAAAAGTAGAACCACTCCCTGAAAATATAAATTACGTTACGAGATATTTCAAGTTTTTGTGGTTTGGTGTGACGAGAAGAAAGGCAACAATTTATCTGAAAAACATCCTCTTGGTATATTTCACAGAGCTGGTATCGCAAAATAAAAAATCTTTGTGGGCAATTTATTCAATTATGATTTGCAAAAACACAGATATTTCGTAATATTCAAAACTACTTGAAAAGAAAGACCCAATTATAACCTAAAAATATGACAATTTAATAATTTCCACACTTCCCACATAGACTACATGAGCGATTCAAATGTTACCTTTCTCGATATTCTGTATTACAATTCATTTAATATAATTAAAATAAAATAAATCACCGATTTTCATCAATCCAATCAATCAGTTTTATGTTTTGACATTTTATTAGTTCTTTGACAATTACCGACTGTAAATAATCGATACTTAGTATAGATAAGTGTTAAGAGATGGCGCTGCTGACAAATGTCATATTTTATATAAATTTTTAGTTTTATTTATTTCTATGTTACTTTATTTAACGATTTTGGTGGAACTAGAGTTTTTTTAATCATTCTTTATTATTACAAAGTTACTTTTTATTTTAATGGCCTCAGATAAAAAATATCGGTGCGCACTCCCGCACCGCGGTATTTCAAAAATCATGGAAACTGTAAAATTGTAGTTACCGCAAACGTAAATGATGTGTGATTGTGTTTACAGTTCAGGAGGCCAGAAAGTAAATAACTATTTTGTACTCATACAAATATGTTGCCTAAACAACGTCCGAAATGTCCATTTCACAGGTCTCCACCAGATAGACAATCGGGAAATTTCGACGAAAACATTCCTATTTCTAAAGCGTTTATTAATATATTATATTTGTAATTAAAAAATATAATATTTCAAATATTCCTTTACATAATATTAATATAAACAATGAATAAGAATGAAATTGAATTTAAATATAACAAATTTAGTGCATTTGGTTAACAATGTTGGCAATAAAATCTGCCTGATATGACAGCTGTAAAATACATAACCTAGAAATGTAATGTTAGTTATCTCAATATAAATAAGAAATATATTAAATTTACAAGTGAATACGGTAAATATTGTAAATATTTTAATTGTTTGCTAATATATTAGACAAATTAATTTGTGTGTTTATGTTTATAGTGCAACTTTGGCAGTTATCAACATAACTCCTTAAAGAACTGAATTTCTATAGGTTAAACAGATACGCTGGAATCATATAAGTTCTAAAAATAAATATAACAAAAAAAAACTAAATAGTTACACAAATTTCAAGCAGCAAATTTTGTATACTTTATTTATTTTCATGTTCTTTAAGGTCCAACAACCTGATACATTATTTTATCTCCATCTATCAAATTTTCATGGATTTTTTACAGTGACTGTACATCGCGATGACATTTGTAGTACATTTCACAGGCTAAGAACGAATATTTCCGTTAGGGTTGCTTCTCTCCCATGAATTGTGTTTTACAAATTCAAATTTGAATAAATTATTTCTTACAATTATTCGTATCGAAAAACAAAACAATTATTACTGTGAAGTCTTTGAACATTCCAGTATTTATATATGCGGATGAAAAGAATAGCTAAAACATGAAACTATAAAAAAATATTCATTGATATCTAGTTGGTCAAAAATTCAGAATTTTGATACTGAATTTCTAATTCTCATGAACGACGACAGTAATGAAAATAATTCGTATATTTATAAATATAATCGTCTATAACATACTAAAATTATTTTACATTTGAATTTACAGTTTTTGAGAAACAAATAAAAATATACCAAAATGTGTGTTTTTTGGTATATTTTTATTTGTTTCTCAAAAACTGTAAATTCAAATGTAAAATAATTTTAGTATGTTATAGACGATCATATTTATAAATATACACATTAATTGCATTACTGTAGTCGTTCATGGGAATGTGTGGCATATCTTTGACTACTTTGAAAATTATGTTCATGTATAATTTGTAAACAAAATTAGCTTTTTAATATTTATTACAAAACTTTGGACTTTTATCTACAAATGTAGGTATAAAACATTATTTGTTTCATTTACTATAATAATGAAATATTGTTTCAGAAAAGTCATGTTCATGTTGCGCTATCTTCAGCCCGTATGGTTGAACTTTCCCGCCTTGTAGCCACCTAGCGGTAGTTTTGTGAACCGAATTATTTGACAGCGTTTTGTTGTTTAATCAGCTGACGTTTACTGTTTTTATGTTAACACAATTAAATATAAGTGTGTATTTATCAGTGTTAATTGCTGTGTTTCTGGGTGTTATTCTCGAGTAGCAAAGATGTTTGAATTATTTCTTCAAGAAAACGGAAAAATTCTCATAGGTAAAGCATTTATTAAACATAACCTCATTAGTTTCCTTTGTAATCAAACATGTTGAATAGAAAATGATTGCTTAGTATATTAGTTAGTGAATAATGTTCATATATAATATGTAAACAAAATTAGCTTTTTAAAATTTATTACAAAACTTTGGACTTTTATCTACAAACGTAGGTATAAAACATATGTTTCATTTATTATAATAATGATATATTGTTTCAAAAAAGTCATGTTCATGTTGCGTTATCGTCAGCCCGTATGGTTGAGCTAAAATGTATTTTCATGAAATGTGGTGATACTGGTGATACCCATCAAGAACGGTTTAGGAGAGTTTACCGGATGATGACAGATGACAGCTACAGCAATGTGAAGATAACAGTTCGTATAACTGTGTTGCCAACCTAAACTAGAAACTGTCAAAAAACCATGCAGCCAATCACAACCAAACAGACGATTCGTCGTTCTAGCTGTGGAAATTTTTTCAGTGATAGTTTTGTTTTATTGTTTACTGTTTATTTTATTTTATATATATACACATTTAATTATACACTTTTTATTTTATTATATATTTATACATTTTGAATTATTTGATTAAACTGGTAAGTAAGATTATAAATGTATTGCTTAATAATATTTGAACGTGTAGCCATTACGAATATAAGACGTTTGTCAGTTCTATTTGTGCTTACTTTAAAGTAAAACTAGCAGTTTGTTCCTTGTTGTGTGAATTAGAAAGACAAAGACCACTCGTATCAAGGTCATTAGTACACAGTGCAACGTTCACGTTACTCTGCCAAACTGACAGCAAATATACAAGGTATTTAACTGATTAAATTTAACATCTTAACAAATCCCAAAACCCAAAAACACACCCTCTTACCTCAATAAGGTTTCTCCTAAATCCCATACCCCAAACACCCACATACAAAATATCATAAAACTACACCCACCAGATTCACATACACACGCGAGTGACATCTGTTAAACAATAGCTGCTACACAACATGAAGATAAAACAGCATTGCAAAAAGAAAAAACCAGTATGAATCAAATTAATACAGAAACCAACACGCTCACCAACACTCAACAAACCACTAGATATGCCGACAAATTACGACAGACTGCCTTTCCGTCAAAAGAACAGGCAATTGTTATTCCCGCAATCAACGAAATAAACCTAAAAACATATATAACAACAATAGGAAATATCGTCGAACCGAAAAACATAATTTTTGCCTCCAGAATATCAAATAATCGTATATGCATTTATCTATCATCAAAAAAAACAGTCGACCACCTGATAAAAGAACACAAACAAATTAAAATCGAGGATAAAATATTAGAAATAAGACGGCTCATCACACCTACAAAGAGAATAGTGATTTCTAATGTATGTCCATCAATCCCCCACAACGTCATAGAACAAGCACTAAAAGAAGAAAACTTAAAACTAGTATCACCCCTCACATTTCTAAGAGTCGGCATGATGGAAAGCGAATATTCACATATACTAAGTTTCCGCAGACAGACCTATATAGTAGAAAACGAAAACACTATAATCCCGGAATCAATACAAATAGTATATGAAAACACAGAGTACAGAATTTTCATAACTGGAGACACCCCGACATGTTTTACATGTCACAAACAAGGACACACAACCACAACCTGCCAAACCACATCCACACAAAATAAAACTAAGAAACCATGCACACAGCAAATAAACAAAAACAAAATACAACCGCGTACAACACAAACCAACAACACACAACAAATACCAGATACACAACAATCAACAGAATCTAAAGAAGATACAGCAACAAACAACCAAGATACATTACAAGAAGAGGCAGAAATACAACAAACACCAAACATGAGTAACACCAGCATAGTAAAAAAAGATACGCCGACAACAAACAACAATACAAGGGAATCAAACAGAATAAAAAATAGCAACTACAACGCCAAAAGACTTAAAGATAACGATGAAACAAACAACACAATAAATGAAGACATATACAGCTCACAGGAAAGTATCACAGAAACCAGAAAATTTAAAAAGCCACGATCTTATAGCCCATCCGATAACTTATCAATGGAAGAACTGCTACAAAATACAAAAAGCGAAATAAATAAATTCCCCAACAAATATATATTATCATACGAACAATTCAAAGACTTTATAGAAAATGCTAACGGTAAACTAGACGCACTCGAAATATCAAGAGATTACACACATGAGACAACTAAATTACTACAAATGATAGTCGATATCTACCCACTATTAAACAGAAAAATAATAAAAAGTAGATGTACAAGAATTAAAAACCGCATCCAAATTCAACTGGAAGAAGAACAAGAAGAGGCACAATTACAACAACAACAACAACAACAAGAATAAAATAAAACAATAGTAGTACATCTAAACATGCATATTATACAGTGGAACGCAAACGGATTCCACGCTCACCTAGGTGAACTTCAAAAATTAATAACAGACACAAGTCCAGAAATAATAAGCATACAAGAAACAAGACTACACACCCACCAAAAAACTACACTCAAAAACTATCAAATATTCAGGAAAGACAGACCAAACATTAACAATGCAAGTGGAGGAGTAGCTCTACTCGTTTCCAACACAAAACACGCAGACGAAATCCAAATCCAAACAAACATCGAAGCAGTGGCCATCAGTATACACACACCAGAAAAAATTACGATCTGTTCAATATACCTACCACCAAACCAACAAATAGAAATCAACGAGATCGAAAAACTAATCAGCCAACTACCAACACCATTCATACTAACCGGTGATTTTAACGCTCACAACACAATATGGGGAAGCGAGGAAACAAATAGAAGAGGAAAGGACATAGAAACAGTAATAAACAACAACGACCGTCTAACATTACTAAACGACGGAACGGCAACACATTTCTGCGCAAGAACAGGAAATTTTTCAAACATAGATTTAACTTTTTGTACCTCATCACTACACCCTCTATTAACCTGGACTGTACTCCCACTCTCATACATAGGAAATCATTTTCCAATAAAAATCACATACGACACAAACACCCAAGATAACAATCAACCAATAGACCACCGGATTAGTCACAAGTGGAACACGAAAAACACAGACTGGGAAAAATTCACTGAGCTAGCAAAGGTAAAACAAAACACAAATACCGAAAATATTGACGAATTAGTAGAAATACTAACAAACACAATAACAGAAGCGGCTAAAGAAAGCTGCGAAAAAAGAAACACAGTCACAAGAAAAAAACAAGTCCCGTGGTGGAACAAACAATGTCAGATAGCAATAAAAAACAACAAAGAAGCCCTAAAAGAGTATAAAAAACACAAAACCACCGAAAATTTCATAAAACTCAAACAAACAAAAGCACTCTGTAGAAGAACGATACTACAAAGTAAGAGAGATTCATGGCAAGAATATACATCAACAATTAGCACAGATACTCCTATGACAGAAGTGTGGAATAAAATAAATAGAATCAAAGGAAACAAAAACAAAATACACACCGACCTATTAATACAAAACAATAAAACAATAACATCACCCCAAGAAATTGCAAATACATTAGCAGACCAATTTTACACAAACTCAAGCAACTCACAGTACACTCCGGAATTCCTACTACACAAAAACAACACTGAATCGGAAATAATTGAAATAAATCAAAATGATAATACCGAAATAAATGAACCCATTACAAAACAGGAACTAACCACAACAATACAGGAAATACAAAAATCAACTAGCCCCGGGCCTGATGGGATAACATACGAACACATAAAACATTTACCAGACGAAACACTAGACTTCATACTCACAATATATAACAACATTTGGACCAAAAATAATTTCCCAGCAAAATGGAAGGAAGTCATTACGATACCGTTACTCAAACCAAATACAAACAAAACAAAACCGTTAAATTACAGACCAATATCGTTATCTAACTGCCTAAGTAAAATACTACAAAAAATCATAAACAAGAGGCTAATGTGGTTTTTAGAAAAAAATAGTATATTAAACGAGAGCCAAAGTGGATTCAGACACGGTCGTTCGACAACTGATCAACTTATTGCCCTGCAAACAGAAATACAAAAAGCCTTCAAGAACAAACAATATGCAGCATCTATAATGTTCGATATATCAAAAGCATACGACACAGTCTGGAGACATTATATCATAAAGACCATGAAAGAATACAGACTAGAAGGAAACATACTAAATTACATTAAAAATTTCCTCTGTGATCGCAAATTCAAGGTTAGATACAACGGAATACTCTCAGAAACAAAAACGCAAGAAAACGGAACACCACAAGGAGAAATAATTAGCGTCACACTATTTTTAATAGCGATGAACAAAATTACAGAGTATATCCCCCAACACGTAAAAGCATCACTGTTTGCAGACGATCTCGCAATATATTATAAAAACAAAAACATCAAAACACTAAAACAAGAACTACAAAACACCACCAACCGATTAGAAGAATGGTCCAAAAACACTGGCCTAAAATTTTCCGAACAAAAAACAAAAATGATGTTCTTTACAAAACAAACTAGACTAATCACGAAACCTACTATAACACTACATAACAAAAAAATTGAATACGCTACCAAACTAAAATTCCTAGGGATGATACTTGACCCACGACTAACCTGGAAACACCATCTACAACACCTAAAACTCGAATGCTATAAAGGGCTAAATCTATTGAAATGTTTATGCAACAACAAGTGGGGATCGCACCGAGATATATTGCTTCACATATACATAACTTACATACGATCAAAAATAGATTACGGAGCCATTGTATACCAAACAGCCAGCACGAACATCTTAAAAATACTGGAACCGATACAAAACACCGCGATAAGACTTGCAATCGGAGCGTACAGAACAAGCCCGGCCGTCAGCATGCACTGTGAATCTGGTATCCCCCCATTAGAAATCCGCAGACAACAACTCACGCTGTCATACATATCCAAACTTGCAAAACATCCCAACAACCCTACTCATAAACACATATTCAATAAACACCAAAACCACATATCCTTATTATCCCATACCCCTCTCCAACAAAAAATCAAACAAATTCTAGAAAACTTAAACATAAACCTACCAAACCTTGAAATACACTACAAAGATAGTACCGCTCCTTGGAAAAAGAAGCCACCAAATTACGTACTAGATATGACAAAATATAAAAAATCCAATACACCACCAACTATTATCAACCAAGAATTCAGACGAATATGCAGCCAGCAACAACATGCGCAAAAAATATACACGGACGGATCAAAAACGCAAGAAGGGACAGGAGGATCAGTAGTAATAGACGACAAAATAACAAAAATTCATTTACCAGAACAAGCTACTATATACACAGCAGAAGCATATAGCATCCTCACAGCACTGAAACAGATCAAAAACGACCCCACACCCCAAGAAGAATACATCATATATACCGACTCACTAAGTGTTATACAAGCAACGATGAAAATGTATAATGACCAACCCATAATACAACAAATACAAGACCTCATACATGAAATCACCCAAAAGAGCAGTATAACAATGATGTGGATACCATCACATACCGGTATAAAGGGAAACGAGACAGCAGACCAAGCAGCTAGGGAATCCAAGGAGGAAGAAACAACACACATCCCCATCCCGACACAAGACTTCAAAAAAACAATCAAAGGTAAACTAAACCAACACTGGAACGAGACATGGGCCAACACCACAGGAAACAAATTTCGAAATATTAAAGAAGACACCTCAAAATGGACAAACCTAAACAACAGGCAGGACCAAGTGAAAATCACAAGACTCCGTATAGGACACACAAACCTAACTCACAAGTACCTACTACAAAAAACAGAACCCGAAACATGTGACGTCTGTAACACACAAATAACCACAGAACACATATTAACACAATGCCCCAAATACACAATACACAGAATACAGAACAACTTACCAGCAACACTACAAGAAATACTCGGTAACAACACAAACAACCTCACAAACACAATCAACTTTTGTAAAAACATAAACATATACAAACAAATATAACACAAATGTAATTAAATGATATGTAATATCAAAATGTACCGGGTACTATGTTACCCTGTAAAACCGTGGTGGTTATGCAGGCGTAACTTTGCTCCTTGATGGAGGCAGCTAGCTAAATAGATCAGTGGAGATGGGTGTGGGTCGATTTTTGGTTCTAGGAAATCGATAACAACAGTAATATTAGAGAGGGCGCCACGCGGTCGCTTTACAGCCAGCGGTACCCAACCGCGAAGGTACCAGGAGCAGAAACAATAATCTAGGCGCGCAGGAAGGTAACGGATACAGCGTAAGGAAATAGTGTACGAGGAGTGCATCCGCTGCGCAACCGTCAGCAGCAACCAAGATGTTGGAGACCTGTTCAGAAAACACGACAAAACTAATAACACTAAATAAATATATACAACAATGCCAGCGTGCTCAGTAACTCATCATACTTACCGTGATTTGTATATCACAGAACGAGATAATAATAATAAAGTAGCACTCACTTTGTCACCACTGATTGATTGGGTAGGTTGGGTAAGTTTCCTTACATTCAAACACAGAAAAGTTAAAGTAAAAATATTTACTGCGTTGATGAAAATGTAATAAACAAGAACAAAAGAAACTACGCACTGTGTAGGGGTGACGCGAGGAAGAACAGCCAATGCTGCCTTGAGTAAATGACGTGAATGAAATACCGTAACGTTTATACACTGCCCGCAAATATAGTACAAAAGTTCTAATACAGAGGACCCTAGGTTGATCGACGTCGGTTTACAACAATGGGGTTGAGCGTATAAGACGTATAAGAACAATAAAACAATTCTCGGATTACCCCAGACAAGGCGTTGCGAAATCAACAGTAAATAATAATTGAAATTATAATAATTGAAATTACAAAAATTTATAAAAGAAAATGTTAAATTTACATAAAGCAACATGTAATAATATTAATAACTAAACCAATCAAAGTGTTTCTGATAATAATTAAAACTGATAGAATAAGTGAGACAACAATCGTAATAACTGACCAATCTCCATCGGCAACAATGAGATGGCAAATGGTTGCACAAATACACAAAATCAGGGCGATAAAGTTCGCGGGAGAAATAACAAGTAGCTAACAGTTATAATAATTCACTTAGCTGTACGACGAGCCACAACTGGCCGCTGGAGTACCCCTTGCCCCTCGCTCCGCGCTCTACTGGGCCGCCAATATCTGGATCACTGGATCTGGCTCGCGGCGGATGCACTTTGGCGGTTTGGGCTGAGACGCAGGACACCGAAGGCTGCTGGTCGGGTACCAACGAAGCTAGGTATGCGCTGCCTGAGTTTGAGCGCACTCACGAGGCGTGAAGATGGAACAATGGCGGTCGCCGACCGTTTATTTTAAATCCTCAATAACTGAGCTATTCCGGAGAGTTCAAACGAAATATCACACAAACACTGCTCCCGAAACTACGTTTGGTGTTTAAACGAAATCCCCAAAACTGGGTATTGTAGAAACAATATTAGTAAACAACCAAAACTTATAAACGACGGTACGACTTCAACCGTTCTCGCTTCGTGTCTTTCTTTTTCAACTTCCCACTGACTTGTGTCAAATTTTTAATTTTAAGAAAGAGAGAGATCGACAAGGACAGCTATACGAATTTAAGAAGAAAACAAGGAAAGTGTCAGAACACTAGCGACAACAATAAAAACAGCAACTAAAGGCATGTATACAATGCACAATCTCGCAGGAAAGGCAGGCAAACAAGGGAATTAAATGTGAGAGGTAGTTTAAGGGTTATTATTAATAATCGAGGATGTACTGTAGTTTATGTTTATAACAAAAATAAAGGTCTAAATATTTAAACTAAGTTTTATCAAATACGCGGCGCTATAGCTGCGCCTTTACACACTAATGACGCCTACGCGTTTAAACAATTCTAAAGTGTCAACAAGATATCAACAAATAAATCCTTGAAGGGAAAAAGGGAAATAATTCTAATATGTGGCAACTAAAGCACGGCAATAAATTAAATTTAACTATTGTAAATCATTACAGGTAAGTGTAAAATAAGAAATTATTAGGTTACATTGATCAATTCTTTAACTACACAATTTTTCTTTTAGGTTAGTAGAGGAAAGGAAACCAATAAATTAATGAGAAAGGATCTAAAGGATATGAACAAAAAAAAAGGAATGGGATACGAAACTGACACGTAACAAATCCCCCTTCTACTTCCTTGAGGTTTAATTCCGAAGGAATTAAATCTCACAACGAGACTCGAAAAAGGAAGAAGAATAGTCGCTCACGAGAAATATAGAATTGTATTGCACTTAAACAACAAGAACTGGAAGTGAATTAAGAGGTAAGAAAGAACAAAACATATATTATATCAATGGAACCATAATTAAAATAAATTATTTGCATCTTCTGCAGAGTTTCGATCTGGCCCAGGCTTTAAATCTTTCACATGCCAAGTCCCACATAAACTTCCGTCGTTATCCTCCAGTTCATAAACGTAATTCGAGACTTTCTTACGCACTTTAAAAGGTCCAACGTATTTAGCTGCAAGCTTACTTGCATAGTTCTCGGCAGCATTTGATAATTTAAAGTTCCTTCGCCAGACGACCTGTCCTACAACATATTCCACGGGTCGACGTCGAAGATCATAACGGACTTTACTTCGAGCGTGGGCCTGATCTAAACGTTTTCGTATTTCGGTGCAGATCTTGACTAACTGAGCAGGCTTTTTCTCTTTCACATCGCCGCGGTCTACATCGATCGTGCCATCCTGATTCACGGCGTCTATCACGTAATCCGTGCCTGTCAAAATTTGCTCTCGTCCGAAATTGGCAAAGTAAGGGGTGCAACCGGAAGCTTCATGTACTTGGGTGCGTATGGCGCAGCTAACCGAAGGCAAGTACAGATCCCACTTTTTCTGGTTGTCATTAACGTAAGACGACAGCATTGTTTTTACCACCCTATTTACCCGTTCCGTGGGGTTGTTCTGCGCGTGGTACAGAGCATTAAACAATATGGTAACTCCATACTTTGCACACATCTGACGGAAAACTTCACTCCGATATTGCACTCCATTGTCGCAGATTAGATATTGTGGAACGCCAAATAAAAGGAAAACATCATTTTCGATGCGTTGGATAACTGCTTGACTAGTGGCACTCCGCAAAGGAAAGGTAAGCACGAATTTGCTAAAATTATCGCAAACTAATAAGATATACCGAAAATTTTTAGAACTGGGAGGAAGTGGACCTATTAAATCCGTAATAATTAATTGAAAAGGCCGGAAAACTCGAGGACGTGAACCCATCAAACCCGGAGTACTTTTCTGCTCAACTTTATGTTCCGCGCACACCACACAACGGTTTACATATGCCTTCACGTCGTCCATCATTTTCGGCCAATAATAACGTGTACGCAGCCTGTGGTAGGTTTTATTTATTCCAGGGTGACCGGAAACTGGTGAATCATGGACTATTTTTAGGATTTGACGCCGTTGCTCTTGAGGAATGATACGTTTCCATGAATCTTGTTCGTCCATTAAATTTGAAGCAGAAGAACGAACATACTTAAACAACACGTTACCTTCGACTCTCCAAGCAGGAAATTTGTGTGGCTTGTCTACCACATGACTCAACATCTTGTTGTACCAGGTGTCGGTGACAGTTTGGGCTGCCAAAGGGGCAATGAAAGCACTTTCAACAGATGGAACGGATCTGGATAGGCAATCAGGTACGACATTTTCTTTACCTCTTCTATGCACTATGTCAAACTCATATTGTTGCAGCTTGACGCTCCAACGACACAGTCTGCCTGACGGATCCTTTAAGTTGTTGAGCCATACTAAAGAGTGGTGATCCGTCACTACCGTAAAATGCGTACCTTCTAAATATGGACGCAGTTTATCCAGGGCCCACACAACTGCCAAGCATTCCCTTTCTGTCGTCGTATAGTTCTTTTCATTTCTTGTCAACGATCTGCTGAGAAAACACACGACTCGCTCGCCATCATCGAAGACTTGCGAGAGAACGGCTCCTAACCCAAAACCACTGGCGTCGGTTTGGACGGTAAATGGACGAGAAAAGTCAGGACATGACAAAATAGGAGCCGTAACCAGACACTCTTTTAATCTATTAAAAGCTTCCTGACATTCTTCAGTCCAATGCCATTTATTTTTCCGTTTCAACAAACTAGTGAGTGGAGAACTTATAGAAGAGAAGTCCTTCACAAACCGACGGTACCATGATGCCATCCCCAAGAAGCTTCTCACGTCAGATACACAGGTGGGTGTCGGGATATTTAATATTGCACTCACCTTATCCGGGTCTACCCTTAATCCCTGCTTATCAACCACATAACCCAAGTAACGTAATTCAGGGCGGCAGAACTTACATTTCTCCCGACTTAAGGTGAGGCCCGCAGCCGAAACACGTTCAAAAATCTTTTTCAAAACGTCTAAATGGTGTTCAAAACTTTCTGAGATGACGATGACGTCATCTAAATAAACAAAAACATAAGGTTCAAGGTCGGGCCCTAACACGCGGTCAATGAGTCTTTGCCACGTAGCCGGCGCGTTCGTAAGGCCAAATGGCATACGTTTAAACTGAAAGAGACCTCTATTTGGCACTGTAAAAGCTGTATATTCACGGCTACTTTCACTCATCGGTATTTGCCAATATGCCGATTTGATATCCAGCGAGCTCAAAAACTTGGCACCTCGCAACCGATCTAAAATACTTGACACGTATGGAATCGGGTATGCATCTTTTTTCGTAACTTTGTTGACTTTTCTAAAGTCAACGCAGAACCGAAAGTCGCCATCTTTTTTTGGAACCATGAGTATTGGGGAAGCCCATGGGCTTGAAGAAGGTTCAATAATATCATCTGCCAGCATTTGATCTAGTTCCTTGTCAATATGACGTTGCATGGCCGGAGAAACAGGGTAGTAACGCTGTTTGATCGGTTCCGAATCTGTCACAATTTTGTGTTCGACCAAGGTGGTGCACCCGATTTTTCTACTAGTCGTATTCCAATAACTCTCTATCAGGATACTTAACTGTTTCTGCTGCTCTGACGACAACTCTGACATCATACCGTTTTCAATGTTCACCGAAGATACTGCCGAAAAATTCCACACATCGTTACGAAGATCGGGCACGATGCCCATCGTACACCAAAAATCCATACCCAAAATAATAGACGTGGTGACGTTTGGAACAACTAAAAACTTAATCAATTTAATTTGATTCATCAGACGAACTGGCACCGTTATAGATCCTAAGCTGGAACATTCTTTACCATCCGCTACTCTGCAAACAGGAGCATCTTTTTCGTCAAGTGTTAATCCCATGAGCATCAAAATTTCCCAAGAATCCTTACCTAAGATTGACCTACTAGCTCCCGAATCAAGAAGACCTAAAAACTTATGCTCGAATATTGAAATTTGCAGGTATGGACGTTGATCATCACCCAAGTGCGAAATGATGAAATTGACAACTGCTAAATTCCGCTCATACTCGACTTGTTTGGCCGAAAGAGGAGTAACGGAAGACACAACACGGCCATCTAGTGCCTCCCTTGACCGTTTCCCGAGCACCGTGGGCAGTTTCGCATAATAACGCCAGCTCTACCACAACCAAAACAATGCTGACGAAAAGGTTCCGTGCATTCTTGTGCCTTATGACCTACACAGCGACAATTCCAACAAGTGAAGACTCTTTTTGGAGCCGAAGAAGAGGGAACTTCAGTGGCATGGACTGGGGCTACTCGAGCACGTCCATGATAGGCTAAATCTGGTTCTAATAAATTTTTCCGATTACTTGGCGGAGGAGTAAACTTTTCAGCCATCAGTCGGTTAACTTCCAGCTGTTTACAGACACGAAGAAGCTTCTCAACAGACTCAACTGGTTCCAATCCAATGCCCTGGATTAAATATGGCAGAATGTTGCGACGCAATACTTGCAACTTCTCATTTTCCGATGGTGATGCTGGTAGTCTGCTAAAAAGATTAGCCATGCAGGACACATAAGTGCCGATGGGTTCGTCTGCGCCCTGCGTACGATTACGAATCTCGTTCCAAAGGTCCGCCTCATAGTCAAAAGGCTCATATTCCTCACGCACCAGCTTCACAAAATCCCTCCAATTTTTAATTTGACTACGTACTGACCTGTACCAAATGAGAGCTCGACCTTTCAGCAGTTCAATAATGGAATCACATAATTCGCTCTCAGACGCCATGCGAGATATCCGATAGTCTTCAATACGTTCGAGAAATGCATTG
Source organism: Poecilus cupreus (assembly GCA_963942605.1). Classification (NCBI taxonomy): domain Eukaryota; kingdom Metazoa; phylum Arthropoda; class Insecta; order Coleoptera; family Carabidae; genus Poecilus; species Poecilus cupreus. Next base: position 14,668,073 of record OZ012713.1, read on the forward strand.
ACGCTTATCTCACCCTCCCCAGAGAAAGATATATCCCATCTTGCTACTGGAATTTGTTTTCTGGCTACTACTGGCTCTGGAGGTACTTCCTGTTTTGGTTCTTTGAGTTGATCATCAGCTGTGTCGGCGATTTCCATAAGTTTATCTTCCGCTTCCTGAATGCGATTCTGTAACTGCGCAACAGCTGCTGTAACGTCGGCATTATCACTATGAATTCTAGCCAATCTGGAGATAAGATGTTGCATTTTAGTGGTAATCTTAAGAAAAGCAACGCTTGTCGACGTTCCAGAAAACTCGTCAATCAGTCCCTGCAATAAAATAATCTTTTCCGTACATATATCCACTTCGGTGTTAGAATCAAGTGGGATAGCCGGGTTATTCGGAAGGTCTTCTATATCCTCGGTGGCAAGTCGTTTCAGCAGTTCCTTCCGTAGGCTCATAACCGTCAGACGATTACTATTAGCAACTCCTCGAACCCTAAGTTCGTATTCTAGTTCGTCTTTCAATAAGCGGTTTGGTTCCATAATAAAGACAAGAGAAAATAAAGCATAAAAACAAAAATTTATTATAACAATCCAAGACAAAATATATTTATCTACCCTAATATTTATCAACAGAAAAGAGAAGTAAAAACAGGCCTCGTAGTTGGTCGTCAAATTTGTTAGGTTGCCCCACGTTTAGGGCGCCAATTTGTTACCCTGTAAAACCGTGGTGGTTATGCAGGCGTAACTTTGCTCCTTGATGGAGGCAGCTAGCTAAATAGATCAGTGGAGATGGGTGTGGGTCGATTTTTGGTTCTAGGAAATCGATAACAACAGTAATATTAGAGAGGGCGCCACGCGGTCGCTTTACAGCCAGCGGTACCCAACCGCGAAGGTACCAGGAGCAGAAACAATAATCCAGGCGCGCAGGAAGGTAACGAATACAGCGTAAGGAAATAGTGTACGAGGAGTGCATCCGCTGCGCAACCGTCAGCAGCAACCAAGATGTTGGAGACCTGTTCAGAAAACACGACAAAACTAATAACACTAAATAAATATATACAACAATGCCAGCGTGCTCAGTAACTCATCATACTTACCGTGATTTGTATATCACAGAACGAGATAATAATAATAAAGTAGCACTCACTTTGTCACCACTGATTGATTGGGTAGGTTGGGTAAGTTTCCTTACATTCAAACACAGAAAAGTTAAAGTAAAAATATTTACTGCGTTGATGAAAATGTAATAAACAAGAACAAAAGAAACTACGCACTGTGTATGGGTGACGCGAGGAAGAACAGCCAATGCTGCCTTGAGTAAATGACGTGAATGAAATACCGTAACGTTTATACACTGCCCGCAAATATAGTACAAAAGTTCTAATACAGAGGACCCTAGGTCGATCGACGTCGGTTTACAACAATGGGGTTGAGCGTATAAGACGTATAAGAACAATAAAACAATTCTCGGATTACCCCAGACAAGGCGTTGCGAAATCAACAGTAAATAATAATTGAAATTATAATAATTGAAATTACAATAATTTATAAAAGAAAATGTTAAATTTACATAAAGCAACATGTAATAATATTAATAACTAAACCAATCAAAGTGTTTCTGATAATAATTAAAACTGATAGAATAAGTGAGACAACAATCGTAATAACTGACCAATCTCCATCGGCAACAATGAGATGGCAAATGGTTGCACAAATACACAAAATCAGGGCGATAAAGTTCGCGGGAGAAATAACAAGTAGCTAACAGTTATAATAATTCACTTAGCTGTACGACGAGCCACAACTGGCCGCAGGAGTACCCCTTGCCCCTCGCTCCGCGCTCTACTGGGCCGCCAACATCTGGATCACTGGATCTGGCTCGCGGCGGATGCACTTTGGCGGTTTGGGCTGAGACGCAGGACACCGAAGGCTGTTGGTCGGGTACCAACGAAGCTAGGTATGCGCTGCCTGAGTTTGAGCGCACTCACGAGGCGTGAAGATGGAACAATGGCGGTCGCCGACCGTTTATTTTAAATCCTCAATAACTGAGCTATTCCGGAGAGTTCAAACGAAATATCACACAAACACTGCTCCCGAAACTACGTTTGGTGTTTAAACGAAATCCCCAAAACTGGGTATTGTAGAAACAATATTAGTAAACAACCAAAACTTATAAACGACGGTACGACTTCAACCGTTCTCGCTTCGTGTCTTTCTTTTTCAACTTCCCACTGACTTGTGTCAAATTTTTAATTTTAAGAAAGAGAGAGATCGACAAGGACAGCTATACGAATTTAAGAAGAAAACAAGGAAAGTGTCAGAACACTAGCGACAACAATAAAAACAGCAACTAAAGGCATGTATACAATGCACAATCTCGCAGGAAAGGCAGGCAAACAAGGGAATTAAATGTGAGAGGTAGTTTAAGGGTTATTATTAATAATCGAGGATGTACTGTAGTTTATGTTTATAACAAAAATAAAGGTCTAAATATTTAAACTAAGTTTTATCAAATACGCGGCGCTATAGCTGCGCCTTTACACACTAATGACGCCTGCGCGTTTAAACAATTCTAAAGTGTCAACAAGATATCAACAAATAAATCCTTGAAGGGAAAAAGGGAAATAATTCTAATATGTGGCAACTAAAGCACGGCAATAAATTAAATTTAACTATTGTAAATCATTACAGGTAAGTGTAAAATAAGAAATTATTAGGTTACATTGATCAATTCTTTAACTACACAATTTTTCTTTTAGGTTAGTAGAGGAAAGGAAACCAATAAATTAATGAGAAAGGATCTAAAGGATATGAACAAAAAAAAAGGAATGGGATACGAAACTGACACGTAACAACTAATGACCCAAGTTGTCGATGTACTCATCCTTTATAAAAAAAAAAAAAAGACAAAGACGTGCATTTGTTCGTTAGTCGATTCCTAATTTAAAACTGCTTGCAGCTGTGGCTTCTATTTTCTTGGTTCACTTTTAACGTTTGTTTCAGGTATGTAAAATTTAGACCAAAACTAATTTTTCTGAACTTACCAATGGCCAAAGTTCCTGCACCAGTAAGGTAATCTATTAACAAGCTTCTTAAATTTATAATTTTTGTTGAATGACACTGGATCTGATTTTAGTAAGAGATATATTGAATCGAGTAATAAAATGAAACAAACATAACTATATTTTGATGCAACAAATTAGCTCGCGTGTGAACGGTCCGGAAACATAAAGTAGCAACGAAGCGGCACTCAATATACAGAGAAGTGCTCTGTGCACTGTTAGTACTGACGGAATAACATTCACATCCATGTTCGAGATCAAATCGAACATCAATTTTTATTTTCGGATCATCGGATCTAGTTTTTTACGGCTAAATTATTTAAAATCAATAAACAAAAATATATCGTACACTCCATTGCAATGTTAATAAAGAATGCACCGAAATAATTATCAATTTTCTAACCAAAATTTAAAATTTAAACAAATGACACTGATACTTATTATATTATATAATTAATTTGGGTAATAGTGTAGTACACGGTCTGTCGTGTTTTGGAGTGTTTCCGGCAGGGGGAAGGAAGTAGTCATGACATGCATCCAGTGGCAATAAAACTATAGGTTTTAATTTTAATTTTTGTAAAAAAATGCCGTTGAACAAATTCGTGTTTATTCAACCTAAAACTAAAATAAATCAGAGTTTCTTGATTGTTTATATTGTTTTTCTGTAAACATGACCTGCTAAAGAAACTAAGACCTGCAGCTATTATCCAGCCCCGCTAAAACACTAAACAATGGGAATGAGCGGCGGTCATGTAGTGAAACTGTGGAGCCAACACTGCAATATTTTTTGCCGCGATTATGAAAATATCTTTGCACACTTAGCTAGCGCAAACCATGAACTTTAGAGAATCTGGAGCAAATTTTGACATTTGGTTGTTTGTGTTATCGTGCATTTGATGTGTGTTGTGTAGTTCTTCGAATTAAAAATGCCGTTCAGCTGTATATGCAAAAATAAAATAAACCTGCACAAGTTTCCAAAAAATTAGGTGAAAAAAAACTTATGGATTCAAGAATAACATTTTTTATACTTATTAATTTTCACAAATGATACATTTGTTTACATTTAACAAACAACACGGTTTTCGTATCCTATCTGTTACTTCGTACTCTTAGCAGTCATTTTAAATTTCTAATGATTCTGTCATGCGCAGAGCCAATAACATAAAATTTCAGTGGTGCTGCCATCTGCAATTAGCTTTCACCGATCAATCCCATTGTTTGAAATTAATAATAATGTTTTTCATCTAAGTTAACCGCAATAAAATTGTTTTGGAAGCGCTAAATTTTCAAAGTTTTCGAGATACAATAGTGTCACTTTGCGAATGCATCAGATATAGACCGTATACTACACTTAAGCCTTAATTTGCAATAATAAAATATAATTTAAAAAATAAATTCAACATTTCATATTTAAATTTAAAAAAAAACCCATCGGAATCATTTGAACATTAAATAGTTATTTGTTTAACTAGGCACCAAAATACCAGATTTACAGCAGAGGCAGCCGTTTCACTGACGAGGCAATGAATACTGCCGAAGCTGTAAATCTGTTTGCTGCCGAGTTGAACACATCATTTTTTTGTCGATTTAAAATGAATATAAATTTACTGATATACATATTTTGAATGTTATCGCTGTAAAATTACGTTGCCGTTAAACGGTTGCTATGCATTTGTTGACGATTACTACGCGTATGTAGAATGGTTGCTATGTAATATTTATTTGTGTATTTAGAGCAGAAAGTAGTCTATTGCCGCTTGCGCATGGACGTTGATGGTCGAGGCGCAGCCGAGACCTGCAACCATGCATAAGCGGCAAGGACACTTTCTGCTCTAGATACCCATTAATAATAAAATTTAAACACAGCAAGTGGAACTTTTATTGCACAATTGGTTTCCATGGTTACATCATTTACTTACCGTCCACGGTGGATGGTAAGTGAAACTTACCGTTCATGGTGGACGGTAAGTAAATATACCGGGTGGAGCATCATACCTGTGTACATGATTAACATGAAAAAACAGTTTTTCCGTGCGCATTGCTCCCCAAATTATTTTAGGCAAAAATGCTTCAAATAAATGTTGTAGAGCATAAAATTCTGCATCTAAATCAATAAACAGAATTACTTTTACTTGCTTTGTAACGACAGAAATTAAATATGAAAACATTGAAAATTACGTCGAAAATATCAAGGAGCCATGAAATTGAAACAAAAATAAATAAATGCTTCTCGTTTTTCTGTCTATTTGATATTTCATCCCTGACACATTAATCATTCAATAAAATTCATACAAAAAGTTCCATACCTATTATTACGATTTAACAATAATTAAACAATTATACATTTCAATGAAATATTTATTTTTTATAGGGATTATAATTAAAATCTTTTTAATTTGGAAATAATTCATGTAAAAATGAAGACCTATCTATTACAATTCAAATTTCAAACAATAATTCTTTCAATAAAATAATTTTTACAATTTATTATTATAACAAATATTCAAATAATCCTCCGTTTTCAGCCAAGCAATAACCAAGTCTATTGTAGAATGAATTTCTTACATTAGCGAGTTGCCTATTTGTGATTCGGGCGCTCTCATCCATGATAGCTTCTCTCAAAAAATTAATATTTGGGTGGCGCTGCTTATAAATTTTACATTTAAGATGACCTCATAAAAAAAAGTCGCAAGGTGTTAAATCAGGAGATCTGGTCGGCCAGTTTAAAGTTCCACCGCGACCAATCCAGCGATTTGGAAATGCTTGGTTTAAATAAGCTCTTACATTTACTCCGAAATGAGCTGGGCAGCCATCTTGCTGAAACCAGACCTCCTGATTTTCGCGCGCTACGCCGTCTAATGCAGGGCCAATCTCATTAATCAAGAGTTCTAGGTATGTTTCAGAATTTAAGTTGCCAACGATCTCAAATGGTCCAATAATATTGCCATTAAAAATGCCTGCCCAAATATTAATTTTTTGATGATATTGCGTTCTGGTGTTAACATTTAGCCTGGGATTTTCTTGAGCCCAGTGCCTATCATTTTGAATGTTTGGTTCATTGTTTAGTGTAAAAGTACACTCATCGGTAAAACAAATAGATGCAAGAAAATTACGGTCCTGATTTGCTCGTTCTTGCATATCTTCACAAAAAACTCGCCTACTTTCTTCGTCAATGGGCGAAATGTCTTGATGGCATTGCATCTTATAAGGGTGATATTTATGTTTTTTAAGAATGTGCAATACTGTTGAATGAGCAATCTCACATTCCTGTGCTATTATTCTTGAACTTAATTGAGGATTAAAATTTATAAATTCCAGAACTCTTTGTTCGACTTCTAAATTTGTACGATTATTTTTATTTCCTATAAATAAAGATATGAAATGTTTGTAAATCTCTTAAAAAATATTCAATATTAAATTTACCTGTACTGTTTTCCGCCGCACCACTTGCCGTGGATTCGAATTTCTTAACATACGCGCGTATTGTTGTAATTGTTGGAATTGGCCTATTTGGAAATTTCACGGCGAATAAATCTCTAACTCTACGTAAACAATTTCCACTATAAAAAGTTTTTATGATAAAAACTCTTTCTTCGTTAGAATAAACTGAATTCATTTTGATATTTTACCCGTCAAATTAATCACTCATCTGTCAAATGTCAAATGTGAAATATCAAATAGACAGAAAAACGAGAAGCATTTATTTATTTTTGTTTCAATTTCATGGCTCCTTGATATTTTCGACGTAATTTTCAATGTTTTCATATTTAATTTCTGTCGTTATAAAGCAAGTAAAACTAATTCTGTTTATTGATTTAGATGCAGAATTTTATGCTCTACAACATGTATTTGAAGCATTTTTGCCTAAAATAATTGGGGGAGCAATGCGCACGGAAAAACTGTTTTTTCATGTTAATCGCCTATGTACACAGGTATGATGCTCCACCCGGTATATCATTCAAATTTTATTTTTAACCTCAATCTGACAGCTGTTAATTTGGTATCTATTTTTCCTTTTCTTATATTTACGCAGGTACTGCAAAAAAAATCTTACTAATCTCGAACTGTAAATGATTTTTTAGGTCTCGAATGTTAAGGAATTCTCGACCTAAAAACTATCACTAACAGTTCACGGTACGTAATATACTATTACAGCATAGGCATAAAAAAGACACTGTACAGACTGATAGCAATCAATAAAGTATCACCTTTAGTGTATGAATCGCCAAAAATATATTTGTAGTAAGTTTTATCAAGTTGAAACTTTCTGATACAGTGTTGCACTTACAGGAGATCGTCGCGCTGACACGGGGCTGAATCGTACTACCAAGGACTGACTATGGTACTGACAAGGGACTGACAATTGTACTAACTATGATACTGACTATGGGACTGACTATTGTACTGACTATGGGACTGACAAGGGACTGACTATGGTGACAACGTGTGAACAGGACCTAGGAAATGTCGTAAGTAAAATACATAATAAAATGTTTACTATTAAAAATCTAAAATCCTGCTTCCAATTATCAACAAACAACAACAATGCAATTTGTTTGACAGTGCTGTAAATTCACTTTACAGCACAGTGTCGATACGAAAGGGTGAGGCACTAATTATGAAACATAAACCAGTGTTTAGGGCCTGACTGGGGACCATTGGTTTTGTTAATGAAATATACGTCAAAAAATTAAAGAAATATACGAAAAAAAGTAAATTTTCAAATACATTCGAGGAAAAAAAACGCAGCACTTGAAAATGCACAAAAAAATGTCTAAATTTGAGAGTGCCATGACTCGCTTGCATTTGGTTGAAATTGGATGATTCATTGAGTTATAGAAACTTTGACATGTTCTCTTCAATGTGATGCTAGTCAATATGATATCAAATCCATTACACCCCCTCCCGCCCCATATAAAAAAATGTTCCTGATGTCAAAAATTGTCCAACTTTGACAGCTCGTGCACAGTGTCAAAAAATAGACAAGACTCAATTGACAAACTGGACAATAAGTTCAACTTTTTTCTTTAATTTTCCCAAGTTTCGAGTACCTGCGACAATTTGGCGCGTAATTGTGAATTTTTCAAAAAATCGCTTTTTGCGCTTTTTTGGCTATAACTTCGCCGATTTTGCGCCAAAGCCGATGAACCTTGAAATTCTGAGAAGTTAAAATGTTTCTTTGCGGTGCTTTAAGTTAATGTGCCATTAAACCCGTTCCACCCCCTGCTACCCCAAGATGAAAAGAAACATGTTTTTGACTTTAAAATGTTCAAATTTAACGATTGATAGTGAGTAAAAAAATCGTTTACTTAATTGACCAACGGAGAATTAAACTTCAATCATTTTCTTTCAAGTTTAAACAATTTTCAAGGATCTACGATGTTTTGGCATTTCGTATCAAAATTGTGTTTTGTGGCTTTTTTCGCGCCAAAGTGTCGTAAGTTCTTTGAACTTTATTGGACTGTTTGCCAATTGAGTCTACATTTTTTTTTGCCCTTTTTTGACATCAGGAACAGTTTTTTTTTATATGTGTGTGAAAGGGAGTGGAGGTGATTAGATATCATATCGACTAGCATCACATTGAAGAGAACATTTCAAAGTTTCTAAAACTCAAAGAATCATCAATTTCAACTAAAAGCAACCGAGTCATGGCACTCTGAAATTAAGCCATTTTTGGTGCATTTTCAAGTGCTGCGTTTTTTTTTCCTCGAGTGTATTTGAGAAATTTACTTTTCCTTCATATATTTCTTAAATTTTTTGACGTTTCATTATGAAAACAGCTTCACAATCACAATGACATGTGTCAAATTTCGTAAACAATTGAAAATTTTTAAGTGTTTCCATGGTGAACATGGAATGCAAGATTTATGAAATTTTTATCTTATTTTTAAATGTAATGAAAATTAATAAAATTAGTGTAATCAAAACACATGTAATATTAAATATTTTCCAATTTTCAAAATATGAATTGTTGAAAAATTAAATTTTACCATTTTTTTGCACGTAAACATATTAAGGATAGTGAGCTTCTACTTCCGGTTGGCCAATTTTATTCAAAATCTAATCAGCTCGTCATATAAATATTGGAAATAAAAATGAACGAAATTGTATGTTTTGGAATGACAGAATTTGAGATATACGAGACGATAAAATTATGGCGAAAATAGTAAAATCGTATTGCAGGGACCCTAAAACGTGCTTATTCATTGAAAACTCACTACCCAAAAACAATGCCTCTCTTACTAGAGTCCGTGAGCCAGCTTTAAAAACTGCCGCCCATTTGACCCAAAGTTTGAGTATATTCTATGGAATCGCCCCGATTAGGTACATCGAAAAGTGCAAGTCGGCCATTCAGATCTGGGTGGTATTAAAAATGGCTTCCACCAAAATTTTCTTTTTAATCTCGAAATACTAGACGAAAATACAAATCAAAAGACCCCAGACCACGTTCGAGTGGCAGACTGATGTCTTTTGATTTGTATATTCGATTAGTTTTACGAAATAAAATGAAAATTTTGGTCCCATGAGTCAAAATTCCTTCATTAACTTTCGTTTTTAATGGGCGCCATTTTGAACTCCACTCAGATCTGCATGGCAGACTTGCTCTTTTCGATGTATCTAAACGGGTCGATTCCATCAAACTTACTGAATCTTTTGGTCAAATGAGTCGCTGTTTTTATAGCTAGCCGGCTCACGGATGAGGATGTAATAATGAAAATAGGCTCTTCAGCCAATTTTTTTTTTTATTTCATTTTTCGAAAATAGAAGTTAATATATGAATATTTGTCGTATTTTTATCAATATTGTAATATAATTAAGCCAGTAATTAATTACTAAAGATTCTATATTGAACCGTGTGACGACATAGTGACGAATGACAGAACAACTATTCAATGCAACTTTTGAACAAGTTGATACATGACAGCTGTACGTTGTGAATAGTTTGGTATTTGATTAATAATTTTGAATCCTTGTTGCTGTTGTTTTCACAACTTGGCACAAAGCAATACTTTATAACCATAATTTAAAGATTTCAACCAGAATAACACAACTGACAGCTGACTGACAGATCACAACAAGGTTATGTGCGCGCAATCTCTATCTGTCATTCGTCGTTCAGACGTCACATTTGAATTGGACGGACTTTTAATAATTGATTACAGGCGTAATATTTATATTTTAAATAAATTGTTATATTTTTTGACATTGTTTTCAAGCGTATTATTGAAAATTTGTTCCAAATATGCTAAATTTCAAGAGCCTATTATAACCAGATATCACAGCCATCCCCGGCGCAACAGCTAGCTGACGTTTTACAAATAATATAAAGTTTTTAAATATACTCAAAATGATCTTGGAGAACGCACGTCATCAACCTGAAAAAAACTTTATAAAGTGAAAAATAACTTGTAAAGTTTATTGAGGTTTTAAAATAAAACGACGAAAAATACCCTAGGAATAAGAAAAGTATATATTAATGCAATTTACAGTGATTTTATAGTCAATTTTATTCCTTCAATGGAATATTAAATTATTAAAAATAATTCTAGTTCATTTTTTGTTCGCTATGTTGTTGCTATTGGTAAATGATCACGTTTACACACCAAATCCATATCGATCTGTCATTTTACAGTCAGAATTTACTGTGTTGTTAAAATTTGTGCTCCGCGTGATCCAGTGTTTTATAATATGTATGTATAAATATATTGGGTGCTATTCACAGGTCTATACTAAGGGCTACTAACTAGTGTATTTTCAAATTTGTCACTGTTACTTTGCAAAAGTTGTTGATTACCTTGGAGATCATCAATTTTCTCATAGCAACAGTGTTAAATCTTAAAATGCCCTAGTTAGTAGCCCTTAGTATAGAAGTGTGAATAGCACCCATTGTGTTTATTGCAACAAATCACGTCTAAAAATGGCGGCACGTGTGCGTCTTCTCCATAGTCAATTTAAGTATATATATATATATATATATATATATATATATATATATATATATATATATATATATATATATATATATATATATATACAGGCTGAGTCATCGAAATGCCCGTCTTCGATATCTCCCTTATCGTTAGAAATACGGCATATATTTATTAACAAAATTTATTCGACTACTAAAGGAGCATAACGTAAAATTATTTTCACATATACAGGGTGTAACGTAACGACTAGACGAGAATTGTTTGTCTTTTTTTAAATGGAACACCCTATATATTTTTACATATTTTGAACTGTATTTTATTCACCTATACGGACATATGAATTTTGTTTTAGTTTTCCGCGGCGTTGTCAAGTTTTTTCGAATACACGCATTGCTTTGTGAAGGCGTACTGAAGTTATTTTAATAGAAAAATTTAAGAATTTTTTTTTCTGCGCAACTGTAACTATACTCTATGTTTTAACATACTTTCTTTTAAATGTAATTATACAGGGTGTTCAATAAAGCGAATCAAACTTACTCTACTTCAAATGATTATAACTCGCAATTTTCAAATGGAACACTCTATATTTTATTATTCTGTTGTATGCCATTTTGTATTACCTTCATTTGTTATTAAGGGTATCCTATGTCTAAAACCAATAATTTCGGAGTTTTTTGCCATTTTTCACTAAATTAATTTATTGAATTAAAAATTAAATCTAGTATACCATGCTCCTTTAGTAGTCGAATAAATTTTGTTAATAAATATATGCCGTATTTCTAACGACAAGGGAGATATCGAAAACGGGCATTTCGATGACTCACCCTGTATATATATATGTATATATATATATATATATATATATATATATATATATATATATATATGTATGTATGTTATGCAATGTGTGTGTGCGTGTGTGCGTGTGCGTGTGTGCGTGTGTGTGTGTGTGTGTGCGTGTGTGCGTGTGTGCGTGTGTGTGTGTGTGCGTGTGCGTGCGTGCGTGTGCGTGCGTGCGTGTGCGTGTGCGTGTGCGTGCGCGTGTGCGTGTGTGCGTGCGCGTGTGCGTGTGCGCGTGCGCGTGTGTGCGTGTGCGTGTGCGTGTGCGCGTTTGCGTGTGCGTGTGCGTGTGCGTGTGCGTGTGTGTGCGCGTGCGCGTGCGCGTGTGCGTGTGTGTGTGTGTGTGTGCATTAAAAATAATTAAAAGACATATAGATAAATATTTAAATACATATTATGTACTGTATAATTACTACATTTTAGAAATTTCTTCCAGAAATTTTGGAGGAAGAAATTCAACCGCCGGCGAAAATTAGCAGGCATGTCCAGACAGACGAAATCAGTGACAAAAAGAATATAAGCACACAAACATCATGCGACAAAAGTACCTAAACAGAGGAACCAAAATTGACACCTATAAAACCAGTATTTTTTATTTTAAAAAATAATTTAATTATCTTAAGATTAGAAATTAATAATTTGTATTTTTTTTCACACTTATATAAGTTAAATTTTGAATAAAGAACAGTACCTTTATTTTCAATGAGTTTTACTTGAAGCATTTTGGACAGTTATAGTAATTCTGCATGATCATTAAAACTCGAGTTTGCTGCTTCCCTCTCCCCTCCTGCCCGTACGATTGTGAGAGATTGCGAGAGTGTCTTTCTGTTCAATGAGCTCAGGAACTTGTACCATCGGATTTCGTCAAGTTTACCGCCTGATCTGAAACTGATTTTGCTCCTGTGGTTCTTCTTGAACTTTGTGATATTAATGTTTTTAGTTGTTGATCAGCCTACGATTGATTTTGATAGAGTTATTTGAGTAACATTAACGTAAGGTTGATTTCTTCAGTTTCAGAACTTTCAGGCTTGATAAAGTAAGTAATCATTTAGATTATTTTGTTTTGTACCTCACAGTTCACACTAGCACTTCTTTAACATCATTTATCGCATCACAACTACTAACACTATCCTTTCCTTGTCTTTCCCTTCGCTTTGCGTTTTTGAAACTCGTTAGCGGAAAGATTTTTGTATTTAATTTTAAGTACGGGCCGGTTTTTCAATCGCTGGTTACGGTTTTGGTTAGCAGTAACTATGGATATAATATAGTTATAACTTAACCTGTAGTTAACTTTAACTACAGCTCTGAGGTATGGTTAATAGTAGTTAATTTGAAATGTCATCTGTCATATTTTCAAAAGGTATTTTTGTGCATACCACAACATAATTAAAAATGGACTATGATTATGACATTATTAACGTTTATAGTAGCGATGAAGACCAAATAAAGACGACCGAAAATAATCAACAAAGACCAATTTTTTTCGAAGGATGTGACAAATTAAATTTCTTTACAAGATTTAGCTTATCTAAAAATCAGTTTACGCTAGCACTACGCTACTGTGCAAAAACCTCAGTGTCAGTTTTCCCTTGGCAAATTACTTGTTCTCTTTCGTTTACTGTCATCCATAGCGATTTTTTTTTTACTTCACTCAATTACAAAATATGCGTATATAAATATATAGGTTGATAAAAGTAATAAAATATATCATGTGATGTCAAGAAGATTTTTGACATAAAATATTTGCAGTAGCAAGGAATATAATATCAACTTAAACGTAAATATATTTAACCATAAATTAACAAACTATTGCTATTGAAAACGATATAATTTTTAATTATAAGTTAACTTACACCTCAGAGTTAATTAACTACGAGTTTAACCATATATTGAAAAAGCGGCCTTAGTTTTGTAACTTTTTAATAATTTTGTCGGCTTCACCACTTGATATTCTTGTTAATCAGCTTTAACTGCTCCAGTATTTTTTTTATTATTTTGGTGGCTTGGTTTTTCTGTCGCTTGTGTTTTTCTGTTGTCTAGCTGTTGCGCCGACGCAGGGAACAAGTTGGAAGGTTTATAGGCTTGCAACGAATATTCGGCAACTATTCGGTATTCGGCCTATTCGGCCACATTTGTACTATTCGGCCGAATACTGAATAGTAAACCATTATTCGGCCGTATGCCGAATAGTTTAGAATGTTGAGAAAAATGGAAATTTTGGGAATTTCATTAGGTAATTTTTGTCTGAAATAAAATAATAAAAATAAAACACATACTTATAGTGAGATAATATGTATAATATCAGAGCTGGGCGTGTATTTAAATATTGTACTTATAAATCACGACTTAAATACTTTTCAAAGTGATTGTATTTGTACTTAAATACATTTATTTTGAAAATATTTTGTATTTATACTTAAGTACAAAATTTGTAAAGTATTTGTATTTTGTACTTGAATTGAGTATTTAAATATATGTAAAAGTATTTAAGTACTTTTATATATATTTAAATACTCAATTCAAGTACAAAATTGGTAAAGTATTTGTATTGAGTATTTAAATATATATAAAAGTACTGAAGTTTATGCGCTACTGCGTAGTGTGTACCAAAATGTTCGAAACTGCGCATTTAGTGTAGGGAATTTAGTCGAAACCAAGATCTTCATGGAAATAAAATAGATACAAATATAGAAAAAATCAGTGACGATGACAATTTGCTTGACTTAAATGAAGAAAAATCAATTTACAAGGAGAACGTGAATTCTAAAGTTGAATTAGAGGTACTACAATATTTGGACGACTCTAGAAAACACGTAACAATGTTAAATACTTATCCCATTTTAAAACAAGTATTTTATAAATATAATACTTGCCTCCCGTCATCAGGACCCGTAGAAAGACTTTTTTTCATTTGCTACAATCATCAATGCACCAAAAAGACACGCGTTAAGTGATAATAATTTTGAAAAATTAGGCGTGAAAGCTAATAAAATTGGAGAAACAGTATTGTTTTATTTTCTTTGTTTCTCTATTCGTTGCCTTAGCTATTATTCATATTATATTTTATTTAAAATATGTTGTTTATTTTTCTTTTCCTGTGTTCGAATAAATATTCCTTTTAATTTACAATGTATTATGTATATAACTAGTTAAGCATATAGTTTGTCTTTGTTTATTATTGTTGTAGTTTTATTTTATTTATTTTAGAGTACAGTACTTCAATATTTATTACATTATTATTTAATAGTATTTGTACTTAAAAATTGAATAAGTACAAAAATATTTGTATTTATACTTAAGTACATTTTTCAAAATTTTAATTATACTTATACTTAAGTACAAAACAAAAAATTTAATTGTACTTTGTACTTAAGTACTTTTTTTGTGTACTTATGCCCAGCTCTGTATAATATAGTATTGTAGTAGCGGTTAGGTAGAGACCTAGGGACGAATGCTGTTACAAATCGCACGAAGAATTGGTGCCAAATCAGCCGAATACTATTCGCCGAATATTCGGCTATTCGGCCAAGGAATTCGCCGAATATTCGGTATTCGGCCATAGGCCGAATACACTATTCGTTGCAAGTCTAAAGGTTTACAGTCCAACAAGTACCTATAATTGGTTCGACACTGAAGACGTTTAGTTCTGCACGTCACCGTACGATCCTTCCAGGGTCTCGAGGCCAGCTGTCGACTTCGTTCCCCAGCCTCCGCTGACCCTGGCGTTCCTCGCAGAAGATCACAGCTAGAAATCACTCTGATTTTACTTGTAATATTTTTGTATTTCGTAACCTTATCAACCTAGAATATATACCAAATTTATATTTGTATGTCTGAAGTGTTTTCAATTTGGTGGCGCCCTATTCCTCTCTTGCTTCCTCACCCCCTGCTCTAATAGAACCGGACCCATCAACACTTCCTCCATATTGTCCATCGCTAGCCGAGGATTTGTACACCTACGCAGGTAAGGTTCAACAATGTAATGTATCCATATCGAAGAGGTATATTAATCAAATTACTAAAAGTAGCTTGTGTTTAGACAGTTTGTTTTATAAACCATTTATTGTTTACAATTAACAATGAGTTAGAAATTATAATAAATTTCTATATAAAATTTATTTCCGTAAATATAACATGGTTATAAATATAAATTCCGAACATATTTTATATAATTTATTTTGAAAAAAGGCCGAAAGGGAAAAGTATTCCTAGTAAATATATACCAATTCGATAACATTCAAACACCATGTATATATTTAATTTGGTTAAAATATTCATATATGCCAATGTCTAGGAGTATAGATTGATAAAGATATATCGTTCCCGATAGATGATTTAGAGAGTGTTTGACTAATGAGTTTTAGATGAAGTCTATGAATTTGTGACCAAAAGAAATGTTTGCATTATTGTAAAAATATGTACATGTATGAATATATCTTTATTAATAAATGAGTAAAAGTATTATTTTGTTTCGTTTCTTTAGTTTCAATAATTAAATTTATTACAATAATTTAAAAATTAAACACATGATGCATAGTCTGCGAATATTTTGATTGATCGAATTAGAATAAATTTTCTAATATTTACTTGGAATATTTTTATGTATTTGTCATCTATTGGAATAAATATATTACAATTCCTCAGTACACAAGTTAATAAAATTATAAACATTATAAACCACGATATTTCTGAAATAAAAAATTATGGATGTAGTTCTGCAGATTTAAATTTATTAAAATAATGAAAGTTATAAACATTACGAGTATAAACCATGTTATTTCTGAAATAAAAAATTTATGGATATAGTTCTGCAAATTTAAGTTTATTAAAATTCGAACGTTTCGAATTATTGAAAATAATTCTTCATCAGGGAAGGTTGAATTTTAATAAATTTAAATCTACAGAACTACATCTAAAAGTCTTTTTATTTCATCGTCCAAAACGAATATTAACAAATAAGTTTTGTTGGGAGTTGTAGTATTTATTTTTCTTTAACTCGCTGAGATTCAAAATTATATTTGCGGTGTAAATAAATAGTTTACAATAATATGAAAACAATTATTTTCCATTCACACAAGTTAATAAATATATCACTATGTACGTTATAAATTATTAGTCTATATTTATTTGTTTAAAAGTGAACAAATCTAATTTAATGACTACACATGGTATAAATGTAACAAAGTCTGAAAAAAAAATTTTGATATTAAAACAAATGTACACGTATTTAAAATACTTAACTTATTCTTAATAACTAACTCTAATTTAATAATATTTTGTACATTTTCGCTACTTAAAACTATAAATGTATTTCCTAACCTACATTTTAATTGTCTATTTGGTAAAATACTGAAACCTATGTTCCTTATATTAATAATTCGGTCCATTTCCACCATGCTGCAATTTTCTTTTAGACTAACTCTTTTTAAAAATTGTAAAACTGTACTGATTTAGAATATTTAGTCACATTTGCTTTTCAATACCACTACGGGTATTTACTTTTTCGACATAGAAAATATTTTATTAAACTAACTTCTCAAAATAAATTATATGATTGATCCAAAATGTTCTAAGACCGTAACAATCATTGAGATATCGTACTATATTTTCCGATTAAAAAATTGTTCTAAATTTTGTAATACCAGGTATTACCTAAACTGGAATTTGCATTTATAACCATATTTAATTAAATTAAGTAAATATACTTCCTGCAGAAATTTGTTATAATTTTTACCCTGTCTGATATAATGACAAATGTACTATTATCCGTAGCTCTATTGAGAAAAAAAACTGTATTTTAAAATATTTTCCAAGTCAATAATGCTGAAATATAAGTTATATTTTCTTTGCACAAAAAATAATTATTCACAATTTACTTATATAAATTGTACAGAACTTGTCAATTGAATATAGATATTTTTAATTACTAAATTCACAACAAAATGTATTTGTTAGTATTCGTTGGGGAAAAAACCCGGAAATAAATCCGTTACGAAAACATAAAAGATATGCTATTTATTTTTATAATTTTGTTTAATAAAATAAGTAAATATTTTAAAATATAATCTAATTTAATAATGCAAAACATTAAAACACCAAGAATATATTTCATTTTGTTGAAAAAATTTTGAGAAACCAATGTCTTGGAATAGGTTCATGTAATAATCTTTCGTTATCTACGAGTGCTTCAGAAAGAAGAAATGTAATTAGTTGAAGGTGAATTCTGAGAATTTGTGAATTAAATAGTTCTTGGTGTTTCGGCCATTTATCTAAATTCACTAATTATCATAAACAAGAATTTAGCACTACATGATTGTCAAACAAGTATTTTGCTTGAAACAGTACAACATAATTTTCTTTATATTTTAATAAAAATTAATGAATTACAGTACCAAAATGTAACATACTTATTAATATTTCACAAATTCAAATAAATATTTGGTATTACAAAACAAATTATGGTGACTAACTTTGAAAGAAATTTTTGATTTGTAATAAAAAAAATATGTGTACTAGCTAATATTTGTCATTTCTTTGAAATACATATTTTACAATTCCTATGAAAATTGATATTATCATAATTATACTGCTTTCATGATGTATGGGTTACTGAGACCCTTTTGTCGCAAGTAAATGTTAACAAATAAGTTTTGTTTTGAAATTAATAGTTAAAAGTAATGTAACTGTAATACATTTTACATTGTGTGCACTATGTATTACTGATTTAAAAGCCGTTAGCAATTGTTTCAATTTCAAATAGTATTATCTGACTTTCTTACATTTATACCGTGGGTAGTCTAATAATATAATAATAATTTTTTTACTGACAATCTAATTATGGTCAATGCGGTCTAAATAATATTTTTTAATTTTATTAACAATAAAAAAGTATTCAAATCAGTATGTAATGTTATAAAATTCGTGTTGTCATCGTCTTTCATCGTCCCAAACGAATATTAACAAATAAGTTTTGTTGGGAAATTAGTAAGTAATTAAAAGTTTCGAAAAAAAAAAAAACTAATTTAAAGGTAATTGTAAATTTATCTTCACATCATGGCTTATCAATTATAACAAATTTCAATAGGAAATAAATTTACATAATTTAATTGAATATGGTTATAAATATAAGTTTCAACTTTACTCGATCTGTATGGAACCCTCCCTATCGTATTTGCCAACTAAAACTTCATGACGGCCTTCAAAGTATTTAAAATAATCATTTATGTTATTTACCTAAACGATATTAATACCAAAAATAAATATACTCGCAAATTTTCATTATACATCACAAGTCCATACTCATTAGCAAGCACTTTCTTCAAAACCCTAGTAAAATGACTATCTTAATCTTAAATCTATACTCCAATACATTGTTTTCAAAGAACTACATCACTTGAGGTAGGAAAATGTAACCAGTACGGTGTATTTTGTCAAAAAATAAATAATCGTAAGTTTTGTTAAGTTTATTAAAAATAATTCATTTTAATAATTAGCGGAAACATTTCAATCGATAAGTGCATAATTTTGTTCTTTTCTCGTAGATTTTTAGAATAAATTATGAAATTTTGAAACCGTGTACATAGCAACATTTAAACATTCATGTACCTAAATTAGGAAAATTACCAAACAGGAACATTACAGCCACTTCCTAATAAATATTTGTTTGAAAATTACAAAGAAATAGGTATTTCACAAGGGATTATACATAATGAATTTGTAATGACACGCGGCCATAAATTTTGCTTGAAAATATGAACAACCGTATCAGCTTTACAAATCAAAATCTTATTTCAAACATTGAAACAAAAAGTTCTAATTGAAATTTAAGGATAAAAACATAAATACCAACTAACAAATTTTTTATTACTTAATAAATTTATTATGAAAATTACTATGATAAAATATGACCTAGGCCGAAAATGTAAATATCCATAGTTGTATTGAGAAGCAAATTTGAGCAAATCTGTATTTTAAAATATTTTTCTAGTCAATAATGCTGAAATATAATTTAAAAAGTTGATGAAAATTAACAACATAAAATTTATAGACTCTATTAGTTACCTTCCAATGTCTTTAGCTGCTTTACCATAATTTAAAAAGTTTCTTCGAAAACATTTCCGTTTAATAATTACACACATACAAACTTTCTGCAATTATTTAATAAAAGTAATAAGTCGGATAATGATGATTTGGTTGTATATATGTTTAAGTATTGTTTTAAATAAAAAATAATATAATTTTATAAACACAATTTTATTAAATAATATATTTTCCCGTATCTAACATAAATAGTTTTACATGTTCAATATCCCTAGCTAGCTTAAAGCTATAATTATTAAACAAATCCCAAAATACCCTATTGTCAACTCCATTATACAGTATTAAATAATTATACAATAAATCAGTAACTATAGTACTATCATCCTTAATACTATCTAAACTAACCTTTTTTATTAAGTTCAAGTAATTATTGAAAATATTTACGAAATTAAACATTTTCTCTAGTTTTTCTTTCTTTTTCAAAACTAAACTCTTAACTTTAACAATATTATCTACCTCTTTATAACTTATCATTATGCAATTATGACAAGTTGAATAATTTAAACAAAGCTTGCAGATTTTTATTTTAATATTGCTATTATTTGCCATCTTAGTAATTACGGTCTTATTAAACTTATAAGTTTTACTCTCTGATCGATTTTGTTTTGATATATTTACAACTTTACTACAGAAATTATTTATGTTACTTATATCTATAAACTTGCCTTTCTTATTAAGTAGTCTTATTCTAATTTGATATTTTAAACACGGATCTATACCTACACTAACACACTTCGAATTCAGAGCATCATTTACTATATAAAAATCACTTTTATATAACAAACTCTCATGATTATCCCTAGAGTCAAAGGTATGAGGTAAATCGAAGCCATCAATCACGATGAGTTATATTTTCTTTAATTGTTCGTCGGTATAATATTGTTGATTATCCATGAACGACAAATCTTCAAAATTATTTACCTGAGATTGCGTCTCAATCTCTTCCTTATCAGCCGGTCCTCGTGGCTCAGCGGGTGTTGGATCCTTGTTGTTCACAATCATGTCAACACGGGTATCAGGTTCGAACAACTCCGTATCAATGCAATCCATGGTAAAATTATTAATATCTGTAACTGAATCGCATAAATCTACAAGAGTCTTCACGAAATCAGGCTCCGTGCTGGAAGACTCAATAACTTCGTGCATGCTGCTGTTATCGAAAATTTCCGTAGCGTCCCCGTCATATACAGCTGGTACTCGTCGTGAATGTAACTCATTGCGTTGAGCAGTCTCTTGAATAATAATATCACTTTTCTTAAATCTCTCTTTCTTTCTCATAATAGGACCAAAGTCTGCGTCACTAACCGCCTCACGTACTAAATCTTCATAGGTACTCTTTTTTACTCAAAACACACTTCAAGTGTAAAACTACAAGTGTTATCAACCTAACTCGCGGAATCACCCCTGTACCGTCCTACAGACGCGGTTCCCTAAATAATTAAATAAAATTACACTCACTATTCTCCACGCCCTATTTCACTAGCCGTACGACGAGTATACACTTACTTCCACGATCGTCCCGCTAAGTTCGTCCTGAAATAAAACGCAAGTGTGAACCATAAGGTTCAGTGGCTGTCGGATGACACAAAGTCAATAACACCTAGAACGACAAATGTAGACATGATCGCAATGCTAACGAAACGAACACGCTTTCACGCACGCGCATGGCGGGAACCACACGCCATCAAACTCCTTACAGGCGGGAACCACACGCCCTTAAACTCCTCAGACCATCAGCCTCTAGGGCCACGACTCTCAAGTCGCTTAACAGGTCAAGACCACCAGCCTCAGGGGCCACGGTTTCTAGCACCGCTTAACGGGTCATATACGTCGAGACCACCAGCCTCAGGGGCCACGGTTTCTAGCACCGCTTGACGGGTCATATACGTCGAGACCACCAGCCTCAGGGGCCACGGTTTCTAGCACCGCTTAACGGGTCATATACACAACGCACAGCATAACATATGAACAATGAGTTCAGATCGCATGATGTAATATCTTTTAGCAACAATGACAGAATGTGTATCAAAACAATACTCAAACACTCACCACGACTTGCTCTAATGTAGCCCGCTCCCGAAGGCGCCGACCAGGTTACTACAGTAAACCTCACACTCACTTACTGATCGTACAGACACGTGTTTACACCACCACTCACAAAACTCGACTGACTGTGTGATAATTAAATTCATTCACAATAGAATAGGGTTTGCGTAAGAGTAGAAGCATTTGATAACTTTCAAACAAACTGTATTTATTTCATTAATTATTGTTTTATAATTCATTTACCCATTCATTTTTATTTAATTTGCTACACGGCTAATTGGTGTCGCTGACACAAGTAAGGTCAAAGAAAATATATATCAAAAAAATTTAATTAGAAAGTTACCCCGTAAATCACCATCATCTTTTTCGAATCCAAATTTTATTTTCAAACATGAAATCAGTTTTTCTTAACACACTAAAAATGGAAGATTTGAAAAATAATTCCCAATTTCAAAGTGAAATCAGCGTTTCATAGCACATTCATATTAAAATATCATTTATACATTTCCAAAACAAATTTCAAGACAATAACGGAGAATTTTTAAAATCATGGCGATGTAGCGCATGCCTGTGGCGCTCGAATTAAAGTGGAAGCGATAGGACGCGATTTAGGCGATTCAGTCGTTCTTTGTCTATGGAAGAAGCATGTACTTACGTTATCGAGATGTGAGTTTTACGTGTGACGATCTTAAAGTTTATGTGTTGTATTATCATTTGTTGGTGCATATGTACTTCTTTACTTGCAATCACATATTTTTATACTGATTTGAGTTGTATATAATTAATTCGAATCAATTTTATATAATTTTTAATTTTATATAAATATTCTAACTCAATAACGAAACTGTGGTAGAGTTTTTACATGTGTTTTTGTTAAGATTTATTTGTTGTTTATTTTGCACTCTATTATCATTTGTTGTTGCATATGCACTTGTTTAGTTCAAATAACTTATTCTTATAATAATTTGTGTTGTATATTATTATTATTATTATTATTAAGTTTATAATTTTGTAAAAATATTCTAAGTCAATAAAAACAAATTGTATCCTATTTCAAAGTTTATTCCAAAAAAAATTCCAGAATCCTACGTCACACATCTCAGACATTTCACAGAAGTATACATACAAAAATAAATTATAAACCAAATTATTACTTTGCCCCTAAAACAAATTATGACCTAATTAGATATTCTCCAGAAAATGTTTGTCCCAAAAACAAAATTCAACAAGTCTAAGTCACACACACAAAAGTACAAAAATAAATTAAAGTCTAATTACATATGCCCCCAAAGCACAACCTAATTACCAAATAAATCTAAATATATTCCGCTAAAAATCCCAAAAACTAATTAATTATGCCTCAAGGACACCCACGCAAATTTCCTGGAAGTGAAAGGCTAACTGTCTCGGGTGGAGATAGGTTCAGCACATACTACTCACGCTATCCGTCGTCGGTCGGTTTTCTATTCAACTTTAATTTGCGCCACAATTTTGTGTTAGTGTGGATGTATATTGTGCGTACTTTTTAAGTAGATTATTTTTGATTTAATGTATTTGTCACTTTTGCAAAATGTAAAGCCATATAACACGCAGACCATGTCTGAATCATATTTATTTTAGATAATTTAGCTCCACTGTAAATGAAGCCATAAAGAAAAACAATTTGTAATGTATACAATGAATAGCTACCATTATCGTTAAAGGGATTTCCCTAAAAATATTAGAGTTTATTGGTTTGTGTATTTGCTTATTGTATTATTTATTGCCTTTTCCGTTACATTCTTCTATATATTGCGGCCTCCTCCAATATTTGGGTCACTAGACAAGGTCTTAAAAATGTTGAAATATGCAATTATATGCAACTTTTGTAAAAATTTGCATAAGAATTAAAAAATATGAAATATATGCAATAGTAAATATTCTCAGTAATAATATAACAAGAGAGTGAGAATAAATTGAAAATAATTTGACAGATCTTTCGAAAACTTGTTATATTTTATTAGATTATTTTTTGATTTCATCATCAGGCACGTCACTAAATCTATCTTTTTTGCTCATTTTTACTTGTGTTGATGATAACTATCTGAACTCTGACATCTGTCAATAAAAGCAAAGAAACTACCGAGAATATTGCCGGGAATAATCACAAGAGCATTATTCTCAGTATAATAATGACATGATTGGTTAAAACGCAGACACGTGACATACAATAAAGCATTTCATTGGTTTAGAGAAATGTCAAATAATAATCAATGTAATTCGTCCAGAAAATTGATTTATTTAAAGATATGCAGAAATTAAAATAAATGCACTTTGCATATAATCCGCTCTTTAGTTATCAATATTCTTATCATTTTTTCCTTTAGCCAACGAACCCACCGTAGATGTGATTCGTTACCCCCCTCTCCAACTGTAGCGGCCGGCTGCCATCTGATAACCCCATCACTAGGTTTACGGGTTATTCAAAAAAGTAGGGTAAATAGCTCCGTGGTAACGTATCGGACTGTGGATCGTGAGTTCCTCAGTTCGCATCACACAGCCGACAGTTGCCAATTTAAATTTACCCCTGTGGTTCCCCCTCCATTAACAACTTTGGGGTCTATGACTTGACGGCTGGTAACCGCACTTCATACGCAAAAATATATCACCTACCGATATCTGTGTAAGGAGAGTGTCACATCCACGATGTGTATAAGACGTGATGATATATTTATATATAAAAAATCTAAATTTCTATAAAAATAGTTTTAAAAGTCAAGTCTTTTGATGGCTTTACTTACTGCTTTCTGATACAAATTTTTAATTTGTAATTAGTGCTTGATCCAACATATATTTTTTGATAGGTAATAGATTATGTGGATTATCTAGAGATCTATTCGGCCTACATTTTACTATCCGGCCGGATACCTGATAGTAGATTAATATCCGGTGGATACCGGATTTTCAATAAATTACGAGAATTTCATAAAATCAATTTCATTTAATTTATATGTAAGTATAACCACAAAACGTCAATCAAAACGCTGATTAATATTATTTTTAACCGACAAAAAAAAAAGGAGGCTCTCACGTCGACGCGTATATATCTTGATGTATTACTACGCATAACTTTTTACAGATTAGTTCGATTTTGATGTTTTTTTTTATTGGAAAGAGAGTATACCTTGAATTTGATGCCATTAAAAGTAGTAAAAAATCCCCCTCCCCCACCCCTAAGAGTATGAAAATAGGAGATGTTTCTCCACCCACTGAATTTTTACCTGTCGCATATTTGGTATCCGGCGAAACAACTATCCGTTTCATCTCTAGTTTATACACATTCGAAGTTTCAATGGTTGATAAAATTAGAAGCTAATATTTTTATGAAACTGACACTTTCTGTGTAAGGATGAGATATTGAAGTAAAAATTAGTGTATTCAAAACAGATGTAAAATTGAATATTCTACAATTTTCAAAAAAACATAAATTGTTGAAAAATTAAATTTAACCGTATTTTTCACGGAAAACTATTAAAGGCTTCTAGTGAACTGCTACTGCCGGTTGTCAATTTTATCCAAAATTTAATCAGCTCTTCATAAGAAGCAAAAATAAACAAAATTATATTTTTTGGTATTATAGTATTTGAGTTCTGCGAGACGAAAAAATCGGCACAGATCATATACACACATACACAGACACGCACACACACTTAGCACACACACACACACACACATACACACACACATAAACACACACACACACACACACATACGCACACATACTTACATACATAGAGATAGAGACATCATGTAAAAATGTTAAAAATAGTAATAATTATGACAAATAAGGAACACAAAATACTATCTTTAATTGTTACACTGTAAAGTTAAAAGTATGACTTGTATATGACAGGAATAAAATATTAAAATCGCTATAGCCTTGAAACTAGGCATTTCCGGATATATGTTTACATATACAAATAAATAAATTTTTTTATTGTTTTGAGATGTATTAATCACCTTTAAATCCGTGACCTCTATTTTTAACGCCCTGTATCTCAAGCAACAAGGAAAGTTAGCAATAACTATTTATTAACCTTGGGGATATCCAAAATCACCTCGCCTTTGAATCACTCACATGACAACCGGTTTTTGTTTCGCGCGATATATGTAAATACACAGTCTGTAACTTTGCGTTCATTAGTTTAATAATATCAGTAGCAACATGTGTCGTGTTTTGTCGTGCTTAGTGCTGTGTTCATTGTTAGTGCTAGCATTGTTAGCTGACGACTGCGGAAACGAAATTGATATTCAAAACAGACGAATTGAAAATGTCACTAAATATATATTCACATTGTTCGACGTTCCTAACCTCGAACAAATCACATTGTTAAATACAAAGGATTGAAGATGATGCTTTTGAGAACATGTTCAATGTTACATTGCTTTGGTTGCAAAATAATAAGCTAGTGCTGCTCCCAGTGAACATTTTCCAAGACATGCTGCACTTAGATTACTTAAATTTGGATGACAATAAAATAAAAAAACTTGAACATGGAGTATTCACTAATTTACGTCTCTTAACAATATTATTATTAGCTTACAATAACATTGAGTCAGTTGACAAGCATGTATTTGATGATTTAAAAGCACTAACGAACCTGAACCTCTACGGGAACAGAATTAAATATCTAGATGGCGACACCTTTCGCTACACGACAAATTTACAATATTTAGAGTTGAACGAAAATAATATAGATAATTTAGAGTACGGCTTGTTCTCGAAACTAACGGAGCTGAAAAGATTATATTTACATAAAAACGAGCTTACTTCGCTTAACAACCACACATTTGAGACGTTATACGCCCTTGAACACCTGGCAGTTTCTACCAATGCTATTGTTAGGTTAGAAACTGGCATTTTCGACAATACCCAGCAATTGAAAACGTTATATTTGGGCGAAAATAGAATAGAAGAACTCGAGGACAACTTATTTTCAAAGTTGTTCAGTTTAGAAAAGCTGGCCCTGCAGAGGAATCGCATCAAACGTATTGGCAGCAATGTATTTCCAGCCACAGATACCCTGACTCAACTCTATTTGGAATCCAACGAGCTCCAGTTCGCGAATGCGTCCGAATTTATACACTTGAAAGGACTAGAAGAATTGACACTTCACTACAATCCGTGGATGTGTGATTGCGAGCTGAAGGGTCTTGTGGACATTTTTATGAACATAAGTTCGAATGACTCGACTCCTGTTTGTTTCGGGCCGGAAACTATCAAAGACAAAGAGTGGAAACAGTTGGAAAATGAAGATATGGTTTGTACGGAAGAAGTAAGTGCCGTGTCATTTTGAGTAAGAATAAAAAGCTGACCACCGCTGCCCGCTGTCGAAAGCTGAGCGAAGTGTAAAGCATATGCTGGGCTACTATGCACAATTAATATCCATAATCTTATGATGACCAACAAAGAGATATGCCATATTATCCAGATAACACATTATTATATTATTTTACCAATTTTAGCTGACCAATGCTGTCATACGCTGACCATTAGAGACAATTAGAGTTAAAATTGTAAAATAATATAATAATGTTCAACTGGATAATATAGCAAACCTCTGTGTTGGTCGTTATAAATATTAATTGTATTAGTAGGCCAGTGTAAGCTTTATACTAGGGTCAGCATCCGCAGCGGTCAGCGTTGCTCAGCTTTTTATTCTTACGCTGTCATTTTAACTGGTACAAAATATACATAAACAGTCTGTTTTCTTACCAAACAATGCAGGAGCATAGACCATCACTATCACGAACGCGCATTCCATCAAAATTTTGTTTTCAATTATGACAATAACACTGATAATAAAAAATTGACGATCGTCTGAATTAATTTTTTGACACTTGAATTAAAATCTTCGCCGTGAAACTTTTAATTTGATATCAAACACGATTTAAATAATATTTATAAAAAAAAAACAATTAACGATCTTCCTTAATACCGTTTTGATCATCCACTGAAAACTCACTACCGAATTTTTAGCATGATTTCTATTCCTCCCTTACAGGATGTGCCGGGAGGTAAAAATTGAAGTAATACATTTTTGACAAATACTCAATAACCAAAAAGTTAAAGCAAATTAAAGTTCTTTACGCCCATCTATTGAATACCGTTGCAAATAATTATTTTTTGGTTTTTGTACAAATATGTTTTTTTTTAATCTGACAATGGGCTCGATCACAATTTTTTAAATTTGTAATGTATTTAAATTGAAGACTATTTACACTTTTAAAAAGCACAATTTTTTTTTTTAAATGTTGTGATGTCATATATATATATATATATATATATATATATATATATATATATATATATATATATATATATATATTGTATATTAGTTACAAATAAATAATATATTATGTATTTAAAATATACTTACGAATTAAAAGAAAAACAAAATTCTTCAAATTAGTTGCCAACCATTTTGACACTACGACAATCTGACAGCTCAATAATAAGAGAAGTAAAAGAATTCGGAAAAGGATAGATATGCGGCATAATCATAATACTTTGACGTCAATATAAAAATCTTTAAAACTCAAATATCTTAATAATTAATAATATTTTTGAAACTTATATCAAGTGCGATGTTTTTGAGTCAAGTCATATTTTACTTATTTGCCATTTTGTGACTTCAACAAACGACCCCATTTGCTGTCATTTTAATTTTAAATTATGCACCCAACAAAAAATAATGGCAAATTGTACTACATATTCCTCGTTACTGAAAATATTAATAATTTTGCACTTAACTATATTTTATTATACTTTGGCGTTTAATGAATTTATATTAAACTGAATTTCAGCGGCAACTAGTTTTCCAGTTGTGTTTTTGTTTTTAAGTGGCTCTCAACCATGTGGACAGCAATTTTTGAACAATAAAGGAACAATTCAACTACAAAACTTAATATTGTTCAACTAACTTTAAAGTATTCCTAGTTTCAATTTAAAACATAATTAACTGCCGTAACTTTAATGTGCTGTAACTTTTTTGCTATTAAAAAGGAAAATATATTATTTTGGACCCTCCTAGCTACGCTTTAAGTATTTTCCGTACGTTTTGAATCACCCTGTATGAAGGGAACATTATATTTCCGAGACCCCAGAGCTTTTTTTTTGATATCTCTGGAAATAGTTGTGATCTTTATTCGGTTTTTTTCTAATGAACTATTTTGCTAGCTTTATAACCTATTGTTTTTACTGCCATTGTCTAACTAATTTTAACATAAAAAATATTTCAATGTTGAGAAAAGGCAAAATCAACCAAAGTGTGGCCTGTTTAGAACTTGTAGTAGGTCAGCACACAGAAACATTTCGACAAGATGCGATAAATGCAAATATTTCATATGTCGAAAACATTCTATAATACAAAAAAAAGATGATGTATAATAATTGTAGTTCATAATTCTTTTTCTACAATCGTTGCACAATATCGACATTGTTATTCCATTTTTAGTTAGGAAATGTTCCAAATTGTCGCTCTAGGGCGACAAAGTGACATATTGTCGCACTAGTGCGACAAAAATAAAACAAAAATAAATTAGATAAAAGTAAATGATGCATTGGATTTTTCTGGTAATAACCTCGCTATTGCAAATACAGTTGGCATATACGTACATACCCTCCAACTTAATCTCCATAAACGTATTCACTCTGTAGACTTTATGTCAAATGTACTCCATGTGTCAAATGTACTCCATATGTCAAATGTACTCCATGTGTCAAATTATGATTTCTTTGGAAATGTTTATTTTGTTTATAAACGTTGTCATGATTACGGTGACATGGGTAACTACAATTTTACTGAATTGTTATAGGCGGGACCAAAGATAATTTTTAAAATTAATTTTTTTCTACAGCTTGACATTGTTCAACGATTGTAGAAAAAATATTGTGTGTATCTCGTCGGATAGAGCTTGTTCGGTGCACTTGTCGAGTTGTTGATCTCGGCTTCGCCTCGATCAACAATTTCTCGCCGCGTGCAACAAACAATGCTCTATCCGCACTTGATGCACAAATAACTATTGCAGAATTGAATTTTTGTTTGTTATATTTTTGTTGTTGTTGTGAATTAATATTTGAATAAATATATATTTATTTTTTTATAAACTGATGTTTCTGACATTATAAAACAATAAAACATTGAAGCCCGGTTTCATAAACGAATGCTAAATTTTTAACAAGCTGTTAAACCTTTAACACACTGCTAAACGTAAATTTACGTTTCATAAATCATTGTTAACTTATGCAGCTCGCTAAATCTCTTGCTAGTTTAACTCACCAATTTCGGTGTGCTAAATTATTTAACCGAGTGTTAAATTTGACAAGTGTTGAACTATTGTTTATTTTTTATGATTATGTTGTAAAATACGGATATAGTTTACATATTGTTGAAAGATAATCATTTATTTTTCTTGAATTGAAAATGATTTCTGCCTCAGACGATTCAGAAGACGAATTTATGAATAATGCTATTGTAATGATTCCGAGGCAAAGAGTTTTCGGAGGTAGAATCAACCCATTTGATATATACAATGATTACGAATTTAAACTTCGTTTCCGTTTTTCTAAAGATTGCACTTATCAGCAGCCACACATAGAAATCAACCTATATGACCAATGATTCAATTATTGATGGCTATGTGTCCTTTGTTTTTGGCATTTTTTTTTTAATATCTACCTTAAAGAAAACTAACGAGTTTATAAAACTTTTGCTAAAATTAACAAAAACATTTTCTACAATAAAAGTGTACTGTATTTACTTATTTAGATTATAATACCCATTTCTAAAACATGAGTTTGTAATAAAATTATTTGGTACATCTGACATAAGAATAAAATAAAAGCAGTATGCAATACAATTTTGACAGTCGTTCCAAAACTACTGGTATATTTTTAGATTTCTCCTCTGTACAAGTATAACAGAATGTTAAATATATCATCAAAATAAATATATCATCACGCCTTTTACCGGTAAGTGATATATTTTTGCGTATGAAATGCGGTTACCAGCCGTCAAATCATAGCCCCCAAGGATGTTAGTGGAGGGGGAACCACAGGGGTAAATTTAAATTGTTAACTGCCGGCAGTGGGATTCGAACTGAGGATCTCACGATCCCCAGTCCGATACGTTACCACGCAGATTTTTACCCCATAACAGAATGTTATTATTCTTAATTTGAAAGTAAAAATTCTTTTTTATTATACCTGTATACACGCTACCGCGTTCATAAACGCAAGATTAAAACACGCCGTGTTTTAAAGGTTGCTAAGCAACAACACAAATAATTACTATTAATATTTGTCAAAATTATCACGACAAATTATAAAAACGAATCTCCATAGTTAAAACTGTAAATGTAAACAATAAATGCTAACTAATCTCTATGTAAACGATATACGTCAAACGTCACATGAGCATAATTATGAAATGAATCAAATTCAAAATGTTACCTTCCAGTTTTTTTCCAGAATATGATGCAGGTATAATAAAAAATAGCGTATGACACACGTGTATAAGTGCTTTTAAAGCACTAGCGACGTTAAAAGTACTCCGCTTCACATCGTGCTCTTAAACTCATCGTACGGGCTTTAGAAGCTTACTTATACACTTGTATCATAATATACTATTACAAATCAGTTACTGTATTTTGTTTACAAGCATCAACTTTCATACTTGAAAAATTTTAGGCTATTTCGTAAAGTTTTATATCAAACACATTTTAGTTATATTTGCATTAGTCAAAGCATGAAATTATGTTATTTACCTATATTAATTATCCAATAATTAACACAATTCTAATATTTTATTTAGCGATATTTGGAAATATAAAAATGACATCTGTTGGTTATGTTTCAGTTCACTGACACTGATGTGCATATAGTTTTGTTACCAACTTATAAGAAAATACACTGCTTTGTTTTTAGCATGAGTGTTAGTAAACACACAAGTTAAAATCAACTGCTATATTTATGAAACAGTTCCAAAATTTAGCAAGCTGTTAAATTAACAGACCTGCTAGTTAGATTTGGGATTCGTTTATGAAACCGGGCATAAATATTTTATTCGATGACCGGGAGAGATATCAAATTCATGACAGAAACAGCCAATTTCATATCCACGGGAGATCTGTGCACTTTCTCTCCCGTCGTGATGGAATATTCGGTGGATTCCATGGCCGAATAGCCGAATATTCGACGAATAGTATTCGGCTGGTTTGGCGCCTCTTTGCCTAGCCACGACTACAATACTATATTATACATATTATCTCAGTATAAGCACAATATAAGAATTCGCATAGTAGCAATACTTTCAAATTTCATGATCCCAATATTTCAGTGGTGCGCAACCGGCAAGATGGTCGCTCAGTCTCCGCTGATAGGCTGATATCTTAGTAACCATTGAATATTTGATAGTGTAGGTGAAATAATATTTTTGCTCATTTGCTAAAGACAGTTATTCAAATATACCGCCATATACTGCAACTGACAATATGGCCGCTCGGCTCAAGGTCATCGGTTGATGCGACATTAAGATCAAAGGTTCCAACAATTGAAAGCAAATGTCGCAAATGTGTGAAGTGGCATAAGTATGTTTTATTTTTATTATCTTATTACAGGCAAAAATTACCGACTAAAATAACCAAAATTTCCAATTTTCTCAAAATTCTACACTATTCGGTATTCGGCCGAATAATACTTTACTATTCGGTATTCGGCCGAATAGTAAAAATTTTGCCGAATAAGCAGAATACCGAATAGTTGCCGAGTATTCGTTGCAAGCCTAAAAATAATCCATATGTTACATTATTAAAAAATAAAATGGCGAGCATACTAATTATCACTAATTGGAAGAAGAATAGTAAGCCATGACGCTTGAATGAAATAATAAAATATTTATGTACTTCCGAGTTTAAATGCCCTAATTTATTCTTCCTTCTCGTGAACTGAAGTGTCCGTTTTAATCTCAGAGCGATTAAATTTCGAAATTTAATCCAAAGGTATTAAATTGACAAGTAAACAAGTAACCACAGCAGTAAGTATAATATTTATTAAAATTATAATTATATAATAACTTCAGAGCATATTGAAATGTTTTTGATAAAATTAATTACATTTAAAATTAAAAATACCTTGTCTACTGCCTGTTTTAAGAACTGATCAACTTGTTCCGGTATAATTTTGACTTTTTAGGTTACTAGCCACCATTTCTTCTTTGAGAGAAAGTAATTAGTTTCGAGAAATTACTTATATCAATATTATTACTAACCACCAAGCCAACATTCCCTTAAATATCGAATATCGCCCAAATGATAGCTTGCACAATTTTTTATCTTTCTTAAAAATATACTAGCAGCTTAGTTTCCGTGCATTTTTAACTTCTTTATTTTCACACCACTTGATGAAAGCTTCGAATTGTTTTTATATATTTTTCTAGATTTTATCGGCAACATTACCACTGTGGCTTCTTCAAATTAAATGATCCATAATGAAAGTCTTTCAAAAGAAACACAAATATTCACTTTGTTTATGATACCAAGGCAACCTACAAAATTTGATCAAGTCGTTATCAAAGCCATCCATTTTCAACATATGAATATGTATTTTAAATCTTTTAAAATTAATCATTATTTATAATGTATTGCTGAAACGAGGGCTGGAAGTGCAAAAAATAGTGTATATACTACAGGACTGAAGTGCCTTTAATCCCTAAGGTGGTTATTTCCCTCACCTACGGCTCGTGAAATAAACTTCACCCTCAGGATTAAATCGTGCACTTCACCCCCTTGGTGTATAAACTACTATAATTTAACTAATTGTCTAAAATAATGGAAACACGGGAAATGTTATCTGTCAACAATCAGTACTATTTGTTATAACCTTTCTACAGCAAGTTCCAGTCTAATGCTTTATAAATAACTTAACCTTAGAAAACTAGAGAATAAATTTACTAGTGAAATAAACAAAAAATATCTCGGTGACGTACTGATTATGTTAGCAGTCTAGCGCATCAGAGGTCGTGGATTCGAATCCCACTGAATAACATAGTCGTTTATCTCGTTCACATAGATTCACAATCATTCTCTCATTAAGCGACATAGGACCACATATAGTTAGTCCGCTTACTAATCTTTATAAAAAAAATATATATAGGGTGTTGAATCGAAGAACGCACCATAGCGTTTTCAATGCTATTTTTGAAATTTTGGCTTCCCTAACTATTTTACATTAAAAAGTTAAATATTCTATCTGTCATCTTTAGATGCGTTTTTTTTTTCTTTTTTTTTTTTTTTGGTTTATTCTATTTATAAATTTATTTTCTAGTTTATCTAAGGTTGGAAATACCGGCTGTTAGAAAAAAATTGATATGCTACATGAGTATTCTCGGATTTTAACAAATATTCGCATAGCTACAGAACTTTATCAACAAGAATATCCACAACGTCGGCATAGTTTAATTTCGAGGCAGCGTCATGGCTTACTATTCTTTCTCCGATTAGGGATAATTAAAGTGCTCGCCATTTTGTTTTTTAATAATATAACAAGTATTATTTTACATGATTTTGAATAAATTTGACGTATTTTTTCAATTTGAAAAAATATAGAACGGTCCATTAGAAATTTCAAAGTTTATATTAATTACTAGTAATCCGGAAATGATATCATGAATGTACATCTGCTATCAAATAGATTGTATATTGTTGTATAAATCATGTTAAGTGAAATAAATTACTAAGTTGATAAATAAGTGTGTTATTTGCTAAACCCATTTGAAAATAACAGTATGTATATTATAACTAAACTCAAAAACATCGCACTGGATATAATAGAAGCTTAAGAAACATTATTAATTATTAAGATATTTGAGTTTTGAAGATAGAAATTCTGTCGTCTTAGTGTTATATTTTTTGCTTAAGCTTATATCTTACACATCTATTATTTCTAAATTCTTTGTACTTATTTTATTATTGAGCTGTTAGATTATGTCAAATGGTTAGCCATTAATTTGAAGAATTTTGTTTTGTTTTGAACTCAAAACTAAATACCGCAAATTCACAACACATAACAACCGTGACGTCGAAACAGGTTTAAAAATATAATGTGGCCAGCACATAAACTCCCACCCAATACAACTTTTAAACGGTATAAAATAATATTTGATGATACAGAAAAATACATTCTTATTTATTTATTTTTTACTTTTATTTAAGAAATTTTATTTTCTTTCGTATATTTTTTAAGTTTTTTGGCATATATTTCACTAAGAAAACAGCTTCACAATCACAATGACATGTTTCATATTTCGTAAAAAATGGTGTAGATTCATGAAATATAAATTCTTAATATTTTATTATCTCTAAATCTAATGAAAAATTTATAAAATTAGTGTAATCAAACATATGTAAAATTAAATATTCTACAATTTGTAAAATAACATAAATTGTTAAAAATTAAATTTAACCGTGTTTTTTCACAGAATATTGTTAATGGTTTCAAGTGAACTGCTGACTGCTGCTTCCAGTTGACCAATTTTATCCAAAATCTAATCAAATATTCAAACGATGAATATAAGAAGCAAAATACCCAATATTGTATTTTTTGGTATTATAATGTTTGAGTTTTGCAAGGTGACAAAATCTACACAGACCACACATACACACACACACACACACACACACACACACATACAAAAACACACATACACACATACATACATACATACAGCCATCATGGCAAAAATAGTAAAATCGTATTGTAGGGACCCAAAAACGTGCTTTTTCATTGAAAACTCACTACCCAATTTTTTGACCAAAAACAATAACTCCCTTTCTCAGATGCAGGAAGCAGGTTAAAATCATTGCAGCAGAATGAATATTAATTATAACTTTTTAAAACTGCAGATAATCTTCTATTTAAATAAATTTTTGCCTGTTTACTCCACAGAAAAAGAGTAAATACAAAAGTAATTCAGAATGGGGTATTTGACTATTTTTTTAAAACTTTTTTTATGAAACTAAATCTAAATTGGAAACTATCTGCAGTTTTCAAAAGTCTTAATTATTATTTATTAAGCCGCAAAGATTACTTAAAAATGTTTTAACATCAGAGTTGTGAATCTCATACAGTAGGGATTGTATATAATTGTAGTCACATAAATCTTTTATTATATTGTTTACAAAATAACTCTTTGTGGTAAATAATTAAAGTATACATGAATACTATTCATTCCAGGAAGAAACATAAACAAACCGTAAGATTATTTTAGTCAAATATTTGATTACCACTGCTAAATTTTGATAACCTATACCATTCAACATCTTTAAGGTCAAACATACGCGTCGAAAGAACGCATCCTTTATTTTTAAAAAAACAGCAAAATCTGTATTCTTTATTTATTTTCATGTTCTTTATGGTCCAACACCCTCCATCCGTCAAAATTTCAGGGATTTTTTACAGTGACTTGTACATTGCAGAGTCAGATGAAGTACAAATTTTTGTGGGCTCGTTCATTCCCAAGAATTTTGTTTTGCAAATTCAAATTTAAATAAATATTTTCTTACAATTATTCTTATCGAAAAACAAACAATTATTACAGTAAGGTCTTTGAACATTCTAGTATTTATATATGTGGATGAAAAGGATAGCTAAAACATTGAACTATAAAAAAATATTCGTTGAAGTCTAGTTGGTCAAAAATTCAGAACTTTGATACTGTGACTCTCATTCCCATGAACGACTACAGTAATGAAAATAATGTGTATATTTATAAATATAATCGTCTATAACATACTAAAATTAATTTACATTTGAATTTACAGTTTTTGAGAAACAAATAAAAATATACCAAAAAGTGTGTTTTTTGGTATATTTTTATTTGTTTCTAAAAAACTGTAAATTCAAATTGAAAATAAAGTTAGTATGTTATAAATGATCATATTTACAAATATACGAATTATTTTCATTACTGTAGTCGTTCATGGGAATGAGAGACACAGTATCAAAGTTGTGAATTTATGACCAACTAGACTTCAACGAATATTTTTTTATAGTTCAATGTTTTAGCTATCCTTTTCATCCTCATATATAAATACTAGAATGTTCAAAGACCTCACTGTAATAATTGTTTTGTTTTTCGATAAGAATAATTGTAAGAAAATATTTATTAAAATTTGAATTTGCAAAACAAAATTCATGGGAGTGAACGAACCCAACGAAAATATGTTCTTCATCTGACATTGAAATGTACAAGTCACTGTAAAAAATCCATGATATTTTGACGAATGGAGGTTGTTGGACCATAAAGAACATGAAAATAAATAAAGAATACAGAATTTGCTGTTTTTTAAAAAAATAAAGGGTTCGTTCTTTCGACGCGTATGTTTGACCTTAACCACGTGGTTTCATTATCGCGCGAATTCTCAAACAAGTGGGATTTGTTTTATTTGGTTACCAATTCAAAACAAAACATAAATCTTCAAATTAGGTGCCAAGCATTTCACACATCTATTATATCTAGTATGATGTTTTTGGGTTTAGTTATATAATAAATATTTATAAATGAGTTATTTATCATATTGTGACTCTAGTGAAGGAACCCATTTAAAATACATGAAATAAGCCCCATTTGGTTACCTAAATATTAGAATTTCACGATGTATCAATCAAATTAAATCAATATTTATTAGGAAAATTGTAACACGGCCATGGAAAAACGAAAAATATTTTCTATAACACTGTTTTGGAAACTAAGCATTCCACAACTAAAAATTGTTATGGAATCACTAACGTTCCATACGCTGCGTATGGAATATTTTCGACGAATCAGAGCCGCATATTAGCGCGATATATGGAGTATCTTGATTCAGTTACTATGGTTACGTCTGTTTGTTTTAGTTTGATTTATTTGAGTTTGACGTTTTCAACAGTTTTATATTTGTATTTATTGTATAATTTCCAAAATCTTGTTACAGAAAGTATAGTCTACAACATGTAACGGAATGGCATATACCACACTCGCAAACCGTAGCCCTCGCTTTCGGCTCGGACTACAAACTTTTTGCTCGCGTGGAATATATACCATTCCATTACTTGTTGTAGAATATACTATTACATTTCAAAAGCATGTTAAATAAGAAATGAACTCTAAAATTCAATATAAAGTAATACAACACTGTAACAAGAAAATCTAAATCTGTTATCTGAAATGTCAAATATTTTTTGTTTTTGTGTAATATTCCATGGCTGTATTACAATTTTTCTAATAAATATTGGTTTTAAATTGATTGATACACCGTGAAAAACTAACGTTAGGTAACTAAATGGGCATTATTGCAAGCATTTTAATATTCTGCTAATTACTTTTGTAATTGACCTGCTAAAAACATTTAATGTAATTTAGTCAAATAAATAAATATAAATATAATTATACTTTTGCTATAAAGTAAATAGCTAAAAATCTACAGCAATATCAAAAAAAAATATTAAACTGAAATACCTTTTGTTTGGCAACCTCCTATTCCTATACAATGTGGGCTCTTGGAATGTTCTAGTTCGTTCACCAGTCACCACCATCTGATCCGTGATTGGTTGTTACTTCACAGCGACGTGTTACAAGATGAGACGGGTCCGTACTTGTTACAATATTTAATTGTAAGTATTTGTTTTTTGTTAATTCCACACATAAAAATTCAATTTATTATGTTTTTTCAGAAAAGTAGTTACAAGAAACAAGAAATCTATTGTGAGATTTTTTTACCTCCCGCTTAGCTCTAGGTAAGGGAGGTATTATTTTTGATCAAAAAATTGGGTAGTGAGTTTTCAATGAATAAGCACGTTTTAGGGTCCCTACTATACGATTTTACTTTTATCGCCATGATGTCTTTATGTATTATGTATGTATGTGTGTGTGTGTGTGTGGTCTGTGACGATTTTCTCGTCTCGCATAAATTAAATACTGTAATACCAAAACTAAAAATTTTGTGTATTTTTGCTTCTTATATTTATATGAAGTGCTTATTAGATTTTGGATAAAATTGATCAACCGGAAGTAGCAGTTTACTAGAAGCCCTCAATAGTTTTCCATGAAAAAACACGGTTAAATTTAATTTTTCAATAATTTATGTTATTTTGAAAATTGTAGCAAATTTAATTTACATCTGTTTTAATTATACTAATTTTATTAATTTTCATTAGCTTTAGAGATAATAAAATATAAAGATATTAAATTGCATAAATCTTGCACTCCATGTACACCATGGAAACACGCAGAAATTTTCAATTTTTTATGAAATATGATACATGTCATTGTGATTGTGAAGCTGTTTTCTTAGTGTTATATGTTAAAAAATTAAATAAATATTCGTAAGAAAATTAAATTTCTCAAACATTAATAGAAATTAAACAAATAAGATGGTTTGTAAGAGTTGTATTGGGCGGGAGGTTATGTGCTGGTACATTAGTTTTTTTGTAATTATTATTGAAATATTTTTTGTATTTTTTAAGAATAATAAACTGTTATTAATATCCTAATATTTTTTAATGAACTTTAATTTCATATACAGCATGTTAGTGGCGTGGCATACATATTTGTGGCATACTTCATTTTGAGGTTAGGGTCATGATTTAAATCAGATTTAAATCCTTATCAATACAAGCTTAGCTTATGTTGATAATACCGATTAATGAAACAAAAAACACACGTGGAACATAGACGAGTGATATTAAATCCGAGTGGCTAACAGACGATCAGTGCAAATATATTATTTAAATGTGAAAAATCATCAGTCAGGTTATAAACAATTAGACAAATGTACATACTTTAAGCGATTTAATCTGAATATATTATCTCAACACGTAAACAACTTTTTTACAACTTATACAACGCAATTAACAGTCTTCTCTTTGTTTTTTAAATGATTGTTTAAACATTTTTTCACGAAAAAAATGTGTTTGATTTAAATCATGATTTTTTGGAGTTTTTCGATTGATTTAAATCATGATTTAAATCATGTTAACCCTACTTCTGGTTGAATTTATACAGGCTGTTTTCTTTAAAACTACCAGCGTTTTTTGGAAAAACTATCGATTTTAGAGAAAAATGTTAAGTTCAAAAAATGACCAAAAAATGAGGACCCCATTTAATAAAAATAACAAACAGAAAATTCTACCAGTATTTCTCAAACGGTAGTATAAATTTATTTCTTTTTAAAAGCTAACCTATATAAATTTGTACCCATTAGATACAGATTTTGTTTCTCATTTGAACGGTGTAAATATGATATGGAGTATAACATTAATTTAAAGAAAAATTATATTAAAAATGAGCTATTCCACGATATTTTTTTTCTTTTTTCTTCTTGAAGTACCCAATAGAGCGCTGGATGTTTTAAATGAACACTCATTATAAATAGATACAGTGTGTCTCATTTAAGGAACGAATGCATTGGGATCTTGAGAATCGTGAAAGATACGAGTTTGGTTAAATTAAACGAAAGTTCCCTTTTTAGTTGGGCAGTTTGAATATGTATTTGTTTTTCCAGGTCACTAGATATTGGCTAAAATGTAAATTTAGCGATTTTCTTTTTTGCTGATAACTTTGTTATGTGACATAATACGAGATACTGGTATGCACTTTCATATGACACTTTTAAATGGTGAATTTTCAGAAGTACTCAAATATTTTTTATATCTTAACATTTACGAGTTACTGTCATTAACTTTTATTTTTTCATATGAAGGTCATAGTAAGCCGTGACATTTTTGAATAGAGATTTTCTTTGCTTTACAACGACACAAATATAAAATATATTTTTATAATTAATAGAAAAATTAACGAAATTTATTATTGATAATAAAATTGAATTGAAAAAAGTGTATCACTAGCTGCTAGGGTGACTTTCTTATGTTTGCGTGTTAGCTGTTTGATGAGCAGCACTTATTTTGAAATTTGTTGTGTGTGGTGAATAAATAATAAACACAAATATTCAAAACAAGCACCAAACACCACATGGCATGAACCCTGTGGGTATGAACCAAATCAAATCAAAATCATCTGCAAAACTGTACGACAATAGCGCCACCAACTACCTTCGAGAATTTCAAAATGTTTCTTTGTAAAATGAAAAAAAAAAATGAAATTAATTAGGTGCATTAATTAATCTAATAATGAAATAAAATATTAGAATTTAAATATACAGCGTGAGTCATCGCCCTTGACGTTAGAAATACAGCATAAATTTATTAATAAAATTTATTCGACTACTAAACGAGCATAACGTAAAATTATTTTCACATATACAGGGTATTACATAATGGCTTGGCGAGAATTGTTTGTCTTTTTTTTTAAATGGAACATCCTATATTTTTAAAAAAATTTTGAATTGTATTTTATTCACCTACACGGACGTATGAATTTTGTTTTTTGTTTTCCGCGGCATTGTCAAGTTTTCCGTTTTTTCTCTAAAAATGGCCGAATACACGCATTGCTTTATGAGGGCGTACGGAAGTTATTTTAATAGTAAAATTTAAGAATTTTTTTTCTGCATAACTGTAACTATACTCTCTTTTTTGACATAATTTTTTTTTTTAAATGGGTGTTCTATAAAGCCAATCAAACTTACTCCACTTCAAATGATTATAACTCGCCATTTTCAAATGGAACATACTATATTTCATTATTCTTTTGTATGCCATTTTGTATTACCTTCATTTTTTATTAAGGGTGTCCTATGTCTAAAACCAATGATTTCGGTGTTTTTTACCATTTTTCACTAAATTAATTTATTGAATTAAAAATTAAATCTAGTATACCATGGAAATTATTTTATTTTAATTAGAAAATCTGTCCATTCTTACGCAAACATATTTGCAGACGGTTTTTAAATGAGTAATTTACTCTTCGCAGTATATTTGCGTTGACAGTTTCAAAACAGTTACGAATTCACTCCATCATATCTTCTCGTGTAGTTGGTGCTGTCTGATAAACCGATAAACAAGAAATAATGTAAGTTTGTAAGATCCGAAAATCTTGCGGGCCAATTACTGGGACTACCTTGTCCAATCCATCTTTTAGGAAATTTTTCATTTAAATAATGCCTAACCTGAAGACTGTTGTGAGCTGGTGCACCATCGTGTTGGACACACAATCTCCGGATAATATTGAGAGGTAAATTTTCTAAATCGTTTAGATGTTTAGATGATCAGTTTGTAAAAATTCACAATAATTATGATCGTTAATATTATTATCAAAAAAGTATGATGCGAGTTCGTAACTGTTTTGAAACTGTCGACGCAAATATACTGCGAAGAGTAAATTACTCATTTATAAACCATCTGCAAATATGTTTCCGTAGGAATTGCGGTTACATTGAAAATATTTTGTAAATTAATACAAAACAATAAATTTAAACAAAACCACATCCACGGTATACTGGATTTAATTTTTAATTGAATTTACTGAAAAATGGTAAAAATCTCCGAAATTATTGGATTCAGGCATAGGATACCCTTAATATTAATTGAAGGTAATACAAAATGACACACAACAGAATAATAAAATACAGATTGTTCCATTTGAAAATGAAGGGTTATAGTCATTTGAAGTGTAGTAAATTTGATCCGCTTTATTGAACACCCTGTATAATAACATTTAAAAAAATATATGTCAAAACATATACTAAGTTTATATGCAGTTTTGAAAAAGTTAGATGGTCTAGTTCTAACTGATTCTTGGGACAACTATGACTGCGAAAATAATGAAGACCCAGAAATAGTTGACTGTGTTATATATTATTTAACTGGTTACATATGTAAAAAAAAATGACGAAAAACGTGAGATGTTCTGTTTGCATAACTGCTCTATCTTTGGAGCAGCCTATTAGTTCTCAACCTGAAGCTGCTTTAACAAATTTAAAAACCTATGGTTTTTTAACACATCCAAATATGTATGATTATGTTCAAAATGATAAAATTTATTGAAAATAACTTCACTAAAAACTGCACTAATGTTAACATATACGATGATACAATAGAATATGTTTTGAATAATTATCAATTATCAACTAACACAAGATTGATATTATATCATATTCAATACATTTTTATATATCACGACGTCTGTATGACAACTGCATGTCTATTCGATACGTCTTGAGGATCGAGGAATGGTTTTGTATTTCTAGGAACTCGAAGGACCAGATGAGCTAACTCATCAATATAATACGTGATGAACAGTTGATACTTTTATTCAACACACAAAAATAAACATTTATACAATGACGGTTACAGATATTAGAGTTCAACCTTCCAATTCAAGTCTCCCTTCTTAACTGCCACTATTTTTCAACTTATCTCCTAGGAAACTTTTACATACACCCCCTCCACAATGTAGAGGGTTGGGGGTAGGAAATGAGG
This sequence comes from Poecilus cupreus, assembly GCA_963942605.1. Classification (NCBI taxonomy): domain Eukaryota; kingdom Metazoa; phylum Arthropoda; class Insecta; order Coleoptera; family Carabidae; genus Poecilus; species Poecilus cupreus. Next base: position 14,711,487 of record OZ012713.1, read on the forward strand.
TGCATAAGCGCGCCAACATCCCGGCCCCCATTGAACATGTTTCAATATTTAATAGAAAAGAATTAGCAATATTGCATAATTAAATATATACTTAAGATGAATTTTTGTCTCTAATAATAACGTTGGAATTTAATCAAGACTGAACCACATACACTATACGGAGAACACTCTCTGTCTTGGAGGGCACTCACTGCAAAGGGGGCACACTAGTTAATGGGCAACACACATATAGTTTTTATTGCTCTGGTTGACTCGTACTACGCCATCTTTGCCCGGGTGCAGTTGCAGGATCCGTCTGATTCTCCAGGTCAAGGGAGGAGTTGGTTCCTTCAAGAGAACCACGTTACCGACGTCCAAGGGTAAATCCATGTGGCGGTGCCACTTTGTGCGCTGTTGTAATTGCGCTAAATACTCCTGTGTCCAGCGCTTCCAAAAATGTTGTCTCATTAATTCGACATGCTGCCATCTGGACAGCCTGTTGGTTGGAACATCTACTAGACTGGGTTCCGGCGTTGAGGTTAGAGGGCACCCAATTAGGAAATGTCCAGGCGTCAAGACGCTCAGGTCGCTTGGGTCCTCCGTCAAGGGACACAGCGGCCGCGAGTTTAGACAAGCCTCTATTGAAGTCAGTAAAGTAAACATTTCCTCATAAGTTAGGCAAGCATTGCCGATTACCCTTTTAATGTGAAATTTTGTGGATTTTATCCCAGCCTCCCAAATTCCACCAAAATGCGGCGACCGTGCAGGAATGAAATGCCATTTGATTTTTTTACAATATAGAAAATGATTAAATTCAGTTTCGACTAATGCAGACTTGAAGAGTTTTGCGAGCTCACGCTGCGCTCCATGAAAATTAGTAGCATTGTCACAATATATATTTTCCACGATACCTCTACGTGCTATAAATCTTTTTAACGCGCTGATAAAACTTTGTGCCGTCAGATCACCAACTAGCTCTAGATGAACAGCTTTCGACGCAAAACAGATAAACAGACAAATATACGCTTTATTTGTGCGTTTACTTCGACGATTGCCTTCTTTAATAAGAATTGGACCGCCAAAATCAACACCACAATTCAAAAATGGCCGTGCAACCGTAATTCGATGTTCCGGAAGATTACCCATTTTAGTTTCTATATCTCGCGGTTTTGCTCGAAAACAACTCACACATTTACGAATAACATGGCGCACCTGACTGCGTCCGTCAAGTGGCCAATATTTTTGCCTTAGTGAAGCCAACGTACTGGTAGGCCCTGCATGAAGCTGATTTCTATGTTCTACTTCAATTATTAGTTTAGTTACATTGTGTTTTGGTAATACAATGGGGAATTTTTTGTCAAAATTATATTCAGAGTTGCTTAATCGACCACCCACTAGTATTAATCCTAATTCATCTAAAAATGGGTCTAGCATTTTTAATTTACTTTTGTTATTAACTACGTTATGTTTGTGCAGTTCTTTAATTTCGTCATGAAAAAGCTGATTTTGAATTAATTTTATTATTTTGATTTCCGCCAATTTTAATTCACCTAATGTTAAAAAATCTCCCATTTTGTTACTCCTATTAGTAGGTTTACTCTTGTAAATAAATCTTGTAATCCAGGCTATAATTCTGACTAATTTATGAAATGATGCAAATTTATTAAGCAATTCAGTATAAATATCGTTTTCAGGACCTTGAACTGAAACTAAAGATCTAATTTGAGTGTCTGGAATATCAATTTGTTCTAGTATTTTTATTTCAGGCCAATACTCTACTGTCTGACTTAACCAACCAGGACCGTGAAACCACAATTGATTGTTGATTAAATCTTTTGGAGAAATGCCTCGCGAAATAATGTCTGCTGGATTATCCGATGATCTTACATGATTCCAATTTGATATTATTGAGTTACTTTGAATTTCGGATACCCGATTTGCTACAAATGTTTTCAAATTACTCGGACTTGATCTTAACCAGGCAAGGACAATTGTTGAATCTGTCCAGTAATGCAGCTTATCAGTATGAATGTTTAGTTGTGGTACTATGTTTGACATCAACCGAGACAGTAGCGTAGCTGCGCAAAGTTCAAATCTCGGTACTGTAATAGTTTTTAATGGTGCAACTCGTGATTTTGCACATAACAAATTAACAGATATCACATTTTCATGGATTGTACGAATATATATGCACGCACCATATGCAAGTTGTGAGCTATCACAAAAACCATGTACTTGTATAGAAGAACAAGGAAATGAATTAATAACCTTTCTAGGAATTCGAATGTTATTTAAATTTTGTAATTGCCCTACTAAGTCTATCCATGGCTGTAATATTTCGTTAGGTACCAATTCGTCCCATCCTAGATTTAATTTCCACATTGCTTGCATTATTAATTTTGCTTTAACAATTACCGGACCTATTAAATGCAAAGGATCGTAAATTTTTGCAATCACTGATAGAATGTTACGTTTTGTTACATGTGTATAAGTTTCTAAGTTAATTTCATATCGAAAATAATCTTCACGGCAATTCCAAATTAATCCTAATGTTTTAGTGTCACCGGTTTTATCAAAATTAAAAAGTTGTGAATCTATTTCTAACTGATTTAAATTTGACAAAAGTTCGATATTATTTGAAGCAAATTTTACTAGTGGAAAACAACCGCTATTTAACAACTGTATCAGTTCGTTTCTAATTCGTATTGCGTCTGTCAAAGTATTCGATCCAGTAAGAACATCATCGACATAAAAATCATTTAGTACAATCTCTGAAGTTTGTGGATAAGTGCTTTTTGAATCCATGGCTAATTTTTGCAAGCATTTTAATGCTAGATACGGAGCACACGATAAACCGTATGTTATTGTATTTAATTGATATGTTCTATAATCTTCAAGCACATTGTTACGCCAAATAATATTTTGATAAATCCTATCTGCTGGCGAAACCAAAATTTGTCGGTACATTTTACTTATATCGGCCGTAAAGGCATATTGGTATAGTCTGAACCGCATTAGTATAGGTATTATGTCGTTTTGGATTTTTGGACCGGCATGAAGTGTGTCATTTAAACTAATATTGTTCGACGATTTTGCGCTGCCGTCGAAAACAACACGAAGCTTTGTTGTCGTACTTGATTCTTTTACAACTACGTGATGTGGTAGAAATATGGCCTTTTCTAACGTATCTGAAGTATAATCTACTAGGTCCATATGTTTTAGTTCTAGATATTCGTTAAGAAATTGAGAATATTTACATTGCAATTCAGAATTACGTTTAAGTTTATTTTCTAAAGTATTTAATCGTTTTATTGCCATAATTTTTGTGTCGCCTATTAGAGAAGGGTCAGATTTGAAGGGTAGTTTAACTACGAATCTCCCGCTGGGTTTACGAGTAACAGTTTCTTCGAAGTATCGTTCGCATTGTATTTCTTCTGGGCATTGTAAAGTTTTGGAATTTTCCTTAAGAGGATAATCTTCTAGTTCCCAGAATTTTGACATCTGTTTGTCCAACTTATTCAAGCTAAGATTACAGACAAAATTGTTGGGTTTATTCTTGTTGCAAGTTATATTACCCCCAATTAACCACCCGAAGTGCGACTCTTGAAGATGAGGATGAAGGCTATTTGCTTTTATTTGACCATTTAGGATAATACTCCAAAATATTTCTGCGCCTAAAAGAATTTCTATTTCATCTGATATATTAAATTTTGAGTCCGCTAAATTTAGATTTCCCGGAATTTTCATTTGATCTATATTAAAAGACGTTGTTGGCAAACTTTCTGTTATTTTATCCAAAATGACAAAACTGGCTTCGTTTTTATAAGAACCAACACATGATTTGAAATTTACTTTAGATATTTTATTTGCTTTACTACGAGAGTTATTTATACCTGTAACATTTAAATTAATACCATTTGTTGCTAAATTTAATTTCTCTTGCAAGGAACGTGTAACAAAGTTTAATTGTGATCCTTGGTCAAGTAAGGCTCTACATTTAACCCATGTAGTAGAATTAGGATTGTTGACAAGGATTTCTGCTGTTGTTAATAATATTTGACCATTACTAGTATGATTAGCACATGCAGTTACTGCGCTTGCATTAGTATTACTACAATCAGCTCCATGTAAAATAGAATTATGTTTTAAGTGGCAATAACGACAAGTATTCGAGTTTTTACAGTCACCAACTACATGATTGTTTCTCAAACAATTTGTACATAATTTCAGTTTATTGATGGTTTCGAGTCTCTTGGTAATATCTAATTTTAAAATATCTGGACAATGATATAAATAGTGCGATTTTTTACATAGGTAACATTGAGCATTATTTATACTTACATTGCATTGTTTATTTTGAAACGATTGATTTGGAGGTTTATGATTTCGTGAATAATTATGATTGTTATTTTGAGTTTTATTTTGAACTATAATATTACTATCTTTAACAGGATTTGTATGATTCAAAGATTCTAACAAAAAGCAACGTTTTTCTATAAATTCTTTTAATTTATTCACTGTTGGAATGTCACAAGTCCAGGTTGATTCCCAATCACGTTTCGTCAAAAAATCAAATTTTGATGCAATAATGGGTACTAATAATGTATCCCAATGCTCCGTAGGTTGATCTAAAGATTTTAAACCCGCTAAATTAATTATTAAATCATCCAGTAATTTGCGTAAAGAAATATGCGAGTTTTTAATTACTGATGGCGAGTTTATTATTGATAGAACATATTCCTGAGCTATGATTCTAATATTTTCATATCGTTTTTGTAACGATTCCCATGCTGTTTTATAATTATCATCAGAAAGTACAATTGAGTCTATTATTTTCTGAGAATCCTCTTTCAGGCAGGATTTCAAGTAATGGAACTTCTCTATATTAGTATACGAATTACTGTTATGAATAAGAGCTTTAAAGGTATCTCTGAACGAGATCCAGTCCACATAATTTCCAGTAAATGAGGGTAAACTCAAAATAGGTAATCTTACGTTACTAACCGATGAGGTTGTCGGAGTAGAAGTATTCGAACGCGTTAATACTTCATCTCTTACGGAATTTTCATGTGTCTCAATGATTTCTAACATGTTTGATTCCGTATTAAAATAATCATTTTCGAATTCATCGCGATTCTTTTCATGTTTTGCATCTAAAGCTTCTAATTGATGTTGAATATTTTGATATTCTGTATAATACGAGCGTAATGTTGATAATCTAGATTTTAACTGAAATATATTTGTATTCCCTTCGTTGGTATAACTTTCAACGAATGATTGAATTCTAGTAATAGATTTTTTAATTGTCGTACGACGAGCAATTAATTCCTGCGTTTCCTTCGTCATCTTGGTGTATTTAATCTTATCAAATGACAATATGATATAAATTGATTCCCAAATAAATTATGAGGAAATATACGAGATACTGACAACAAATAAAGCTCACTAACCTTTGTTTGCTGTACTGTCCTTGAACGGAGGTTTCAACGCCAAGGATGAATGCTGCGACGAAGATGCCTTATTCTAGGTACCTGCTTCGACGTAGGTAGTTGACGGATGACTGCTCCAAGTGTTTCCATGAGTCACTGGTTAATCGATCCGGCTCGTAAGGACCAAATGTATAACAACTGCATGTCTATTCGATACGTCTTGAGGATCGAGGAATGGTTTTGTATTTCTAGGAACTCGAAGGACCAGATGAGCTAACTCATCAATATAATACGTGATGAACAGTTGATACTTTTATTCAACACACAAAAATAAACATTTATACAATGACGGTTACAGATATTAGAGTTCAACCTTCCAATTCAAGACTCCCTTCTTAACTGCCACTATTTTTCAACTTATCTCCTAGGAAACTTTTACATACACCCCCTCCACAATGTAGAGGGTTGGGGGTAGGAAATGAGGTGCATAAGCGCGCCAACAACGTCTACATCATCATGTCAAACAAGAACGCCTCAAATCGGCTTCTGCTACAGCAGAAAAACGTAAATTATCTCGTTTACAGAAATCATAAATTATTTATGTTTATTAAAGTTTATTTTTCATTTTATTAAAATGACTATTTTTTTGTGCACAGGATTATAAACAACAGAGTCAATATAGTTCAGTAGGAAATTTACTTGATTTCAACAAAATTCAATTTTATTTACTTTGAAAGTATTTATAATTATTTACGTCAGTAAGTGATCAATTACAGGATGAGCCTACGAATCCTGTAAGTTTATTTATTCTCTGTATAGACAGGTAATATGTTTAATTTGCGCACTAGTCATGTAAATCACCTTATAACCAATTTGTTTAATATATCGTTAACATTTATTCAAAATATTCGACAATAAAATTGCTTTATAAAAATATTCCAAAAAACTGTCGTAATATATATGAATTATTCGCTAAAACTGTGACTTTATTAACTTTATTCACAGCACTGTGTATTATAGTAATAAGTTATCATAATGTTAAATAAATAAATATATTATATATTATTATATTTGTAAAAAAATGTTATTGTAAAAATATAATAAAAGTCCGTCGTCACATTTCTTTCGTAGGCTGTAAGTTAATGTTCTGTATTTCAAAATTGTAAAAAATTGTTTAAAACCTACTTATTTATTTTTTTTTTTTTCATAATTTATTCATATTATTTAAATGAAGAATTCATAATTTTAAGTAATATTGTCATTGAATTCATAATAAAAATGAGCCCTCGCGATATGGAAGCATCTAGTGGCGACAGCACGAACTAGAACCGTTTCAGCAGACAAGAAACTAGCGGAGGGGGTATGGAAGTTTCTGGGGCCTGTCTAAGGCTAAAAAAATGGTGGAGAAGCTTAACTTGCCGCGCCACTCGCCACGCCACTCGCCGCGCATATTGCCATGCATTTACACTTGCCTCTACAAAACATAATGAAATAGTTCATCTCGCCTCTCGCCATTTGCAGTCTTTTAATGTCATCACATCAGAGTAGTGCTAAAAATGTCTACGGATACCGACAGTGAAAGCGATTCTCCTAGTAATGGTTTGAAATGGTGGTTGCTTTCCAAAACAAGAGTTCGAAGATGGAGTGTGCATCCAGTGAACAGAGAACGCGCAAAACTTGGTGAATTCCATCATTTGTATCAGCAGTTCAAAAATTATCCAGTTAGATTTTATGAATACTTACGACTGTCCCAGGCTACGTTCAATTACATTCTACAGCTTGTAGAGCCTAGAATTCAAAACGTATACACCTCCATAAACAAACAATAAGTGCCGAAGAAAGACTGGTAGTAACTCTCAGGTAAGAAGTAACATAAGTATTTATTATAATGTAAAAAGAAAATACAATATCAAGTGTATAATGTAATTAATAAATATATAAACATTAATAACTGGAACTGTCATAATTTAATCCGGGTGACCCAAGAGGTTGCATCACTGTATAAGAATTATTTCCATCAAAAGCGATTACATGTTGTGTAGCTGCTGGTGTTTGTGAAGACGATGATGGAAATGGATTCGTCACACTAGTGGCTGCTGCTTTATTTCCCACTCCATAAACGCTTTCCATAAGCAGTTGTTGAACATTAATTCTAAACTGTAGCTTCTGAGCAGGAGGTAACTTTTTCACGTGCGGCAATAAGGACGTGAAAAAGGCCACATCTTCATCATCCTTATCTACAGCTGATGTTGCTTTTGTTTTTCGCATTTTCAGTTTTTCTATTTCCAACAAACCTTTTCCTATTACATCTATTGGGGCTGATCTTTTTCTGTAACCTAAATTATTTGTCTTCTCCGCAGTACCTCTGTCTCCTGTTGAAGAATACTGTCCAGCACTTGATGATGGCGAAGATGGTGTAGGAGGAAGTGATATATCAGTTATTTCACTGTCGTTGTTTTGTGTGTCATTTTCTTCTTCACTATTGTCACCTTCATCTTCAGGTCCTTGATCCACTTCGCATAAATTACCACTTGCGGGCCTTTTTCAAAAATGTCTCTCAAAAAAAGCAAGCTTTTGAAATAGGGCCATTCCACTTCATCTTCTGGTGTGGGATCTCCGGACTTTGGCGGAGGGAGTTTATCGAAATGTACCTTAAATTGCTGTCTTAAAACTTTCCACGCTTTTTTAGCTGCAGCGGCTGGAAAAATAAAGAAAAAATCCTGTAATATTACTACATTTAAATTATTACAGAAAAATATTAGTATGTCTTTAAGCGATTATTCCTTTTCTCTTTACAGATTCCTAGCCACTGGAAATTCATTCAAAAGTCAAGCATTTTCTTTTCGATTGGGGGCTTCTACCATTGCGAAAATCGTGCCACAACTCACTCATTTACCGTGGGAAATTTTGCAGCCTTTGCATATGAAACCACCTACTGAAGAAAGCTTTAAAGAAATTGCAAACCCTTTTTATAATAAATGGCATTTTCCAAACTGTCTTGGCGCAATTGACGGTAAGCACGTTCGAATCAAGTGCCCAACTCGGTCAGGAACGATACTTTACAACTATAAGCAATACTTTTCAATTGTATTGCAAGCCGTCAGCGACGCAAACTGTAGATTTATTGCAATTGAAGTTGGGGCATATGGTAAACAAAGCGATGGAGGAACTTTTCGTGGGTCAGAATTGTACAAATTAATGGAAAAGCAGAAATTGAATATTCCTGCTGACGAATGCTTGCCAAATTAAAACATTTGGGCCCCTTATGTGTTTATAGGTGATGAAGCGTACCCTTTATTTAAAAAACCTGATGAAACCATACGCCAGGAACAATTTAAATGAAGAGAGAAATATTTTACAAGAGACTATCACGAGCACGTAAAACTATTGAGTATAGCTTTGGAATCTTAACAATGAAATGGAGAATATTGTGTAAAGCCATTGAAACACATCCTGATACTGCTGATGCAATTATTAAATCTGTTTGCGTCCTTCATAATGTTATAATTGATAGAGATATTAAATATATAAATATATCATCACGCCTTTTACCCATTGCGGGTGTGGCACTCTGCTTACGCAGATCTCGGTAAGTGATATATTTTGGCGTATGAAATGCGGTTACCAGCCGTCAAGTCATAGCCCCCAAAGTTGTTAGTGGAGGGGGAACCACAGGGGTAAATTTAAATTTGCAACTGTCGGAAGTGGGATTCGAACTGAGGATCTCGCGATCCACAGTCCGATACGTTGCCACTGAGGAAACATAATAAATGATATTGGGGACGATACAAATATGGACAACCCGCTGCCTGATATTCCAGTATCTAGAAGTAATAACCGCTCTACAGGAGAAGCTACGTCAGTGAGGAATACGTACAAAGAGTATTTTGTTACTGAAAGAAACGTATTGTGATTTTTGTATTACTATATGTTATATGAAATACAATAGGCAACGTTATGAATAAGTTACAAGTAAGCATTTTTCATTTTAGTTAAAACTAAAAAATAAAGTTAATTTAATAAGTGTATATTTGTAACGTTCCAATTTCGTCCTTTGATCCTATTTTCCAAATCCTAGAATATTATCCTTTCCTTCAATCTTTTCATTCTAACCTAAAAATATAGTTTAACTTAGTAAAATAAAATCAGTAGTATTTCACAATTAAAATAACACCTACCTTAGTTGTTTCCTCTTTACCGTAACGTCATTTCATTTTGTAATTTTTATAATTTAGCTTCATTTACTGAATTCTTTGTTGGTAATTAATTTTGTTGTTGACATTTGTTAATTTAATTTGGTTCCTTGTTTTACCGTTGCTGTTTGAGCGCGCCACGTACTGTAGCGATATTTATTTAAAATAACATTTGGTCAAAGATATTAGTTTTACATTTTAAGTAGTTGCATTTATCCATTACCCTATTCTATTTCCCTGAAGTTGTGAATATTACAATCATCGATTGTTGTGTTTGTATATATTTTCTGAATTCGTTTTCTTCGTTTATTCCGCCCAAATTGAAGCAACCCTTCCTACCGGGATGCATTTCATTCTTCGTGATTGGGTTATAATGTAAAAAAGCCCTTGGTTCGACGCAGCAATTTGATGCAAACCTATTAAATTTAATTAGTAAAATGCATGACAAAACTAGATTTTCTTTCAAGTAATTATGTTTAACGGTTTTTATCAGCCATTGTTTTGAGTGCTTTCAACCTCGAAAGTAGTGCTATTTTTTTGAGAATTCAATTTTGTGATTTGCAATCAGTTTGCGTACATTTTGAAAACCATTGTTGGGATTCGAAGTAGCACCACCATTTGGAATTTGTTTGAGTATTTCGAATAATTCTACGTATTTATCCGGATTAAATTTCGAGCAAGATAACTCTCTACGCTTTAAAACCGCACAAGATCTCAGGTAAATTAATTTACGTTTACGTTTACTTTTACGTTTACTTTTGTGTTTGGTTACACTTTGAGTTTCCGGTGAAACTCATATGGTTCATCTATTCTTCATTGTGAATTCGTATTCCAATTAACCATTACGAGTAAATTATGTTGATGACACTACAGATAATATTTCATCATACTGCTCTGTAATTGTACCTTTCATCCTGTCAACCTCAGTTGACCGCTGTACGTTTCCATAAATTTAGTAAACGTAAGCAACTAATTTTAAGGTATTATATAGTGCTGTATTTTAGTTGATAAGACACTCTTGTACTGATTCTCAAAGAATTAACATCGTTTTAAATAAAAATCTTCATCTTGAAAAAAAATAATAAGTTGTTTTATTTTTTTTTAATAAATATAATCATCCGATTATAATTGGCGCAGTCGATTAGGATGCCAAAAAGCCTTTAACAAAGTTAATTGTTGAAAGTGCCGACAAAAACGGTAACCGCAGTTACAGTCAAAGTCTTTTCGATTTTATCGATTAATTTGGCGTTACCACGAAGATAAGAGCAAGGGTGACCCAGCTCAGGCATAAACAGTTGCCCATCAGATCAAGCAATCCAGAGGAACTTCTCGCTGTCCCACCACCTCGAAGTTCCCACACCACGACAACAATTCAAGGAGGAACCAGGACGAAATACTACAGTCGCTGCCCTCCACCCACATCAGTCAAGACGTCAGGAGGACCAGGATAAACCGATTCGCTGACTCCACCCACCTTTTTGATAATGATCATAATACTGATCATAACAATTGTATCTGTGTAAGTACAATATTTTGTAACAATTAAACACAGGGTTTCGAGGAAAGGCTAACGCTTTTAAGAATCGAAACGGGTCTCCGACACAGAGACACACACACTCACACAAACTTATGTCAGATTCAGAAAGCGACGAATTTGTGAACTCTGTACAAAATCAGATTAAGAATTTAATTTTAAGACCCTCTGATTTAAATACTATTAATAACCAAAACATAATGGCTACCACAAACAGTGAAATTCAAATGCTGTCAAACGGCATCCCCGAATACGATGGAAACATTAAAGATTTACCCTATTTTATAAATTCCGTTGATGAATTTATTTCTTGCTTTACTGAAGTTGTTCTAACCAACGTACAACAAGTATTCACCTTTCAATTAATTAAAAATAAATTAAAAGGTAATGCAAAACATTACCTATCCGAAAATTCATTCCCTGACTGGGATGCATTGAAAACATTTCTCCAAACAAATTTTGAAGACAAAGCAACCCCAGAAATAATATTATTAAAAATTCTTTATAACACAAAAAATAATAATTCCCAAAACTTTTTGAAGGAAATAATGTCAAATTTCAATAAATATAAAAGTAAAATGATGTTAACTAAACATCATATAGTAACAAAAACAGCAATAATATCAGAAAATCAGAAACTAGTAGTCCATCACTTTATTTCTTGTTTACCACACACTATACGTGGATCATTTACTGTAAAAAATCCAAAAACACTTGAAGAATGTGAACAACTCTTAACAAATGAATTTAATTATGCACAACACCAATCTCCAATGAAAAAATTTGAATCACAAATCAAATCAGTAAACAACACTACACAACAATTTAAAAATAATATACCACCACAGAAATTCCCCTCACAATCATTCCCTTCTAAACCAATCACTATACAAAGACAAAGTCAACCTCAAGGAAGAAATAACTTTGCTCGTCAGAACATTATTAATGATATAAATACACGTAGGACATTTACACCTCAACCCATGACACTGCAAACAAGACAAACCACCCCAATGACTACACAAACCATTCCACACCATAATTACCAAAACTATGCCGTCGATGAAACAAAAATATCAGACGAAACACTCGACGAATTATACGAATATCCCCTAGATCAGGAAAACGAACATCAAGTTGAGGATTTTCAGGAAAACCTCATAGAAAACGAAAATACGTAATGACAAATTACAATAATTCAATTCCCATCTTACATAATAACGATTCTATAATATTAATTGATTCAGGCTCAAATGTAAACTTTATATCACCTAGATATGTGAAAGAAAGAAATTTAGTAATTAATGATCAAGATAAAATTACCTTTTCCACCGCTAATGGGAGAAAAAAATTCTATATAGTAGATTTTCATCACATCTGTAACCTCCTATTTGGAATGGAGATATTAATAGAATTAAAAATTACTCTTAATTTCAAAACTAATGAAATATACTTTGAAAACAGAAAAATGAAATTTACTACACAAAGTGAAATTCATAATAAATTATCTTATATTCAGTTTAGAGATGAAAATTTAAATACAAATCAGAAATTAAAAATAGCCGAATTACTTAAAGAATATGAAGACTTGTTCCCTAAAGAAAACGAACAACTTTCTGCCACTAACGTCACTACCCACAAAATTTATACTACAGACGAGATACCTATTTTTACAAAAAATTATAGACTACCTCAATGCTACGATAATGACATTGAAGAACATATACAAAATTTGTTAAAAAATAAAATTAGTCAAAAATCAAAATCCCCGTACAATTCCCCGATATGGATTGTACCAAAAAAGGTAGACGCCTCCGGAAAAAGAAAAACTCGATTAGTAATTGATTTTCGAAAATTAAATCAAAAAACTCGTGAAGATAAATTCCCATTACCAAATATAGATGATTTATTAGACAAAATTGGAAATCCTAAATATTTTACCACACTAGACTTGCACTCAGGATTCCACCAAATTTTAATAGATATAAAAGATAGAGAAAAAACTGCTTTCTCAACACCCTCAGGACATTATGAGTACCTGAGAATGCCTTTTGGATTAATCAATGCACCCGCAACATTCCAAAGAATGATGAATGAAGTTTTAAAAGACCTAATAAATAAAATTTGTTTAGTTTACATGGATGATATTATCATTTTCGGAAATACAGAACAAGAACATGTTGAAAATATCATAAAAGTCTTTAACGAATTACGAAAAGCTAATCTCAAAATTCAAATAGACAAATCGGAATTTTTTCAAACGGAAGTAGAATACTTAAGATTTGTAATCTCCTCAGAAGGCCTTAAGCCAAATAAAAGGAAAATAGATATTATTAATAAATTAACAATTCCAAAAACTGTATAAGAAATTAAAAGTTTTCTCGGTAAACTTTCCTGGTATCGTCGATTTATCCCAAATTTCGCTAAACTCACAAAACCATTCACTACTTATTTAAAAAAGGGTCAAATAATAAATATAGAAAACCAAGAATATCAGAATGCATTCAAACTTGCAAAAGAATTAATTTCTAATCCCCCAATACTGAAACCACCAGACTTCACTAAACAATTCATTCTTACAACTGACGCTTCGGATTTCGCGATGGGATCCGTACTTTCTCAAATACATGAAGGACAAGAAAAACCCATAGCATACGCTTCAAAAACTTTTAACTCCGCCGAACAAAACTATTCCACAATTGAAAAGGAATTAAAAAGCATAGTATGGCCAATAAATAATTTTAAACCTTATCTCTATGGACAAAAATTCAAAATTAAAACAGATCATAGACCATTAGTATGGTTATTTAATATGAAAAACGCCAACCAAAAATTAATGCGTTGGAAGATAGAATTGGGAGAGTACAATTTTGATATCGAATACATTACCGGAAAGACAAATAAAATTGCAGACTTCCTTAGCAGACAAAGAGATCCTTTCAAAATTACGGAAAAAATAGGTGATGTAACACAAACTAATATATTCGCACATTGTATATCCAGAGATTACAAAATGACTCAAGGAATAGCCTCACAAATAAATGAAAAATTTCATAGTAAAGAATATTGTAAAAATTATATTGATCAAAATTCTTTAATAATACCGCAAATTCACGAAAATAAAACTATACTTAATTTAGTAACAAAACAAAAATTTTCAGATCTACCAAATATTAAAGATTTTAAGAAAGCCTTAACAGAACTTAGAAATTATTGTATAAAAAATGAAATATATGAAATTAACATCCCAAAATTAGGATGCGGGTTAGACCAGAAAAATATGAGGACTTATTAAAATATCTAAATACTATATTTAATGAAACAAATATTTTAATTAATATATACACTTTACCCCAAAACTTCTACATCAGTGACGACTCAAATGCTACAATACATAGCTCACCCGAAAATGTTATAAATGGCATAAGATATAAAGAAGACAGACTAAACATAGCGGATAATCAAATTATATTTAAATTAGGAGATGAACATGAAATAAAAATAGAAAAAATACATTTTGAACCTAAAATTTTAAAACAAAGGTTTCACGTTACATTTTCTGTACGAGATACTGATAATGAAATACAAAATTTTTTAAAAAATTATATTGTACCTAAAGTAAGATATTTTGCAATTTTTTATAATAAATTAGACTTAGTAATATCACAACATTTACGGGAAGATTTCGAACCAAATACTATTAATATAATTGGAGTAAATATGTTTGTTAAAGATATACTAAAGATTGACGAACAGAAACAAATAGTCGCTGACGATCATAACGGTTTCCGAAACCACCGCGGAATATTAGAAACAATCAGAAATTTGAAAGAAAGATATTATTGGCCCAAAATGATACAAACTATACAAAACTATATAAATAACTGTGAAATTTGTAAATGTAATAAATATGAAAGACAACCTATAAAAACAAATGATAATCTCACCCCTACTCCAGGACGTCCCTTTGAAATAATTAATATTGATATATTATCTTTATCAACTCATAAATATTTAACAATATTTGACCAATTTTCTAAATTAGGACAAATAACTCCTATAATAGTAAACTCTATTAATATTGTAAATTATTTAAAACAATATTTTAAATCATATGCAATGCCGAAAATAATCATTATGGATAATGGCACAGAATTTAATAACGAACTTTTAAAAGATTACCTAAAAACATTAAATATTAAACCCCATTATACATGTATTAATAACCCAAAAAGTAACGCTGTAGAGCGATTTCACTCCACTCTTATTGAACAATTAAGAATCATAGAAAATAATGATAAATTTAAACATTTAAAATTAGACGATAAAATTGACCTTTGTATTATAAGTTATAATAACTCAAAACATTCAATTACTAAAAAAACACCCTTTGAGCTAATTTTTGGAGAAGTATATGAATTTAAATATCCTAAGCAAATTAAAACAAATTCAGAATTAATACAGCAACATATAGACAACCAAAAAGAACTTCATAAAATAATTAATTGTAAAATTTTAAAAGAAAAAGAAAAACGTTATAAAGAAAATATAAACCCTTTAGCATTACCCCCACAAGTATATGTTAAGGAAACTACCCGGCTAATACAAAAATTTAAAAAGCCCCTATACCGAAAATGTAAATTAATTTCATACAACCCAAAAATCGGTGTAACAAAAGTCGAAAAACCATACCAACACGGCAGTAAAAACTTAATGAAAATTCGTAACATACGAATAGACAGAATAAAGAAATGATAACCCTACTATCATTATTATTTTAGAACTTACGGACAACAGTTGTTGGATATATCTCACAACAATGGATACCATATCACCCAATTGGGACTAACACACCTTGAACAAGAAAGAATACATACGTATTTTAACTATAATGTCACACCCCTGTATGAAAACTTTTATAAAATACAGAACATAATTATAACACTACTCCAAGAGACAGAATCTATTCATTCCGTAAACATAAATTACTTACAACTTTTAAATATTACAATTTTAAACACAAAAGAACAATTAGATAAATTAAAATATAATAAAAGATCAAAAAGAGGATTAATTAACGGTTTAGGTAATATTATAAAATCAATATCTGGAAATTTAGATAGTAACGATGGTGAAAGATATGACAAATTATTTAAAATAATTAAAGATAACGAAAATTTATTATTTCAAAATGAAAAGAAACTCTTTAAAAATCTTAAAGAAATAACCGAACAATTTAATAAACAATTAGAAAATAATTCCTATCTTCTACGAGCTGTCAGTGAGACATCTGTCAGATCACCGTCCGCCAGATTTGCAGATTAAGGTAGTTTATATTTATTATTATTATAATATTTTGGTTATTAAGTGTGTATAAAGTCACTCTTTACGAGTGAAATATAAAATCTCATTTGGAAAAGTGAAATTTTAGTAGTTTTTGATAAATTTACGTTTTCAGGGCCACGCCCACTTTAGGTGCGTTTTTTTGTCCAATTTTTTATTTCGTTTTTTAAATAATATTTTTATTTTAATAATTAAAATAAATTATTTCAAGCTTCTTCAGCTACTTTCATTGACATTTATTGCACTTATATATTTTATTTAAATTTATTTAGATAAAATATTAAACTTTCGTATTTCGTTAAACTTTGGTTTCGTCTGGGGGCTTCGGCCCACCAGACATTAAAATGGCCCAGGGCTCGGTGCCTGAAGGCCCTAGGGAAAAAAGGGCTCGGATTATTTCCGAGGATGAAGAACCAGCGCCAATGTTCTTACTTGTAAAAAGGGAGAGTGGAGATTTCAACAAAGTAAGTCCATTTTTAATATCTCGATTAATTAAAACTGTTGTTGGTGAAGTGAAATTAATTCGAAAAATTAAAGACGGCCTTCTCGTTGAGGTCAAGACTGGTGATCAATCTCGCAAATTGGTAAAAACAAAAAAGTTAGGTGACTATGTAGTTAATATTGTACCACATAACTCACTTAACTCGAGTAAGGGCGTTATTTATTGTAGAGACCTACTAAATTGCTCGACAGAGGAAATTTTGAGTGAATTAAAGAAAGAAGGTGTAATTGATGTTCGAAGAATTATTAGCAGGAAAAATGGTCAAGAGGAAAACACCCCATCCCTTGTGTTGACGTTTAATCGTTGTGAAGTCCCCAAATATATCTATGCCGCTATGTATCGCTTACCTGTTCGTCCGTATATTCCAAACCCTCTTCGTTGTTTCAACTGCCAACAATTTGGACACTCTTCTAACTTTTGTAAGAATCCAAAAATGTGTATTTGTGGAAAACCTCCTCACGAAGGAAATGCTTGTGCAGATGTTATTTGTATAAACTGCAAAGGTGATCACACCTCTAGTTCTAGAAACTGCCCTAAATTCAAAGTGGAGTACGCCGTACTCGAGTATAAGACCACTCATAAGTGTAGCTTCCCTGAAGCAAGACAACATGTTGAGCGCACGAGTGCATTATTACGGCTTTCGCGAACACCATCAGGGTGGTCCCCCGCGTAATATACTCCAACCCCACCGCCGCGACGCCGGGCGTCGAAGTAGAGTTAGCCCAGGGGGTCGATACTAACGACTGTCAGGAGTCACCGACGACGATCGCCGTCGCGACGCCGAGCGTCGTTTTCGAGTTATCGGACGTTTTAAATTTCACTACTCGGGAATCGACTCTGACGGCCATTACCGGGTGTTTACACCGACTGACGTTGCGACGCCACCCGACCTTCTGGACGAAGACGACTTTTCTCCGTAAAAACACCAGGGACGCTTCGGGAACCTCCGATAACGTCTCCGGACCACCGACGACCGATTTTTGATAAACCGACGCCAGGCGTCGTTTTTCTAAAAACGCCTGTTCCGACGTTAGGGAAGCTGGGGAAGTCGTCCCCAACTATTGACCGATAACTCCGACCGTCACCAACCGAAAATCTGGACACCGTGACCGTAACTGTACCGAAGCATCGCTTTTGCTACAATTGTAGGGAAGCTAGGGACCTGTAACACATCCTCATTGTGATTTGCATCTGTAAACGACAACATACACATTTAAATAAACTACACCATCATACGTCAACACTATTCTTGTCATTTATACCCTGGACTATCCCGATCCCGCTATCCGGACCGTTTGGCGCCCGAGCAACCTACGCCAAACACCTTGCGACATACGGGAGTACGTCACAATTTTTATATATGTAAACAAATATAAACGGAAATACATAGATATTTATAAAAAATAAGCCAAAGTAAACTCTAACAAATAAAGCAAAACAATTATCTGAGTTAAATGGTGTGGTTAACGACAAAATCGCACACATAATTGTCTATTTCGGTCCCTGCACACACCTCATGTGCCCATAGATTACAGAGCAAACACATTACCTATAATTCTACCTGAGTATTAGAGGTGGGCGCGGGCCGTGAATTTAGTCGGGGTACGGAGTGAACCGAGTGTGCGTGAGCAAATTTTAAATTTCGTACCGTGATCGGGCGTGATCGAGAGTAAAAAAAATATCGTTCGTGATCAGGCGTGAGTAATTTTTTTTCGGGCGTGTGCACTATACAGTAAATCATCAAAAAATAACGAAATGTACATATGTATGTTTTTCTCCTGAATTATAATAAAATATGATCTATGCTGTTTCTAATTTAAGTTAGTTGGATGTTTGATGTAATTTCAAGATAAAATTTAAAATTTCGTGACCCGTCGTTCGTGATCGGGCGTGAGAATAAATTTCAATTCGTGATCGGGCATGATCGTAAAAATTTAAAAAAAAATCTCGTGCGTGAGTGGGCGTGAGTACAAAATTTTAATCGTGAGCGGGCGTGATCGTGAGTCAAAGTCACTCACGCGCCCAGCTCTACTGGGTATCTCTAGAAAACGATCCATTGCGACATATTAGTCTACTATTCCACATTAGGAACATACCTACTCTACTGATTGTGCCAATAAATCCAGCTATTAGAAAAAAAAAGTAAAGTCGTACATACATTACATATTTATAGACCTTATGACTGTTTTTGAATAATATTCATATTGATTATAACATTTTTATCATATTTTTATTTAATTTTATCATATTTTAGCCACATATATTTTATCATTTGTAGTGTTTATTTGTAAATGTGTATAACTTATTTGTGTTAAAAAAGATTTGTGTAACTAAAAATTAGTTTTGTAAAATGCGAATATCTTTTTATATCTAATAACAAATATCTTTGTTTTGGTTTGTAGAACATTATTTTTAAGTAATCTAGATATTTACAAGATTTATTAAAGTTTTTGTCATTTTAAAAAAGTCATGGGACAGTTAGAAAACAAGTTGGTAATACTTAAAAATCATATGTCTTGTTTTGTTTTTGTTATTGTTTATGCCGGTAAAAATATGGATGGAAATAAAAAGGAGTCAAAAAATATTTAAATGAATAAACGATTGTTTTAATGGAGTTTATTATGAAAACCCACCTTGATTATAAATGAAAAATTTTCGAAAGATTTAATATTTTAGAAAGCTCAAACATTATTGAAAGGTCTTGATAATACATTAAATGCTATTCCTAGAGTCCGTAAAGATTGCAAACTCTGTAGACAAGTAAGTTCATAATTATTTTACGTATCGTAACCAAACATAACCATACAATCATAAAGTTGTAAATTATGTGAAAACTGTGTTTTAATGTCATACCAGCTAAATTGATAATTCATCTTCGCCGCTATTTCTCAAAGTTATTTTTAAAATATCATACCTATTAGGTAGGTACATAATATATTTAAAATATTCACATTCACGTAGATAGTTAAACAAGAGAAATTATACTAAATTATTATTTTATTTAAACAAATGCGTACCACTTTATACTGATTCACTGCGTAGTTAATATTTTTTTGTTGATAAATGTATATTATTCTTATACGAAAAAGCGATTCGAGTGAGTAACATCCACTCGAACAGATTCGAATACGAACAACATGTGACTGAATAATACTGAATACCATTCAGTGCACTGGTTGGGGATCTATTTCTAAAGTGGTTTGCTGTAGAAATTGCTTCAGCCCAAAGTTGTTGCGAACCAATGAGCATGCATCTCGCCCTATCGAGGTACGTGCGATTTGTTTGCATTTCCACATTTCTGAAGAAAATCTGAAAATTCACGTGACATGAATTCACCTCCATTATCTGTTTGAAAATTCTTTATTTTTCGACCGGATTGATTTTCAACTAAATTTTTGAAATTCTTAAAAGCATCTAGAGTTTCACTCTTTCTTTTAAGATATCTTACTTCTGTCTATCTGGACTTATCATTTATAAAAGTGATAAAATATGTAGCTCTACAAAGAGATTCAGTCCTCATTGGACCACAAATATCTTAATGTATTATCTCTAAAATTTTTGAACTTCTATTAAATATAGGAAACAGAGTTTGAGACAATTTTTCTTTCAAACATATTTTACATAGTGGAAATATTCCTGATTTACATTTAAAACCGAAAATAGAATTATTATTCATCATTTTCCTTAAATCTTTTTCATTTAAGTGACCAAACCGTTTAAGTTAACATTATTTACTGAATAAACACTAGAACTTTCTCTAATATAATATAATCCGTTACTTCTATTAGCATCAGCCATAATTTTTTCAGAATAGGCTATTCCACGGTATTTTTTAATTTTTTATTCTTGAAGTACTTAAAAGTATAAGACCACCTGTGAAAATCCGAGTTAAAAATTCCTCCAAATAAGCGAGATATGAAGGTCTGAATTTCAAATTACACTGATGACGTAGAATGTGTATTATGCCAGAAAAAAACAAACGGTGGTTCACAGACTTTTGAAAAAATGTTGAGAAAATTGCAAAATAATATAAATATTTAAATAGTAATATTTATATTTCATTATTAGAGAAATAAAAATAATTAATATACTTAATTTATTTCACTTTTTGTCTCATTTTACAAAAACATTTTGACATTCTCGAAGTTGGGTAGTTGGTGGTGCTGGTATCGTACAGTTTTGCATTGAGTGCTGCATAAATGTATATTTTAAAAATATTCTACTATATTTAGGATTTTTCCATTTTCATAGTTTATAAATTATATTTACACTAAAAAGTGCATCGAGAGTAACAAAAGAAGACTGCCATTTAAGCTAGCACGACCGCATGTATCGCACAGCAACTCAAACATTCTTCAAATTTACATTCGTTTTACTCGGAACCAGTTCATTTTAATAAAAAAACATCTTTGATATGTGTACAACAACTTTGTCGCTATATATTAGGTTCCATCTCTTAATGACAAAAAGTTTGTCGCTGATAGAAAATTTCCCTGTAAAAACATGAAATCGCGTTCCCATTTTGTGGTTTTTAATTAATATATAATATTTTTAATCATGATATATAATGAGTTCATGCACTACTACACGCACAGATCATGCAAAAATTTAAATGTGAAAGAATTATTGTTATATCTGTATAAATAGGGAAGATATCACGAAGTGAAATTAAAAAAGTATTAGCGCAAATAAATTATAGTTTTTATGCAGCAAGCACACAAAGACAAGGAAATCACCCGAGTAGAATCCGAACAGATCCGACACGCCCGATTATGTCTATTCTTAGTTCAGGAGGAGTGGGAGTAAATACATGAATTCCATTTGCCATACACATGGAGCGTCATCAAAAACAACACATGCCGTATTTATTAAAGGGAGTAATTTATAATTAAAAATATGAAATATATTCAATAAACTTTTATCATTTTTGGTTATGGTGGAATAGCCTATTATCCACGATTTCAGCTTTATTTCTCATAAAATATACTTTGTAACCTCTATCAGTAATTTTGGCTACTGACATTAAATTAGCATGAAGATCGGGTGCGCATAGTACTCGTATATATTTCATTTAAGGTGACAACCCTATCAATCTTGCCATTATTAATATTTAATTTTACACGGCCCTTAGCAACTACTTTTGCCTGAGACTTGTCAGCTAAGCATACTTGTTTGTCATCAGAAAATTCGGTATTTTAAAAATTACTTTTTGACGAACACATATGCGAAGAACAAGCACTATCGCAAATTGTCGCTTTCTACAGTAGAGAGAACTGCGTTTAAACCAAATTCACTCGCTTGATTAACTTTTGTTGTAGAAAATTTGCAATCAGAAGATTTATGACCATATTTTTGACATTTAAAACATATTCCTCGAAATCTAAATGTACTTAAATTGGAGTCATTTTTGGATTTCTGATAATTAGGTCTATTCTTAACAATCATTGCGTTATTTTCTACTGTCGATTCTTTCCCGTGACGCGAATCGTTTTCCTCAATAAATTTAATGCGCAGAGTATCAAGTTTTGGTAAATCATCCCGTGACTCGATACCACATCTAAAATTTTCGAATTCGTCTGGCAGACTATATAATAACATGATTGTCAACAAATCATCATTTATATTAACATCAAGATCATGAAATTTATGAACAATATCGAAGAATCTATGAACATGTTCTCGAACATCGTCACCGCTTTTCATTTTATTTAGCGTAAAAGCTGCTTTAATAAGTTAGCTTTACGGGCGGGACTTTTCGATTGGTAAATAGAATGCAACTTTTTTCATACCTTATTTGCCGTATTGCAGTCCTTAATTTGTTTCAATTCTGATGGACTGATGGCTAAAATTAGATCTGACCTGGCTTTCCTGTCGTTGGTTTCCCAAATCACCGCTTCTTCTGCATTTTCTGGCTTCACCATAGTCCCATTCACGTAGCACCATAAACCATTCTTGATTAACAAGGCTTCGATTTGAATTTTCCAAGTGTCGAAGTTATCTCGACCTAGTTGTTCGATCCTTACGGTTAAACCAGCCATTACATACAAATAATATTTAAATACTGATTCCGTACACAAACCAAAATACTTTATTTTACTTGAATAGCCCTTTATTTTAATATAGTGCCTGGGCCCATAACCTGTTGAACAGATTTATTTTTATTTAAACGAAAATGTACAAAACATGTATTTACAAAACGACTGACAGTAACTAATCAACAAATTATTTTTACATATTATAATATAAAACAGCATAGCATAGCTATCTTCGACGACGAGACGAGGTTGAATATTCCAACAAAAGGGTGTCGTGTTGCCCCGTGGGGCAGTGCTGACGGTGCAGGTTCTCATGTTCTGAGGCGATGTAACTCCGACCTCCTCAGTACAAAGCTCCCCCGGGAAGTTGTGATTCTTCTTGGTCGGCTTGGTGATTTTGTTGACTTCGTTTACCCAATTTTAAGAATAAACGTTTACATGAAACATAAATAATTATCATAACTATTCCACAGTACAATAATATTGTCTATATATTAGGTGAATAGTACCTCGTTAAACAGTGTTCGATTATTTTAGGACTGTGAATTGAAATGTCTTCAAGTTTAATTTTCTTTAGATTAATGGTTATATTTGACATTTTATTTTCACTGCGTTTAAAATTTTATTTTGGCAATATTAAAGGGGTTTAATTCAATACTTTTTGTTTAAATATAATCACTAATCACACACTTGTTTCCTTTTATTAAGTATACACCCACTAATGTTTTAATATTTGTATTATCTGGGCACTGGCCCGTGATTCTTTCTCCTTCTCATTTGGACACTGGTACACTCTGTTTTTAGTACACATGCTACTTAGAGGCTTTATTTCATTATCTTTTGATTTAAAAAAATTAATTTACGTCAGGTATTACAGTGACGAATTCTGACTCATATCTAGTGGGTAATGGATGTAAATAATATAAATCAAAATACTTCTCAAAATTTGTTGGAATTGAAATAAAATAAATTACCTGCGTTTTCAATTTTGCAATTTACTTTCAGCAATGACTCATAATCTAACATATTTTCTAATTTTGTTTCAAAAGGTAGCTGTCGTTGATAGTAATGAGATATTCTATATAATTCTGATAACAGCAGTTCAGGATTTATAATAGAGGGATGTAATGTCCTTATCTTATTGAGTTTTCAATATCTTGAACAATATTCAAGATTGTACTATAAAGTATTATTACTTGGTTATACAGGTCTTTAACGAAAAGAATTTCATTCAAATTAAGACTGAAGTTTATAATTTATTCTGATGTTTAATTTTTTCTTTTAAAGCAGATAAATTATGTGTGATGTTTTGAATCGTTGTATTAAAATTTCTAATTAATTTATTATTAACAGAAAATGCCAGTTTTAATTGATTTTCTTTTAAATGTTTCAAAATTTGATTATGTCTTTTGCCATCTTTTGCGTCAAAATTTCCTGTTATTTTTTTAAATATAGTCCCCAGGCCATCTATAAGGCCGCATTCGTTCCTTGATTTTGAATAAAGTGTCATTCGATTTAATTTTCCGACAATGTTTCCAGGAACATATACCAAAATTTTATTATTATTTTCAAATTCAGTTAAATGCATGGTTATATTAGCCACGTTTAATTTTAAAAGATTATATTGTTTATTTAAATTGTTAAATTCATTTAAGATTGGGTTTAGGTCGTAGTAGTGTACAAACGTGTGTTGAAGTTTTTCTTATTTTGCTGGTCCCAAGTTTATTGGCAGAATGCTTCTGTTCTCCGTTATGTTTATTATTTTGGATCCATAGCAGAACTCGAACAACCTGCAACATTTTTCAATTTGTTAATTAGTTTTATAGGTTTTTAAATATTAGATAAGTGAATATTCTCGGCTGTATTACCGTGTCTTACGTTTATTTTAGCGGTTTTTAATTTCGGGTTTACGCTTTTAACTATTTCGGTTTTAAGATTCTTTTTTGTTGTTTTTGACGGTTTTTAACATATACTCGTCCCGGAATTTCCAGTAATTCATGGCGGTCTTCATTCCGTTTATTTATATTTTTTTTCTTTTTGATGTAATTTTTCATTTATTTTTTGATTTAATAATTTCATTTTATCATTATGATGAGATATGTAATTATTTTCTAATTGTTTATCAATTTCAATATTAAATGGGGAATTTGTGTCTAGGTGACCAGGTGTTATTTCAAATGGTTTCAATTTAGTAACGGAATGTATTGTGATATTATAGGCTAAAAGCGCATAGTTTACTTTTGTCTCTATAGCCTCTTATATTCGTCTTGATTGTTAAACAATCCTATGTGTTCTATTAAGGTTTAGGGAAATCTCTCAATAATGAATCTTTTCTTTGTGTAATTCTAATAATTCCCTAACTAAAGAATTGTCTAAAATAATTGTATCTGGTATACCGTGGTGAGTAAAGAATTTTATTAAATTATTTACTATTTCTATCCCTTGTGCTGAATTTAACCTGAATGCCATACTTGGAAAATGAATCTACTACAATAAGAATTTTTTCGTTTTCTAATGAAATACTATCTACGTGAATAACTTAAAAGGGTTTCGTAGCTGTGCGAATGATATTAAATTGCAATTTTAATGGTTTTATATCATATTTAGTTAGTTGAAAAATTTCACAATTATTTATACAGGATGTCCAATAACTTCAGGTACATATAAGAAGGGCATATAGTTCTTAATGTCATGATTACGGAACAAAAAGAATTTTTTCAAAGTTCAAAAATTAGTTTGTGAGGTTTTTGAAGGAAACAGTTTTGGGACACTGGTTGAATAGGTAGTTTTTATATTAAATATTACGTTGTATTATATCTAATTAATAAGAAATGTTTGCATAATACAATCATTTTATTAGATTTCTAGTATCCGGCCACATAAATTGTTTTTCTTATAACAGTTTTTAGTATCCAGGGGTACATAAAATGTTCTTCTTAAGTGAACTACCCTTAATTATAGGAATTTTGAAAAAATTATTTTTGTTCTGTAATCAGGATATTAAGAACTATATGCCCTTCTAATATGTACCTGAAGTTATGGGACACACTGTATAAGATTGAATAAGTGTTCTCTGTTTTGGCCAGTAATATTGTTGTTTGATTTGAGCTAGTGTCTCATCAAGTCCGCGGTGGTTAGTTTTTCCTTCGTGATAGTTCTGAATTAATTGAATCACTTCGTCTTCGTCGTATACTTCTATTAACATTCTTGTACACTTTATAAATTTTACACTAGAATTTTTAAAGTATGTGTGAAGTACTCTACTGGGGCTATGTGCTACTTCTGATATTATAATTTGGTTTTTTACATAATTTACTGCACTTGCGTTCTCTTGTCTACTTCTACTATCAGCGACTTTTTGTCGTTCTCTATATTATTTTTATCTTTTGCAAGAATGCGTCACAGTCATTAGTTTCGTTAGCATTGAGTTCATAATCTGGTATTTTTTATTGCCAATTTGGTATACAGTGATTATTATATCAGTATTTTTAAAAATAAACTCTAACATTGATTTTACATTTGACCATTGTAATAGGTATTTGCCACATCCTAATTTTGGGATACTTACATTTTTTATTTTATGTTTTTGACAAAATATTTTTAAATTTAAAAGTATAAATCTTATCTCGATTTGATGGCTTATAATAATTAATTTTTGATATTAAATAAATTATAAATCTGGTTTTACTCTTTAACTATATGATATAATTCAGGGTTTTGGGCTTTTAATTTGTGAAAATTTTGAAAATTTTCTCAAATTGTTTGGCGATACTACGAAACGTCCAAATATTTTCTAACCCAATGAGCCAGACTCTCATCGTAAGGTGCGGTAAAAGATCGCCTTCTACTTCAAAAATTTTATAATCATTAGGTAAGTTAGTTTGTTTACTATCTAAATACAATACTGAGCAAAAGGTGAATCTGTTTCTATATTTTCTAAATAATTGTTTCATTATTTTGTGGTATAGGGCTCAAAGCGTCAGCATTTGCATTTAATTTGCCTTTTTTATATACAATTTTTTAACCGAATTTTTCCAACTTCAAACGCCATCTAATTAATTTTTGACTGCACTGTTTTAATGAAAATAACCATTGTAAAGGTTCATGATCTGCATAAATTTTAAATTTCCTTCCAAAAATATAGGGTCGAAAGTATTGTGTCTCCCAAACAATGAATAAGAGTTCTTTCTCTATTTTGGAGTAATTCATCTTGATTGTATTTAAAGTTCTACTTGCATATGTAACGGGAAGTTAATGCCTAGGCTGCCTTCGGCGCCAATCGCGACATTGCTTGCATGAAGTTGAATTCTTTCGTGAAATCAGGATATATGATTCATTTGTTAAGAGATTTTTACAAGTCTCAAAATATTTAATATATTAGGATCGTTAATGTTTATAGTTGCGTCCTTTTTTTAGACATTTGTTGAGATGTTCAGTTATTCGAGCTGTCTTTTATGAATTTTCTATAATAAGGAGTCCTAAAATTCTTTTATTTGTTTCGGAGTTTTTAGAATCGGATAATTTTGAATAGTTGTAATTTTATAAGGATTTGACTTTTATACCAAGGGGTAACAATTTGACCTAACTAGGCTACTACTTTCTGTAAAAATTATAATTTTCTAATTGAATTTTGAAATTTGATTTTCTCAATCGGTCGAAAACTAATTTTAAATTATTAATTTGTTCCTGAAGGATAGCACTGAATATAATGATATCGAGGTAAACCAAGCATTTATTATTAGATTAATCTATTAGGGCCGTATTTTATTCTGTAGGTTTATTTTAACCGAAGGATATATTAGACATTTCCCTTTCACCAACCTCGGTTAGCGCTAACAGACTTTTAAATCGACAGTTAAAATAACCTAGCTTATTTTGATGGAATAATTTTTTTTATTATTAATATTTTTTTTAATTACGAAGATGGGAGGCGGACTAACTACTATGGTCATATGCCGCCTCATGAGTGGATGATAATGAATTTGTGTGAACACTAACGACCATGCTCTTCAGTGGGATTCGAACCCACGACCTCTGGCGTGATAGGCTAGTGACATAGCCACTACGCCACCGAGATCGGCGATGGGATAATTATTTATTCTACTGTTCTGTCGCGCTTGTATATCAAAATTTATTACATTACTTTGTAAAATTACTTTGTTTGGTAAGTAATTCTTACATTTTTATAGAATATTGAATTTATATTAATTTAAATAGCATTATGTTTACATAAATCCAAAAGTACAGATTATAAACACAAAAGTTGTAAACATAGGTTATAAATGTGAAATATTTGAAAGTTACAAACCTGCTCTCGTATTTTACGAAAATGTCATCCAACTCAAGTTTATTGAGCAGTAATGAATAAAATTTCTCATCTGATGAGTTTATCAGCCAGTGATGAAGAAATTGTTATATACTCGAGACCACGCATCATCAGAGATAAAAATAATGTGATTGTAATGTTTGATGATTGATTTTAAGATGCCCTTTGGATTTTCTAAAAGAATTATTGGAATTATTAGGATCTCGAATTTAACCAAACAAATTCAAAAGGAATTTAACTTTTTATTCTCTACTGTATGCATATATTTCTCGATAATATTGAATAATTCTTCCTTCTCTTAATTTCTTACTCTGTTTCTTCTTGTTTTTACGATATTCATTTTGATATAATTTAAAATGAAAATACCTTGTTTTAAAATTCGAATTGCAAATTTTATTGATTTTCAATTGTCAGTTGTTCCTCAAAGCCACAATGTCGATAAAACAGGGCACTTAAGGCCGCTCCGGAGTACAAGCGAAAATGCTTAAAAATGCTATACATTTATCTGCAGATCTACACGGCCTAATTTATTCAAATTTTATACAAATAATGATATAGAAATATTAACTTTTATTGTTTAGTTTTTTTGAAAAAGTTTATAATAAGCAAGATACAGGCATTTTTATGTTTAACATTAACACATTTTTTACAGATTGCAGAGCATTTATAGTATACATATTATATATCAAATGAAACGTTATGAAAAAATTAAACTTTTTATCGAACAATTTTGTTTTAAAATGTCCTGTTCAAGAGAAAACTGTATATTTGTTTTTGAATTTTACATCATATTTTCCTGTTTTTAATCCCAAATATACGAAGCTATGCAACCAAAGTAACATCTTGTGCTCTCAACGACGATGGTTACTAAACAGGTATATTTTTATTGCTGGGTCCATTGTGTGACGGTTTTACAACTTGAACCTTTATTTTATATTTTGTAAGGACAGGGCTTTTAGGATTCTGACAACATACGACTTAAAATCATTTCGCATAAAATTTTTCTTGAATTATTGTGTGAAACAAAAATTTTGATAAATTTGTTCCAATTTTACATACGTCAAAATTTATCTGTTTGATATATTTAACATTCCGTGATTGATTTATAATTTTTTTCAATTTACAAAATAAATTTAGTAATTATCTCTGATAGGTAATCCGCGACTATATCTAGGATCTACTAATTCGGGCAAAAAGGAATTGTAATAAAAATGAATTAGTTTTGGAACCATTATATCTTCCCAAAATCCAGAACTTTTTTGTATTTTTTTCAATATGTATGTCAACATTTGTGTATATTACAAAGTAACATAAATTTCTATTAGAAATATGTAATTGTCCTTGTATCTGGTACATGAAATTATTATTTTTTTTTTTCAAACACAACATACCATTTCGGATTTCTAAACACTTTATACTGTTTTTCTCTACTGCTTCAGCAAATGTCATGTCTCGTGCACTGTAGGGATATTTTATTTCACAAATTTTTTCACAACCGATCAGTCCATAAGGCGACGCTCCCAAAAACGTTATGGATTCATGGATGAAAAGTCCACTTTTATTTACTTTTTTTTAAGCGTGTCTTCCAGAATTTCGATAGCTTTATTTTCGTTTGTAATTCCATATTCTGTTGCTTTGCTATCGGTAAATGAAGTATATAGTAAATTTTTTACTATATTCGCTGTGGATGTTCCTTTCCGCTTCTTGCAAATCTGTCCGAAGTGCGAGGCAGTAACGCGTTTTCGCCTTTCTTCTTTCCATAGTTGTTCAGTAAACTGAATAGTGCGATGGAAAATATTGCGGTCGACATTTTCAATAATATTTAATTTTAAGCTATTGCATAGCTATTATCAGGTCCATTTCAATAGCCCCCCAAATCATTTTTTTAATGTTTATTTTTTACTGTTGTATTGTGTTAGTTATGTACTCAATTGTGCAGTACATTAAAAGTTTTGTGCTTGTCACGTGCAGCTTATAATAAGCATTTAAGTATGAGGGGCTAGTGAAATGCTTAGCCCCCCAAATCGATTTTTTATTATTATTATTATATCAGTATATTGTGCTAGTTATGTGCTCAATTGTGCAGTACATTAAAAGTTTTGTGCTTGTCACGTGTAGCTTAAAATAAGCATTTAAGTATGAGGGGCTAGTGAAATGCTTAGTCCCCTAATCTATTTTTTCATATTTTCATTTCATTATAATATTGTACTAGTTATGTGCTCAATTTTGCACTATAACAAAAGTTTTGTGCTTTTCACTTGCAGTTTTAAATAAACATTTAAGTGTTAGGGACTAGTGAAATGTAGCCCATTCAAATCAGATTATAATTATAATAATTTTTACTTGCATTTTTCTCAATGTTTTTGCTATGTAGGGATATACATATACATTGTATATCGTTAAATTCGTAAAGAAAATACTGAATCGGATAAGGAAATAAAAAAAAAAATAGGTCCCCATTTGAAATAAGAAAGATGCAACCAGTGGTGTGCTGAGTTTATTGCAAAATTTTTAAATTGCGAGCCCCTTGTTAGTTTTCTTTGTCACAGTTAAATACCAAAATATATAATAAAAACATAGACCAAGCTTTGTTATAGTTTTTATTTAATATATTCATATAAACTAACAATATTTTACCATCCTTCCTCAGAAAAAAATCTGGTGTGGGCACCACACTACTTTCTTATACAAATAAAACCAACTGAACGTGTATGACTTGTTCCTTGCGTATAACTATTGTGACAATTATTTGACATATAGATATTATACCTGTTTAATTTAAATTTTTAATATCTAGTCTCTAAAACTTTGTATCTTATAATACAAATATTTTATAATATTTAAAACGACACAAATTTTTGACAGTTCACAATTATCTTACACGCTTGACATATAGATGTTAAAAATATTTTAGGATTTTGTTCCCAGTGTAACTAAGATTACTGAAATATATTATTAAATATATAATTTAGTTTTTCTCAAAATTAAAAGTATGTACTAGAAAAGTGCAAATAACATTTCTTATTCCAAATATTTTTGCTAACATCTTTCATTTGTAACTTTTTTCAAAGCTGATTCTATTTTTGAAAAAATGGAATTATTGTTTTGTGTGTTCAGTAAACTTCCTCTTCCGGTTTCCAATTTTATTCAAAATCAACTCAGCTCCTCATATTTTCATAAAAATCGTTTACATATCTTGTCTCGTTCATGAGATATTGCGCACACGGACATCCATCTATCCATCCATTCATCCATCCATCCATCCATCCATCCATCCATCCTCACACACAGACATCATTGAAAAATTGGACTTAACGGATTCAGTGGATATTAAAATATGTATTTCCGCAAAATTCTCGTCACTAATTTTCTATAATAGAAATTGCTTACATACACAGTTGTGCAAGCAAATAAACGCACAAACAAGTGTATTCTGAACACATTCCGTGGAAAGTAAGTAATAAATAAATTGAAAACAAAACAATATAAGAAATTTAAAAAATCAGTAGGTCGATAAGTGGGCTAGATTTTAAATTTATATTAACTTGATCATTTTAACACACATTTTTATTTTTAATGAGACTTTTTAGTTTCTAAATTTTCTAAAAAGTCAAGAACTGTACTGTTTTCTCTAATATGTAAAATATTAAAATCTTTATAAAAATCAATAAGGTGTTCAGCAAAACAAGAAGATTTATTGTAAACACTGAAAAGGGAATATTGATTTCATTTGACGTTATAAACCTCTTTACTAACGTCCCAGTCATTGAAACAAAGGATTTAATTAAGAATATTTTTAACGATTCTTTGTGGTCAGATGATATGTGTGTTAGTTTTTTCTCTTTACTTAATATATGCCTTGAGCAAAATTTTTTTATGTTTAACAAGAAAATTTATAAAAAAGTAGACGGTTTAGCTATGGGTTCCCTCTATCAGGAACTATGGCAAGGATTTTTATGAAAAACTTTGAACACAGAATTGTTAAAGAACTTTCAGAATTTTCTAATCAAATCGGTTTTTGGTATCGTTACGTTGATGATATCCTTTGTTTTTGGACTGGCTCTTTGGACGAATTAAAAGATTTTCACTTTAAACTTAATACCTTACATGCTAAAATTAAATTCGTATTAGAAGTAGAAGAAAACCAAGCAATGCATTTCCTTGACCATAATATTTCTAGATTTGAAAAAACTTTTAGTTTTAAAATTTTTAGGAAACCTACCCGATAGACTCAATTAACAATGATTCTAATCATTGCATTCAACACAAACTTGCCATTTTCAACGCACATGTCCATAGAATGTTTATTCACAATTTGAATAATAATGATATTATAAACGAAACTAAAACTCTCAAGCAAATAGCGTTCGTAAATAATTTCAACCCTAATATAGTTGATAAAATTATAAAAAAGAAGAAATATAAACTTCAACTTAAACAAGCATTTAATAACTCTTTGCATATTGACAAAAATTCTAATTTTCGAACGAGCTTACATTTCTTGGTGAACAGAAGTTATAAAATTAAAGAAATCTTAAAACAACATAACATTGATATAGTTTTTAAATCAATAACGTCACTAAAAAAGGAAATTTGCAAAAAAGTTGATTAACCTCAACTTACAGAAAAATCTGGGATTTACATGTTGAAATGTAATGACTGTGGATTAAATTAGGTAGGGAAAACAGGCAGGAAATTTATTACGCAGTTTAAAGAACATGCTCGCTGTCTTAAATTTTACAATAAATCTTCTAGTTTTGCTGAACACCTTATTGATTCTGGACACTCTTTTGATTTTTATAAAGATTTTAATATTTTACATATTAGAGAAAACAGTAGAGTTCTTGACTTTTTAGAAAATTTTGAAATTAAAAAGTATTTCATTAAAATAAAAATGTGTGTTTAAATGATGAAGTTAATATAAATTTAAAATCTAGCCCACTTATCGACCTACTGCTTTTTTGATTTTTTATATTTTTCAATTTATTTATTTTTACCTCCCGCCTACCTCTAGGTAAGGGAGGTATTGTTTTTGTTCAAAAATTGGGTAGTGAGTTTTCAATGAATAAGCACGTTTTACGGTCTCTACAATACGATTTTACTATTTTCACCATGATGTCTGTATGTATGTATGTATATGTATATGTGTGTGTGTTTGTGTGTGTGTGTAGTCTGTGCCAATTTTTTCGTCTCGCATAACTCAATACTATAATACCAAAAAATACAATTTTGTGAATTATTGCTTCTTATATTTAAATGAAGAGCTGATTATATTTTGGATAAAATTGGTCAATCGGAAGTAGGAGTTTACTTGAAGCCCTTAACAGTTTTTCGTGAAAAACACGGTTAAATTTCTTTTTTCAACAATTTATGTTATTTCGAAAATTGAAGTATATTTAATTCTACATGTTTTGATAATAAAATATAAAGAAATTAGATTTCACAAGTCTTGCATTCCTAGTACACCATGGAAATATTTAAAACATTTAAATTTTTTACGAAATATGACAGATTTCATTGTGATTGTGCTGTTTTATTAGTGACATTTATGTCAAAAAATTAAACAAATACGAACGAAAATAAAAATTCTACAATATAAATAGAAAAGAAACAAATAAGAATGCATGTTTCTGTATCATCAAATACTATTATGTACCATTTAAGAGTAATATTGGGCGGGAGGTTATATGATGGCAATATCAGATTTTTTTATTTTTAAAAATTATTATCTTATCACATAGTAATTGACCAGACAGTTTTTTACATCTGTCATATCATTTTTATATTTTACATTTCTATATTTTTATTTGAATCCTTTTTCAAAAATGTGGTTTTATATTCTTTTTTCTGCATTTATGTCCACCTGTAGATCTTAGTGTATTCTCTTTTTTATATAAATTTGTCCTGTTTTGTTATATATTTTATATTTTTTCGTTTCTAATATCATAGTCTCACTGGTTACCTGAAGATGACCATTAAATGATCGAAACCGGCTGTAATTGTATAATAAAGAACAGTGTGTAAAAGACTAAAGAGTTCAATTTTTCTTTTTCATAAAATTTTTAACGATGACCGTTATTTTATTGCTGTCAGATTTAGCTGTGTTTCCAACAATATAACATTTATCTACGATAGTGTGTAAAATTGATGTTTAACTGTTAGTTTCAACTTTCAAGTTTGTAAAACGGTTGTTGAGTAAAACGATCCCATTAGTCACGGGTTGCCTAGCAACGAGTGATTAAAAATTTTAAACACGCCAAATTTGCAAAAAAATTGTTATCATGGCAAACTTCTTATTTAATATTTTGAGATCCTACTTCATAAATAAAAAATATATTTTTTTATTTTTATTGGGGTTTTTCATTATATCGTAGATAAAATATTGTACGATACACATACGTAAAGCGTTCTTAGTCATTCAGGGGTCTTAAAACACTCGCTACGCTCGTGTTTTAATTGACCCATTCGTGACTAAAGACTAGCTTTACGTACTTGTATCGTAAATAACTATTAAAATATAATGAGACATTTAATAAGCCAAAATAAATAAAGTTTCAAATGTATTTATTTATATAAAAATAATATATTATGTAATTTTTTTTATTGGAAATCATTTTTTCGTAACGTTTCATCTATATTATTCTCTTAAGTTACAACTGTAATTTAATTTCTCACTGTTTGTAACATTGTTTGTGATGTAAATGTCAATTTGAATAACTTTTTTGCTTATTTCCGTACTTATTTAATAATTTTTTTTTAAATCAATATAATGGAAAACAAAAATATAAGAAGAATTCAACGGACCTCGAAAAAACAGTTTGTAGTAATTATTGAATACTTACATAGAACAAAATTAATTAATTCTACAAAATTTTAATTTGTTGTATAAATACTTATGATCCCGCTACATATTTTTTGTTCTGATAATTAAACTATTGCAAAGTACAATATTATTTTATAAAATAAGGCAGTCGATCATTATATTTGATTACAAGAATCAAAATCTATATCTTTGTTGAAATTACAATTTATTGTTAAATCACATTAAAAAAAAGCTATATATTAATGAATACATATATACAAGTAATATTTCTATGCAGTTTATAAAATTAGTATTAGGCTTATTAATGGATATAATTGAAATAACATAATGATGCTAATGTAAATTTATTTAACCTATAATTGCATTGAAAGATTTGAAATATACTTAATTAACTTTGTTCATCTTCTTGTATTTCATTCGCAAATAAAATGTCTGATATACCTAAAAATGCCACTTAGAAAAACATTATGACAGAACGTTCAAAATATTTTGGTTAACGTCATTTAAAAAGCACCCGTTAAAATAAACAAGTAAACGGAGAAAATTAACGGAATTCCGTTTATTGGAAAAACGACATTGTTGTTTAGAATAAGAAAAATGAATAAACGGAACGTTTATTTTAAACGGTCCATTAAAATTAAACAAAATATGTTTAGCACCAGAAAGGCCGTTATGGGCTGTTGGATTTTTATTGTAGTGATTTTTATTTTATAATTTTTTGATTTTTAATAATTTTTATTGTAGGTATTGCGTTTGTTTCTTCAATTTTTAACACACAGGTTGTATCTTTCTTATTTTAAATGGGGACCTATTTTTTTTTATTTGCTTATCCGATTCAGTATTTTCTTTACTAATTTAACGATATACAATGTATATGTATATCCCTACATAGCAAAAACTTTGAGAAAAATGCAAGTGAAAATTATTATAATAACTAGCACAATATAGTAATGAAATTAAAATTTAAAAAAATTTATTTGGAGGGGCTAAGCATTTCACTAGCCCCTCATACTTAAATGCTTATTTTAAGCTGCACGTGACAAGCACAAAACTTTTAATGTACTGCACAATTGAGCACATAACTAACTCAATATAACAGTGAAAAATAAACATTAAAAAAATGATTTGGGGGGCTATTGAAATGGACCTGGACCTTTGAGCGCGGACCTTTGAGCGCGGCGACTGAATCAAGAAATTTCGTAACGAAAAAAACCTGTCACCCCCCACTCCGACCGGCAAAGCGGTGCGGCGTTTAAAGCCGTGCATCGTCTAACGTCGTTTCAGTTCGGCAGACTTCGGCACGGTGTTTGTGTGCGTGCGACTAGACGTATTCCATTGACGCGGTATTTTCCAGATATTTAGAGGATATCAAGTCTCAAACTTATGTTTCTTATTTCAGTTACCATAAACCTATAGTTCAAGGAAAAAAATTCCTGAATAACCTACATATATTGTAAGATAATAAAAATATTTTAAACAATATTAACTTCTCATTTATTCAATAAAAGAAAAAAAAAATTGTTTTCTTATCGGTCACCACGCTCAAAAAGTGTGACTTAAATTAATATAAAAAAAAAAAACAAAGAAAAAAAAAATACTGCATAAATAAAATAAATAAATAATTATAATTGCATAAGTTGATAAAAAATGCTATGCAATAGTTTTACCGCGGCAGTCCCCGAGTGCATACTTGAGTGTATATTTCCCAACTTTACGTCCCATAACTAACTGAATTTTTTCATGAAACTCATCTTTCGAATTCATGGATACTACAGCCATATCACAACGAGTTTCATACGAATTTTTCAACGAGAAATTAATTCTTTTCCCGCCAACAAATTTTGTTAAAATCGCATTATACAATTCTGCCGAATTATTTGTTAAGTTTTCTATTAAACTGTCTGCTTTATTTGCAACATTTTGAGCAGCCTGCATAATTTTTACTTTTTTTTTTAATTTTTACTGAATTCTAGAATATTTTCGTTTTTTGTAGTACCTTGTTCCTTTCTATAATAGCTTTTGACACTTACATAAAATCTTATTAATTTTTTTTAATGTGTTGTCGCACCTCTTTATGAGCAATCATTATCTCTTTTAATTTATTTAAATACAATCTTAAAATGTGAATTTTCATCCTATTTTTTGAACTAGTAAATGAGGACCGTATGGCATCGAATGTATTATTTTTCTATAGACGCTACTATCTCCGTCTCCAATAATTTTATTATATTTCAGTTTATGTGTCGATAATGAACATTTAAAACTTTCCAAGATTATGCTGCTTTCCATTCCTGTTGAGGGACCGAGGCAATTTTTAAAGCAAATATGATCGTTTTCTTCTTTGTTATAATTTTTCCTCGCGCAAGTAAAACAATATTTATTTTTAACGCCAACATAGAGTACCTTTTACATGCTGCTCCGGACAACGCATTATAATTTGACCTATATGATCGCTTGCTCCACGCACCATTAACAATAACTGATATTAGAGGAATACCGTCATTCTTCTGTAACTACCAACCGGTACTCTTCTTCACCAGTTTCTTTCATTTCTTCGAATGCCAAGTTTTTTAATGTAGAAGATACTGCCACATGGTGTTGCATGTAGGTTTTGTCTGACATACATGGTATATTCAAAACTGCACAAATTTCTTCTAATTGACTGTATCCACCGCCCGTCGAAGTCATTGCAGATACAGCTAATTTATTGACATCAGATGTTATTCCCGTATTTTCAGTGTGAATTTTGTTTTCTATGCCACAAACATTACACTTGAATTTAAATACACTTTTTAAACCGATACGTTTCTCCTATGTTAAATTTATGTCAAAAAAGATACAGTCGAAACCACTATGTTTTATAGATTTTAGTTCGTTGAGGAAATAATGTATATCTAACAATAATCTCATGAAGATAATTGTCAAGAAAAATAAATAGAAAGACAAATCTCTGGGTAAATATTGAGATGTTAAATGTTATTTTACTGTTTATTTACGTTCGCTTAGTAGCAGGTAGTAATTCTCAATTCAACAAAAAGAGATATTATAAGATTATTATTGGGATAATTTACAACCCCTAATAAATAGACCCTCGGCCAGCTGACGGTGGTTTCAAGAACAGCAACACGACATGGTTTCTGTCTTTAACGGTTGCATATTATTTCGGGGCAAATACGAAATTTGTATTCACTCCGGAGCGGCCTTAACAGTCATTCTGGTTTGGTAGCCATCTGGTGACGAATAGATAGTTTTAAAAATATGACTAATCGCCGGTTAACAAACCGAGACGCAAAAGATGTTGGTGAAATGTCAAACTAATATAACCTGTAGAATAAATATAACTCACTGTTAGTTAACTGTTGATTTAACAGAAGTTGCTGAAAACGGCCCTTAGAATATTATCCATTACGCGCTGGAAAGTAGCGGGGGCCTTTTTTAAGCCAAAGGGCATACGTAGAAATTCGTAAAGCCCATCTTCTGTATTGAATGCTGGTTTTTCTACGTCTGTTTCAGGGTGGTGAAATACTGACATCGTCCTAGTTTATTTAATAAACACTGATAAAAATGTTTTCTTGGAAGAAAAAAAATTCCTCTTAAATGAAGAGAAAAATTGATTTGAACAGTGCCAATCTTATTTCATTTTCACTGAAAACTTTTGTAGATTTAATAAATATTCTGGTATGAAAATTAATTTAGTTTTGAAGGAATATCGCAAAGTATTCAACGTTTTGTTTAAACGACTTCTTTTTCATTAATTTTAAAAACTAAATTTAAAATATTTTCATTTTCTTTTAATGCAGAAAAAAGAAGAAAAAATATATTTTTATTCAAAATTAAAATGTTTTAGTATTGAACCTAATCATTTTGTAAGAAATAAAATTTCCTTAACGAATACATACAAAAGGATAACTGAAAATTTTCTTGAAACAAGAAGTTATTTTTATGGGTGAAGGAATGAAAACAATTCTTTAGATAAACTTCACATTTATTAAAGTTAAATCAATCAAAGGTAAAAACACAAAAAAAAGTATTAAATAAATGGTGAAAACCTTCAACGACAATTAAATTATAATGTTACGGGTAAGTTTGCTGTTCACCATTTTTTGACACTACCATTCTCATTTCTTGCTCCACTATTTTTTAAATTTATCTTGATTACCCCTTGGAATCATGATAATTTAATTTTTGACATAAATTTATAAGCTATACTACTTTTAAATATTTTGTATAAATACAGGCAGGCCACAATGAAACTTGTTACTGAAAATATAATAATAACAACTATTGCTAAAATAATATCTAGTTCCATTAGTTGTACATAAGAAAGTTCTTTTGTTAGTGGTTGAAATGGAGAGGTATCCCTATGCTGTATAATGTAATTAACCCAGTGTTTCAATTTTGTTGCGGTACTTATAGGTTGATCTTTTATAGAAGATGACACCAATCTGGCAGAGTCTTTATATCTGAAAAAAATTAAATATATATACTCTATTATAAAATGACGAAGATTTAATATTATTCAATACTTGGGATTATTTATTAATTCTAGAATGCTGTAGTAAAATTCGTCTTCATTAAATTTATTTAATTTTATCATTTTCCCGTAACCTTTTTTCTCAACTAGATGACCATTTGTAAACTGATCACATATTAGAGGTAAAATTAGAACCGGCACGCCGTGGTACGCTGCTTCTTGTATGGATAAAATACCTCCCTGCGTTATGAAGAGTTTTGTTTTATTGTGACCTGCAGAATACACTATACAAATATTCAGGCTTATTAGATCAACATTAAAATAAGGTATTGAAAGCAATATTCAAAGTGGACGTAAAAATAGGATTGTATATTGGTTGTATTACTGAAAAAAGCAATTAACTTAAATTCTCAATATACCTAGAATATTTTGTTGTGGAAACCATTTCGAGATTTTAATATTGCCCGGCAAATGTGGCGGAGCTTTCTCTAATTTCCAAAGAATTCTTTGAGGCATTTGCTTAAATACATTCTCAATAGCTGTTTTAATATGTACAGATAACGCCAAGTCAGTAAAAGTTGATCCTAGACTAAAGTAAATAACTCCGTGTTCTTCAGAAGCGGAGGCGAACTGCTCCAAGTCAGCTAGGAGAGGATTCGCAGGTTTGCAGTGGAGTCCGCCTATTTCCAACACATTAGGTGTGGTGGGCCGCACGTAGCCCATTTGACTCATGTAATTTACTAATAATCCTTCTGTGTTCCGCGCTATTTCTTTTATTGTTGGTGTGTCTGGAGGGAAATATTTTCTTGATATTTCTTCCAGAGCTGGTAAATACACCCAATCATAATATAACCACACATATGTATTTTTAATCTGGAAATAAAATTTATGTCCTTAATTGAATTCAGTTTGTCTGCAAGTATTTTGTATGTTTGTAGGGTTTACGAGTAGCTGTAATGAACGTACATAGGGAAAATACCTACCAATACATTGCATATATTCTGAATCTAATTAGCAGTGTACGACGTGTAGCACATTAAAGTAAGTGTGGTAGTGTACTGCACGTTGTGAAATTATTTTAGCTGCAGTGTTCCGATGTGATATAAGTGAAATTCAAATGTATTGAAAAAATATGTAAGGTGTACCGTATAAGTATTAAACTGCAAGAAAGGAATCAGTTTACACACACACACACACACGCGCACACTCACACTCGCATGCAAACGCACACGCATAAGCACAGTATTTGAATATTGCATTGGGTATGGTTTGCTAGTTGAAAAAACCCAACTAGAATGGAAACCGGAAAAATAACTGCAACTTGTACTAATCTTCTACAATGAAACAGTACTGGTAAAAGTTGAACAAAATAAATTCTGCAATTTTGGCGATTTAAAAAGAGTAGGGAATAAAATCTGACGTGCAAAGTTTTCTTACACACTGTAATACTTTAAATATTGAATTGTAAATGTTGGGGAGTCTAGTGGAAGTTAAGCAAATATTATTTGTTACATCTATTGTTATCTAGATGTTACAATGGAGTAGGAACGTCACTTGTCCTTGCCATATCGTGCCCTGGCCGGACAATTTGTTAGTACTTGTACGCCTTTGACTGAGTAGATCTGGTGTATACAAGAGTTCGCTTCATATCTGGGAACACCTTGGTTAGATTGTCAAGTCAAGTCAAGCCATGCCCTCCTATTTTGTACGTTTGAATATTAATCATCCGGCGGCGGCGATCACGTCTTCCAATATTACATGAGCGCTCGCAAAGCGGCATTTGGACTACAACAGATTTTTTATTTTCTCCTTCTATTTTGATTTATTTTGTGTAATAAATTTGAACCAGAAAAGTTAAATAAATATTTCTTTAATAATTATATGATAAATCACAATCACATTAATGACTGTAAAAAGTTAAATGAAGACAAGACAGCACTTTCGAAACATAGTATTAATTTACAACATAGATATGATTTAAAAAATGTAAAAATTTTAGACACTGAGGTTGACTATAGAAAGAGAAATTTTCTAGAGATGGTTCATATTTACAATAACCAAAACAGCGTTAATATTAGAACAGATACTGAGAATTTGTCCAAATGTTATCAATACGTACTTAATCTTTTGAAACAATCAAATAAGTAGTTTTTCTCTCTTTGTTTAGTATCTGGTTCTCTTTCTATAACTAGTTTATGATTCAGTGTTTTTTGGTTTATTTGTATTAGTAATAACGTTTTTCTCGCTCCGCTTTGCCTTTGACAGTTGATCATACACTGTCGACTGGAAACATGTCATATCATCTTGTTACGTTTGACCTACATATCTCACAGGTAATTATCAATTATGTTTAACTTATTTATTAGTGGCTTATACACAATGTAGTAATTTGTTAGGTGTTCTTGTTATTGTGTTTTATAGCACTGATGAAGGTAAAATAAATTACCGAAACGTTTGCAGAGAGGAGATGTAAAATTATTTATCTACCTTTATATCCATCATCCGATGACTATTTCCAGTTATATAATAAAAGTTTACAAAGTAGCTATACAAAAAGTCACACATACGGTTTAATATTTTGTTTTGATACTTAAAAAATAATTTCTAATTATAATATAATAAAAAAATATCATCCATGTGAAAGAACATAATCAAAAATTAATACCAAATAATTTTTACGCTGACGCGAGTCTCTAACAAAAACAAAAATAAAACTGAGTTGTTTTGAATGATTTAAATGGCACCGATGATGACATCATGCCCATGTGATCACTCTAGAAGAATACTAGACAGGGCAGAACCGACAAACTAGCGCACTTTCTTGTATAACAGAAAAACTAAAAAGTGCGGTCTAAATGCCTCAGTGCGAGCACGGACCGCCAGAGGGTTAATCAGAAGTTATGACTAAAATCGACATTTCGTAAGCTAATGATTTTTAAAAATTATTATTATAAGTAATTTCAATACATTCGTTACGTTTGACAAGTGACATTATAAATACTCCTCTTTTCTAATATTAAAATATGTAGTGACATTATGATGTCGAATGTGAATATTGAATACATTTGTATTTGCTTAATGGTTAAACTTACAAATTTTTTGAATCGTGCTGCAAACGAATATGGCTCTTCTGGTGTAATGAAACTTACATCATAACCAAGATTATTAGGATTATTCATTGCTTCATTTGTCCACGGAAGAGGGACGGATGGAGATACCTTAAACAAAATACTTCTGCGTATAAATAGTAGTATTATATGCGAAAATTTTTAAAAAGTAGGTGAAACATATCTTTTATTTGACAGAAATTCAGCCGTAGCTGTTCTGATACTTACCATTTACAACTTATATACATGTGAAAATAATAAATGTAAATTATAAAATAACAATAGAAAAACACTAACTACATGAACACAAAACAGGTTCAAAATGCACAGTACAAGCAAGTTGAACAAAGTTTGCCTATTCTTTTTTTTAACGCTCGACTTTTGAAAAGTAAAGTTATATATTCACAAAATCGAAATAAAATTATCCAGGAATTATTATTCTTCATAATAAATAAATATTTTATCATGCTATGTATCCACATCTGGGTGTTGCACTTTGCTCAATTAGATCTCGATATTATGATATATTTTTGTGCGGTTACCTGCTTCCAAGGATAGTAGTGGTGGAAAAGCCACAGGGGTAATTTTGTGTGGTAAAAATTTTCGAAATTAAAATTTAAAAATTTGTCGACTGTGAAGCTTCAACCGAGGATCATATGATCCATAGTCCGATGCGTTACCAGGGAGCAATTTACCCCATTATTCGTTATTACGAACCAAATTTCTGTCTAGTGTACCAATAAAATGTAAATAAATTAAAGACAAACAATTTTGAATCCGTTTTTATTATGATATAAAATTTTTAAATAAGCTATTGTAACGTTCGTGGGTTTTAAACGTTTTTATTTAAAGAAAAAAAAAATTAATAATTAATAACAAATATTCAATAATTATTCTAATAAAAAGTAAAAGTTAATTAACACTAGGTATATAACACTAAAATAACGAATGCCAAAACTTATACACTAAAACTTATCACTACTATAAATAAACACTATTATTTATATAAACTAGACGAGCGATATTTATTTATGACGATATATTTATGTTCAGACCAAGCGATATATTTATGTTCGTAAGTAGTAGCTTCGAAGCCAACTAAATCAACTGACTGACTCAACTAACTGAGCCCACTGAGTCAACTGACTTACTGAGTCTGAGACAACTAACTGACTGACTGAATCAACTAACTGAATGAATCTGAGTCAACTAACTGACTGACTGACTGACGGCTCCCGCTGATTCGCTCTGTTATATTTCACGTTCCTTGCTTCGAGAAGTGCCTGGAATATTCTCTATTGTGGAGCAAGCGGACTAGTTCGAACAAGCTGGCGTTGCGTCATTTACTCGGCGGCGTAAGCCGACAAGCTTTAACTTGTCGTTGTCGCGTTCATTACACTATGAACAACAAACATAACTTAACAAAAACATAACCTAATAACTAAAATCTGAAGAAATGAAAATATGCCAAACGAGACTCCAGGGGTATGTAGAAACTATATATAGAGTAATATCACTTTTAAACAACACATACAAAATACTATAGTCGATAGTTCAAATGAGATTAGCGAAAACAGCGAAAACTAAAATCGGACAGTTTCAGTGCGGATATAAAAGAAAGATCTACAATGGAAACAATACACACGCCAAAGTTAGTAATAGAGAAGCATACAATACAATGCTAAAATAGAAATTTAAATGTTCTTTATAGTTTTCCAGCAGGTGTAAAGTCAACACACAGAGATTCCAAAACTCTATAGCGTAATAAGTGAAAATGCATGTGTAAGTAATTGTCTAAATTTAAACTGGTAATATATGTCATGTTTGCTGACTTAGCGTCGACAGAATTATGAATTATTGAGTAATTAGGTTACATTGTTTAAATAATATTATTTAGTTTGCAGTTATTTTGTTGATGTAGAATTTGTAGTAATACATGTAAATATTAAGATGTAAGACACAGTAGACAGACAGTATGGTAGAGAACAGTATAGTAGAGTATGTTGATTATTAAGGGTCTTAAATAAAGATAATGTAAGTTAGTCCATAGAACAAGTTTTTATTATTGCTGACTCCCAGTCCCGACAGGGCCCCTTTTT
The DNA here is from genome assembly GCA_963942605.1 of Poecilus cupreus. Taxonomy (NCBI): domain Eukaryota; kingdom Metazoa; phylum Arthropoda; class Insecta; order Coleoptera; family Carabidae; genus Poecilus; species Poecilus cupreus. The sequence goes on from OZ012713.1 coordinate 14,756,331, forward strand.
ATAATGTACCCTCTTTTAGAGGTGTTACACAGGCATTCAACTCAATAAAAAGAGGAAAGCAGACAGCAGCTCTAAAATATTTTTTTTTTTAAATCCGATGCTCCCAGCACATAACTCCTGCCTAATACAACTCTTAAACGGTACAAAATAGTACTTGATGATATAGAAAAGTACCTTCTTATTTGTTTATTTTCTATTTTTATTTGAGAAATTTAATTTTCTTTTTTATATTTATTTAAGTTTTTGACATGTATTTGCACATATTTCATAAAAAAATTAAAATTTTATAAGTATTTCCATTTAAGAAATTTAATTTCTTTACATTTTATTATCTAATAATCTAATGAAATTTAATAAAATTAGTGTAATTAAAACAGATATAAAATTAAATATTCTCCAATTTCAAAATTACATAAATTGTTGAAAAAATAAATTTTACCGTGTTTTTTCATGGAAAACTGTTAAGGGATTCTAGTGAACTCCCTTACTCAGGGGTATTTGGGAGGTAAAAATTGAAGCCAAGCTAAGAAGACCGATAGTAACGACAGTGCGAAATTTTAAAATGTTTCTTAAAACGGGAAATGGGGACACAGAAAAGTTCACCGTAAACAGAGGAGTGAGACAAAGAGACGCGCTATCTGAAGTTCATGGGAACCCTAGGCAGTGTTGTCTACAGTAGAAAACACAGATATCACACAGAGCGACAGAGTTGTTGTTATTTACATAGGCATGTTCGTTTACAACAGTATGTAATTGTTTTGAAATATTATTATTAATAATAAATTATACCGGCGGCAAATCACGATGAGGCATTATCAAGATTGAAGATAGTTCTAGAAAAGGCTAGTGAATACGGTCTTGAATTTACCTGGTCATTATATGACAGACGAAATAGAATATATAGGCTATAACATCACTAATAATACAATTAAGCCGTCAATTAATAAAATTAAATCAGTGAAGAACTTTCCGAAGCCCAACTCAATCAAAGATGTACATAGTTTCTTAGGTCTAACAGGGTCATTTCGCTTGGACTTGGATACGGCGCATTTCTTATGCAGAACGATCCCGAAGATCAACAAATGCATCCAGTGCATTATTTAAGTTCTAAAACAAATTATGCGGAGAAGCGATACCACAGTATGAAATAAAGGTATATGCCTTATTGGTATTGAGTTTAAAATAATAACAGACTGTGCTGCATTCCACATGACGATGTCCAAAAAAGCAAGTTCGCCGAAGATTTGGCTATGGGCATCGTATATTGAACAATTTCATTACAAAATTGAACACCGTTCAGGGTCTAATATGAAACATTGTGATACTCTAAGTAGATACCCCATCATATTAGCTACAGAAAGTCAGTTTTTGGAACGGATTCGACAGTGTCAAAATGAGGACCAACAATTGAGAGAAGTAAAGGAACATTTAAAACATAACTGTTGCTACGATAATTACATTCTACAAAATGACATTATTTATAAAATGTATGAAGATGTTAAACTGTTGGCGATCCCAAAGAGTTTGCAATTCGAAATTATTAAGAAAACTCATGACGACAATGGGCATTTCGGAAGCAAAAAATAGAAGACATTGTTATCCGTGAATTTTACATACCACAAATAAAGACGAAGATTGCTCAATGCATTCAAAACTGTGTGTCTTGTATACTCTCGGAGAAGAAAGCAGTAAAACAAAAAGGTTTTTTTGAATAGTATCGATAAAGAAGAACTCCCTCTACAATCCTACCATATCGACCATTTAGAACAACAAAAAAGGGGTACAGACACATTTTTATTGTCATAGACGTGTTTACAAAATTTGTATGGATTTATCCATCAAAATCTGTAACCTCAGAAGAAGTGATCGCGAAGCTTGATTTCCAAAAACCATTGTTTCGAAATCCTAGGCGAATGACTGCGGATAAGGGAACCGCTTTTACCTCGAATACTTTCAAGAATTATTGTAAGGATGAAGTAATTGAACTAAATCACATTTCAAGCGGCGTAGCAAGAGGTAATGGACAAGTGCAGATTTCATGAAGCTCTGGTCTAATACCCCAGCTGAAGAAAACACCTCTGATGAAGAAAGGCCGAATTGAGGGAAGTAAAGATTGTGGTGGTGGTGTTCTAAATCATATGACTATTAAAATCAACAAAACAAAACATTTTATTAACCAGTGGTTCTCAAAATATAGGATTCAACTTTTTTATTATAAATTTCAACCAACATTTTTTATGAGCTTATTCGATTCAATATTTCTTTCTGAATACAACGATATAACAAACAGAAGTCCTATAAATTTTACCGGCTGTGTTCTAAAACGAAAGTTTTTGAAAAAATAATGTAGAATATTGCTACCAGGGTAATCACCGGAAATTTCAATGTTAACCTTCATTTGACCTTGAGAATTGGTCTTAAAGAAAAATTAAGGACACCATAATTTGACCTCCTAAAGACCTAGCAAATTTTGTCTAAAACATTTTTGCCATCTTGCTTAGTTCTCAAGATAATGGTCTGATAACATTATAAATGAAGAAGACGATAGGTAAATAGGAGGACAGTATGTAAGAAGATAAAATAGAAAAGTAGAGAGTCTAATTCCCTCTTTAAAAGTATCTAGAAAGCATCATAATGAAGTAGCGCGCCCATATATAATGGCTGTTTTGATTTTAGTAATCCTAACTTCACAAACGTGATATTTTTAGTCTGCAGGCTAGCTGGTCGGTACTTTAGACGCAAGCTTGAAATTTTATAGACTATAAATTATAAAAATGAATAAGTTGCACATTGCCGACTCGCAAGCAATGAATCAATTAAATATATGCCTCTGCCGCATTCACGATTTAACAAATATGTATTTTTAAAAAGGTGCCTTTTTAACTTTACTTCTTTAGTTCCTATTCCACTAACACCTTTGCACGCCAACACTGGACGTCTGGTAATTGCACTTCACACTCATTTAGTGTGCCACCATTGCTATTTCGAAAGCTATAAGACGAAGATGGTTAAATTACGCAACAATTTCTGTTTGAGCAAAAAAAATTATTTTTAGCCAGAGGTTCTCAAAGTATGGAACCCGACTTTTTAAAATATTAAATGGAAACATATTTCTTATTGGCTTATTCTATAGAGCATTTTTTTGCTGAATTCAACGATAAAAATATTAGTATATTACAATACAAGTGAAGAAAATAGGAATTGCACACTAGGCGCCAGCCTTTATTATAATAAAAATAAATACTCGTCCACAAACAGTTTTGCGACTGCTTATAGTTGCAGGCCAAGCCTTTTTACTTATATTCATAAAATTGTAAGCAAGTTTGGCCGAAATCGATGGTTTATTATAGTGTTTTCACAAACAAGATTGTGTATTCTTTACAGTACACAGCCCCTTGAATACGTGCTCTTTCGTTTTGACATTATTTTTGGCGAACTTTTCTAATAAGATGCCGCGATGTACAGTGTGCCCCATTTAAGGTACGAATGCATTGGGATCTCGAGTACCGTAAGAGATACGAAGTTGGTTAAATTAGACGAGAGTTGCCTGTTTAGTAGGGTAGTTTGAACATGTATTTGTTTTTCCAATTAAATGCATAGATCACTAGATATTGGCGAAAATGTAAATTTTGCGATTTTCTTTTTTTGCTGATAACTTCGTTTTATAACATAATATGAGATTTGGCTAGCACTTTCTTATGACACTTTTTAATGGTGAATTTGAAGAAGTATTCAAATTTTTTTTATATCTAAACATTTACGAGTTATCAACTTTTATTTTTCATATGGAGGTCATAGTAACCCATGACATTTTTTAATAGAGATTTTTTTTTGCTTCACAACGATATAAACCAGTAATAATTTTTTACAATGTATTAAATAATTTACGAAATTTGTTATTTTTAATAAAATTTAAATAAAAAAAGTGAATCGCAGGCTGCTATGGAAAAATGAAATAATAAATAATAGAATCTCGCCATCGAGTTAAATTTAGTTTCATTTGATGATGTGGTATACTAAGAATTCCACTAATTTGCCCAATCATAATTAACGAAAATTTAAATAGCACTAGAACAAAATGATATTGCAGATATTTTAGATACATTGCCACTTTGTCAAATACAAAATATGTGGTTTTGGTAGGGCGGAGCTTCTGCTCATAATTCACAGGTCATAGTACAGTAATTAAATGTTAAATTTGAAGGACAATAGATAGAGAATTTACACAATCAGATTTTTTTATAGAGTTACTGAGAATATAAACTCTTTATTCGAGAATAGTAAAATGAAAATGTACTACGAAATTCCACAGTAAGAATCAGATTAATCCAAGAATGTTTAGTAAGTTATAGAAAAAACAAAATGTAAGACGTAGAAATGCTTGAATCGAAATAGCTAATTAATAGAATATTTATGGCAAAATTTTCGTAAATTATTTTTGAAATGTTTGAAATTGTTATTTTCTTCCATAGCAGCCTACGATTCACTTTTTTCAATTCAATTCTATCATAAATAATAAATTTCGTTAATTTTTATTATAAAAATATTTTATTAGTGTTTTATATTGCTGTAAAGCAAAAAAAAATCTCTATTCAAAAATGTCATGACTAACTATGACCTCCATATGAAAAATAAAAGTAGATACCAGTAACTCGTAAATGTTACGAAGTAAAAAAAAATTGAGTACTTCTGCAAATTCACCATTAAAAAGTGTCATAAGAAAGTGCAAACAAAATCTCGTATTATGTTATACAACGAAGTTATCAGCAAAAAAGAAAATCGCAAAATTTACATTTTAGCCAATATCTAGTGACTTATGCATTCAATTGGAAAAACAAATATATGTTCAAACTACCCTACTAATTAGGCAACTTTCGTCTAATTTAACCAACCTCGTATCTCTTATGGTTCTCGAGATCCCCATGCATTCGTACCTTAAATGGGACACACTGTATATATACAACGTAAGAAGTTTCCAAATTTGTGTAGTTATATTTAAATGAATTCTCTTAAATACTCAACTTGAATCTTTTATTCTGTGCTCTCAAATTACTTTTATGACAACGAGTGGGCGATATGGCAATGAGTGAATAGTATATTGCACAGTATGTTTAGAAAAGTAATGTTTTACTGAACAATTAACCTGTTTAACTAATGAGCTCAGGAAATTGCTCAAAGCAATATGAGTAAAGTTAATTTAATTAAAAAATTATAAATGTTTCCTAACAAATATTAATAAAAACACGAAAATATAAATATTAAAATTTACTATACTTCTGAAAAATTCTATTTGGTGAAGATGAAAATCCACAAAATAAATCAAAAATTTAATTCTTTTTAGGAAAAACATTTGAAATGCAGCTTAAACATTATTTTGCGAATATAGAGTAAACAAAATGTTACATGATTCGAAATTCGTTTGATATACATTAATGGTACATTCACGGCAAAATACCACTTTATTAATGGATTTTTAGTATAGCAATACAGTCCATAACTATAAAAAGCGAAAAAAATATTTTCGCTCATTGAAGAAATTTTTTCGTTTCGAAATGAATCATGGCGACATTAGCTTCCCCTTAAAATATTTTCTAGTACAATAAAATTGTCATCTTGTTCTACATTTTTACAATGATTTATAACCGAGTTTTACGAGGCAACACACAAAATAACTTGACAATAAAAATTTTGTAACACGAATCATAAAACAGTTGTCTGCAATCTATGTTGACTTACGAGTATACAGCATGACTAACAGTAAATGTGGTACTAATTTTAATATTTCTTTTATATTCAAAGCAGGTTTAAACAAATCACTATACAAGCTTGGGAAATTTTTTTTTCACTAGTGTTCATAACAGACATACATATTTTTACCCAACAATTTCAATCAGGTCTATGAAAAATTGTATTTCGCAATTTATTATAGTATGGCAAAACAGCGCTGATCGAAACAATAAGGTAAGCATACGGGTTTCAATTTCTTTTCTCTAACGTAACAATACTATTAATAAAATTCAATAACATTACATTCGACCTCTGTAGTGACATTATTCTTTGCTTTTATCTTGTAATACCGTTTTGATATTAATGAATGGATCATACATTTTTGCAACCATTATATTAAATCTCTGCAGTACCTATGTTTTTTGTTTTTACCTGTATCAAAGGCACTTTTAGGATATGCGACAGTTTAAAAACAATCTCCGATATCATATTGATAGTAATGAACAAATCAAACTTTTTTATACTTCTAAACAATTCTTCAATGTCATTACCAGATAAAATTGACTCTTGGGTTTCTATGAAGTAATGTAAAAATAATACAAGTTGATTGAACGGTTCAAGATTTAAAGCATTAGAAAAAAGCTTTACCCTAAAATAAAATTAAAATATTGTCCTTTTCTGAAATAAGTATTTATGTTTGTACTTACGTATTAGCGTTCTCGTACTTATTTGTTATTCTTTTTTCTGTCACATTTTCATGAATTTTATTTAGTTTGTAAACTGAATAAAATGTTATTCTATGTTCAGTAGCTAAGGTGTTAATAACTGACTGAAATATATTCATATGACTCTTAAGTGCAGTTGGCATAACAACAAGAATTTCCGCATTCTCACAGATATGACTTGAAAAAATTATATTTAATATTACAAGAGTACAATATTGAAAGAACGCCATATTCATTTTTAGTTGTATGTTGATGGTTCTCATTGCTTATATATATACACATATGAATGATAACAGTTCTTTGTCTTTCATTGAAAACATAAAATATACTATGACAATGATACATATTTTGTGCTGTTGAAACTGACATTTATTCAAGTGTTAATTATTATTTAGTTAATAGTTAAAATTATCTACATAATGAATTAGACAGGTTATATATCTTTTGCACATGAATTTATTATAATGTTGAAAGTCGAACGATAGAACTAAAAAATGGCTATCAATTTCGATCACCACCCCAGCATAAAAAGTACTTAGAAACGAATTATCGCCTTAATTTCTTTTCTTTATATTTCACAAAAAAAGTTATTATGATTATTTTAACAAAGATATTAAGTCACAGAAACCGGCCAATCCAATCAATCGGTAACTACAGACGCTTTGTGTTCTTATTGTATTGCTGTGAGACAGTGGCACAGATTGACTGGCTCAGCGAAATTTTTAACCTGACTTCATGTAAAATAGTTTGTTCGACCTAACCTTTAAGTTAATTATTATTTTTGTAAATTTTTATAATTATGGTCAGTATGTTACAATTTCAGAGCCCTGACGATGGCAGTTGTTACTAACGAAACGTCGGCGAAGATTTATTAAATATTTTGACTGCAAGTCCGTTTTATTTATTCTCCTAAGAAATAATATTCTCTCATATTATAGTTTTTTTTTATTTATTCACTTTAAAATTACCATAGTTTATTCAAATATTTTATTAATTTCTATTTAATTTTATACATCATTTACCTAACATTTTCTGCATTTCTACAGATTTATTTATATTTTTCTTCGGTCTTACATAAGGTATAAGTAATCGAGGATCTATTGTTTCAACATCGTTCACCCCAGTTAAACAACTAACTATTAACGCAACTGTGATTGATAACATTGCAGAGAAGAACGTGTAAAATAAAAACGATAATTTATACATAATAAATGGTTCTTCTTCATTAGTTCCGGAGATCCTAAAAATTCACAAGATTTAATGTTTTGTATGCTTTGGTATACTAAGTTAAATTACGTATAATTCATTGAGGTTACAGTAGAATTTAACAATATATCGGTAGTGTTACTTTGAGGGCAGTGTTCTACTGTAAGAGGTAACTGATATAAAGATGCCACATCATAATACGTTGCACCAATAGCAATCCAACAAATAAATACCATTCCGGTAATAGCTCCATATAACGCACCCTGAAAATAAATCCATTTATTAATAAATCATGTAAATATTAATTTTATATTCCTACACGTGTCGTAGCTTTTGGAAAAGTAGTTCCAAGAATAATCAGAGACAATTTTGCCCCATTTATTGATCCTGTTATTGACACAATCATCTGTAAAAATATTAATTAAAATGTATTTTAATAAATAAACTTAATACATACTTGAAATAAATATTTCACTTTTGCCATTACTGGAGCAGTTAATACAGTGTATACACCAATAATTAGAACAATAAATTTCATAATCATTGCTCCTTTTTCGTCACTGCTGTATTTTGGGAATTTCTTTTGAATGAAATCATAATAAATTACTCCACTTAACGTATTGGCCTCTGCTGACAAGGAACTAAAAATAAGAAATTACTGAAATAAAAATTGTTTAATCTTTAAAAACAAGACTACTCGGGGCTTCACGCTACTGGGCGCTACAAAATATGGTCCAAGCCGTAAGCGAGAATAGTGAAAGAGTGTCTGCTTCGCTCCCCGACTCAAATAATGCCACTTCACTTTTTAATAATAACATTATTTAAAAAATAAAAATAATAGAATCATTAAAACGTTTCTTTTGTTCTAGTCATTCTTTTGGCAAATAAAGGTTGGCTTTACATTCCTTCTTTTTATATCATACTTTGGCGAAGAAAAATCGTCAGTACGTGCCTCCCTTTCATGGCACTGCCTCTCAATTTCCTGCCCCTGAAACAGTTTATTTAACACCTCATAAGTAAGGTTTCTAGAAATTTCTACATAAACAATTGCCGGTCGAAATGTTTTGTGGTAAAGACGGTTCATCACTTCGTTTCTCAACTTGTTACTCCTAAAACATTTCATTTAGTGCTCCACAAATTTAGGTTCAAATTAAAAGAAAACCCCATAAGAATTCATATAATACTCCGTAATTAAAGTTTCCATTCATTTCTATAAAAACAACTTCCAATCGTAAAGATTTGTGACAAAGAAGATTCGTCACTGCGTTTTTCAGCTTTCTAGTGATAATCACTGAAATATAGTAATTCTGAAACACGCACTTGTAGTCCTTTATGAAAGCTAAAAACGAGCCTGAGATAGACAAATGTCGTGGGTCACTCTTCTTTGTTTAACATTTTATAGTATAACGGTTGAAATGCGTTTGTTGAGCGGTTGAAATGTAAAAACAATGGTTGCTATGCGTTTGTTGTGTGGTTGCTTTATAAAAACGCTTTACGACAAAATATACAGGCTGTCCCATTTTACATTATATCCTTGAATATCTCGAAATGAACGCATTTTACCGAAAAGTATGCCGAATCACAATCGTCATGGTTTCGGGGGGACATCGGATTTTGACAAAATGGCCCCCCTAGACTCAAACTCTTTATTTTTTGACATTTGGGGTCAAATGGATAACCAACAGGTCAAAGTTATCCATTTGACGTGCCGTCGGCATAAGCGTTACCCAATGTGCACCACGGGGAGGTTACGATTACAGCGCCACCTGTTGGAAATTGAAAAAAGTATCCGAATAAACCCTACATATTTTTAACGCTCTTTCAGAAACTGCAATAAAAAATAGGGATTCCTATTTAAAATTTTTAAGTTGACCCCCTTCCCGGCCCCCTTTGGGGGGCTAGGGGGGCCATTTTGTCAAAATCCAATGCCCCCTCAAAACCATGACGATTGTGATTCGGCATACTTTTCGGTAAAATGCTTTCATTTCGAGATATTGAAGGATATAATGTAAAATGGGATACCCTGTATAGTATTCATTAGCTGTTTCTATTGAGTTATGCCAACGAGAATGGCTGACGCAGCATGAAATAGGATAGTGTTAGAATAGATAAGTTGAATGTTATAAAAGATGTAATATTATGTAGTTTTTCGTCTTTTGTCTCTGAACATTTGTAGTCAACACTTGTAAGAATAAAAGAACCTTTGAAATTTTTTAAAAACTCTCTTTCGAAACTTGAAAACTTAACTGGCGCAGTCGGGTAGAATTCCTGAAATTAGTACATATCGTATGTGCAAATTTTCGTATCGTCGATTAATCAGGAATCACGAACGGGTCGGAAACGAACAATCCGAAGTGCGAGAATTCGAGTGCATATCGAGTTGCATCGACGAGAAGTTCAACACCGACACCAACAACCTCAAGTCAGAACGAGAGCGTTTAGAAGATCTTCATCGTACCTGGTGGACGACAAAAATCGCTGAAGCCAGCCCAACTAGCATAGGAAGTCCTGGGAGAAGAACAAGCATCGTCTGAACCTATAGGCACACTAGAGATAAGAAAACGAAGAATGAAAAATATAATTTGCATGTAAGTGCTCATCCTTATTTACATCCCTAATTCAGTTTCACAATTAAATAAATATTAAAGTAGAGTAAATAAGAAAAATAATTCTAATATATAAAATAGTTTATGTCGGAAATAGACATTGATAACCTTATAAATTTATTAAATAATATAAATATTGATAACAACCCTAACATGGAAGGAGAACAACAAGCTCAGATCCCAATTAACTATCAATTGTTACGATTATATATTGACTCAATACCTCATTATGAAGGAAACCCGCACACCTTGGGTATATTTATGGATAACTGTCAAAATTTAATTCAAACTTTTGCTCAACCTAATGACGCAGCTTTAAATAATTTTCTAATTCGTGCAATCTTAGGTAAATTAACTGGTCGCGCCCTTATTTTAATTGGATCTAGAACAGAATTAACTACGTGGCAAGAAATTAAAGATGCATTAACCTTAAGTTTTGGAGACCAAAGAAATATTGATTGTCTAGTACAAGATTTGATTTCATTAAGACCTGTCAAAAACGAAACCCCTTACAATTTTGGAATGCGTTGTCAAGACGCAAGGAGTTTAATAATTTCAAAATTAAATTCATTAAACCTAGCAGTTGTTGAAAGAACTATTAGACAAGCAGATTATAATAATCTTGCATTAAAAACATACATTCGTGGCTTGCCCAGTAATATTCAAACCAATGTAAGACTAAGAAACCCCGATTCCCTCGAAAAAGCTATGAGTCTCGTAATAGAAGAAGAAAACTTCCTCTATTCAACTCAACGACAAAATACCCTAAACCTACAAACGAGTTATAGACCAGCACAAAGACTGACACCGACTAGACAAAATCCACCAACCAATAATTCATATGTACCACAGTACTATTCACGATTTAACAACCCTGTCCCACAAATGCAGTCTCATTCCCAACCGAGACCACCACCTCAACCAATGCATCCTAAACAAAATCCATTTTATAATACAAATAACCAACCAAATTACCGACCAATGCAATTCGCACAACGACCACAACAATTCCAAATGCGTCCTAGTAACTTTGTACCCCAACAACAAAGACCCATATTCAATCAAAATTATAATCGTCCCAATCAAAACCAACACAGAGAATACAAACCAGAACCCATGGACACGTCATCTGGTCATTCCAGAGCACGGTCTCAAAATCATTTTACTTCAACCGCTTTGTTCGCACAAAACGTATACGATACCGGAAATCATGATAAACATGATGCTGAAAATTACTATGAATATGAACAACCTGAAAATTATTCCCACGAACACCCTGTATACGATAATTATGACACCAACTATAACAATTCTCACGCCGAGAATGAAATATCAGATTTCAACTATGATAACACCAACGACGAACAAGCATCTCATAACACTGAGATAAATTTTCCACAGGCCCCCAATACTACGAATCAGACATAATACAAGTCAATGTTCTGAAGGCAAATCTACCATACATTTACATTCCCGAAATTAATGCAAATTTCTTAATCGATACCGGAAGTACTAAAAGTTTAATAAATCCAGAATTAGCTTACAAATTTTATAACAATTATATCTCAGAAGAAAATTTCAATATTCAAACTGCACACAATATTTCATTTCATAATGAAGTTGCAAAAATCCCAGTTTTCCAAATTTTTAATGTCTCTCAATTTCACAAGTTTTATCTTTTCAAATTTAGTAAAAAATATGACGGATTAATAGGAGTTGACTTACTGAAACAATTAAACGCCAACGTCAATGTTAATAAAAAACAATTATTAACTCCATACGCAAACATCCCCATTATCTTTGAACCAGATAATAAAGAAAAAGACCCTGGAACTCATATCGCAAACTACACAATCATTGTACCACCTCGCGTAGAAAAAGTAATTAAACTACCTGTCAAATTAAATAATGGCATAGGCATTTTAAATCACACAAATTTCGGAAATGGTGTGGAAATGCCGAAAGCTCTTGTGAATGTAATAAATAACTTTGCTATAACAACTATTACAAATATAAATGAAAACCCAGTACAGATAAATATAACAGAACCCCTCGAAATCGAATCTCTGAACCCAATAGACCTAAATTTTGTTGAAAAAATGGAAATTGATGATGAATTGGATACTGAACAAGAAAATTTACTTAAACAAAATTTGAAAAATATTAGAGTCGATCACTGTAATTATGAAGAAAAGAATGCTATTAGACAACTTTGCTTTGACTACCGTGATATATTTTATTGCGAAAAAATACCTTTGAGTTTCACAAACGAAATAACTCACAAAATAAAATTAAAAGATGACTCCCCGATTCATGTAAAATCATACCGTTTTCCTGAAATTCACCGACAGGAAGTTAGAACACAAATATCGAAAATGTTAGATCAAGGTATCATTCAACATAGCGTATCACCCTGGTCTAGTCCAATATGGATCGTTCCTAAAAAGATGGACGCCTCCGGACGGAAAAAATGGCGACTCGTTATCGATTATCGTAAACTAAATGAGCGCACTATTGACGATAAATATCCCTTACCAAACATCACGGATATATTAGACAAATTAGGCAGAGCTAATTATTTTTCAACCCTAGACCTAGCTAGCGGTTTTCACCAAATAGAAGTAGATAAAGACGACATACAAAAAACGGCATTTTCAACAGAAGGCGGTCACTACGAATTTAAACGTATGCCTTTTGGCCTTAAAAATGCACCATCAACCTTTCAACGGGTTATGGATAACGTATTAAGAGGACTACAACACGAAACTTGCCTCGTCTATCTAGACGACATTATCATTTTTAGTACATCCTTGCAAGAACACATAGAAAGATTAAAATCTGTATTCGAAAGGCTTAGAAAAAGTAATTTCAAAATTCAATTGGACAAGTCGGAATTTTTACAAAAATCAGTTCAATATTTAGGACACATAATTACACCAGACGGAGTAAAACCAAATCCGGATAAAATTTCAGTAATAAAAAAATTTCCTATCCCAAAAACCCAAAGAGACATTAAGAGTTTCCTTGGATTATTAGGCTATTATAGACGATTTATCAAGGATTTCGCAAAAATTACGAAACCCCTGACAAAATGCTTAAAGAAAGACATAAAAATCATTCATAATAAAGAATTTGTAGACTGTTTTAATACTTGTAAAGAATTATTAATTAATGAACCGATACTTCAATATCCTGACTTTGAAAAACAATTCATCCTCACAACTGATGCAAGTAATTTTGCGATAGGCGCTGTCCTCTCACAAGGTCAGATATCCAACGATAGACCCATTGCGTACGCCTCGCGAACTTTAAATGACACCGAAACCAGATACTCTACCATTGAGAAAGAGTTGCTCGCAATAGTATGGGCATGTAAACACTTTCGTCCCTATCTATACGGTCGCAAATTCACAATAGTTACCGATCACCGTCCCTTAACATACATGTTTAAATTTAAAGATCAAAATTCAAAATTACTTAGATGGAAAATAAAATTAGACGAATACGATTATGATATTATCTTTAAAAAAGGCAAATGTAATACTAACGCCGATTGTCTCTCTCGTATTTCTATAAACGCAATAGAAAACGAATCCATTATAAATAATCCCGGAGAAGTAAATAATGATATTGTAGAATATTTAAGAAACATCGCAGAAAATTTTAACTCCGATGAACCACAGCCTTCATGTAGTAAAGACCCTGATCTTAAAAAGAAACCCAAGTTTAATATCATATCTAACGTACAGATAAGACCACCGCATACTTCTAACACTGAACAAAACTTATATGATAACGACTCCGATAACAATAGTTCTGAGTCATCCACTCAACACTCCACCGCGAATGATACAACAAACGACGGAATTAAAATACTCGATGAAATTATAAATAACAAAACAAATCAGATTCTTGTATTTCCTAACTTATATCAAAAGTTAGATGTCTCTCACGAAAAGTATGAAAATCAAAAAATTGTTAAAGTAAAGATCCCCGAAATTAATAATGAGAAACTCATTTTTGAATTCTTAAGAAACTACACAGATTCAAAAAATATTTACCATATGTATTTCCATACAGAGAAATTGTATAAAGACTTCTGCAAAGTTTACTTAGATAAATTTTCTGAAAGAGGTCCAAAATTAATTAAATGCACAAAAAGAGTAAACACAGTCACTGATAAAGAAGAACAAATCCTTTTGATAAAACACCACCACGAAGGTAAAACAAATCACCGAGGCATAAAAGAAACAATAGAATACCTAAAACGAAATTATTATTTTAGACATATGAAAACAACTATTACCAACTATATTAATTCCTGTGACATTTGTCAAAGAACAAAATATGCCAGAAAAAAACCTTATGTACCATTAATGAATACAGAAACTGCAACAAGACCTTTCCAAATAATTCACATAGATGTTTTTGCATTTGATAATAAATGTTATCTCACCTTAGTAGATGCATTTACAAAATTCGCCCAATCAATTTATATTGATGGTAAAACAGCGATTCACATTAGTAATGCTTTAATAAAATATTTTACATCTTTTGGTGTACCCGAAAATTTAATTATTGATAATGGTAAAGAATTTAATAACAGCACCGTAAAAGAATTCTTGAAACTACATAAAATAAATGTACATTTTACAACTCCCTTACACCACGAATCCAACTCTATTGTTGAACGATTTCATTCAACAATAATAGAACACCTAAGAATATTAAAAGAAATGTATCCAGACGACTCTAACGATCTGATGAATTATGCTATTATCGGATATAACAATTCAATTCACAGTTCCACTAACTATACACCCTTTGAACTAGCTTTTGGACATACAAATTCTAGAAATCCAAATGAAATATTTTTACCAAACTCATTTTATAATGACTATGTTGAGAACCATAAAGAAAAACTAAAACATGTCTACCAAACCGTATCACAAAAATTAGAAACTCAAAAACAAAAAATTATTGCTAAACATAATACACAAGGAGATACAAATAATGAATTTAAAATTGGTCAAACCGTGTATAAACAAAATTCTATGAACAGAAATAAAAAGAATTTAAAATTTTTAGGCCCTTATAAAATCACAAAATTATTAGAAAGAAATCGAGTAGAAATTTGTAACCAACGTAAGAAAGATAAGAAAGAAATTATTCATATAAAAGAATTAAGAAAACCAACTGTTGTTACAGATCAACCTTCCTCGTCATCGTAACAAGCTTACAATTACCTAAATTCCACAACCTGAATAAAAATCCCGGCCTCCTTCCTTTGAAACTAGGAAACGCCCAAATTAAAACTGACTCTTGGACATTCGTACAAATATATGACATTACTGACATAATCAACGAATTTACATCATTGCGTAACTCATTTTTCAAAGTCCAAAATGAATTCAAAAACTTGACAAATAATGTTCATTCTCATCAAATAATTAATATTCTTGAAAATAAAGTTTTGAATCAAATTAAACAATTAAACCCATTATTTTATATTAAAAGAACTAAACGAGGTCTTATTGACGGACTTGGATCAATTATAAAATCTATAACCGGAAACCTCGATCATAACGATGCCGAAAAATATGATAGAATTATCACAAAAATATCCGAAGATCAAAATAAAGTTAAAACAATTCTTAAAGATCAAATGACAATCCTTCAAACATCTGTTCAAAAATTTAATGACAACCTTAAAACACTTTCACACAATCAATTAATACTTGACTCTAAGATTGAACAATTGGTAAAATTTATTAATAACAGTTATATAAAAAATGTCGAACTGAACGATTGCGTGTTCTTACAATCAGTTATCTCTCAATATACACTGAGTTTGCAAATCATGTATGATTTATTAGAAAAAATTGAAGTAGCAATAACCTTTTCTAAATTAAATACTTTTCACAATTCTATTATTGAATCAAACGATTTACTCTCTGAAATACTTCTAATTTATAAACAATTAGATAAAAATAAGTTTCCCTTTGAGCCAAAATTGCAGAATATATTACTCTTTGAAAAAATAATTGAAATTAAAAGTTATAGTAAAGGTAATCAAATAATATTTTTATTAGAAATCCCAATTGTTGAAACTGATACCTTTAATTATTACCATTTATATTCCTTACCTACACCAAATCAAAACACCTTTAAAATTATTATTCCACACTCAAAATACCTTATATCCAATGAGCAAACATACGCATTCTTCGATACCAGCTGTCAAGAAATAACACCAGAAGCATTCCTGTGCCAAGAAGTCCACACATCTCAGATCAACAGTTTTGCCCCCTGTGAAATCCAACTTCTAAAGTATTTAAATAATACTACAAACTGCAAACAAATATCCACCCAAGTACCGGATGTCAAAATCCAAAAAGTGGAGAAGAACCAATGGATCATCATCGCCCCCGATGGCATCGTCGCAACTCAAAAATGTGGTTTAAACATAGACAATGTCCCCTTAAAAGGAAGTTATTTAGTTGAATTAAATAATCAATGTGAAGTGAGAGTGAAAAATACCCTAATCAAGACATATCAAAATAATAAATCAAGTTTTAAGAACATTGAACTACCCAATTTAAAATTTGAAAGTGACATTCCTGATAAAGACAATTTTAACTCTAAAACATTAAAAATAGATACTATTAATCTGGATGAAACAAAAAATTTGAACTCAATTATTGATGATCATAAACATAAATTAGAAATAATTAATACCGAACCAGTTTATTATAATAGAATTGGTATTTATACTATCCTTTTGTATGTTATAACAATTTTAATTGCTTTGTACTGTTTGTATTTGTATTTTGTTAAAAGGAAAATATCCGAGCCTAGGTCCAGATCCGAACAAAAGGAAGAATTTGAAATGTCACCGAACTTTGTGGCAAAACGCCCCACAGTTCTCACTTAGACGGGAGGAGTTATGCCAACGAGAATGGCTGACGCAGCATGAAATAGGATAGTGTTAGAATAGATAAGTTGAATGTTATAAAAGATGTAATATTATGTAGTTTTTCGTCTTTTGTCTCTGAACATTTGTAGTCAACACTTGTAAGAATAAAAGAACCTTTGAAATTTTTTAAAAACTCTCTTTCGAAACTTGAAAACTTAACTATTGGATCGCATTTTCAACGTTAGTGAGCGTCCAATATTATTATATTACAATGCTGTTAATACATTTTATTTGATACTCCACAAGTCAGGCTTCTATGAAAAATTAAGAAAAATCTATTGTCAAACGTAATTTGTTTGTAATATAAATGATAACAAATACAATAGGTTTCAACTGACTTCCAGAAAAATTGATTGACTATCTTCCGGTCGGTTTTTCGAAAATGCGGTAGCACGAATTAAAAAAAATCCGATCTTAACGTTTAAGATTAAAAATAATTAGTAACTGCGTTTCTGAACTCCCTGCTCGTGGAACCGTTCCTTTAATACCCTACAAGTTAAGTTTTACAATCACTTAAGAACAGGGAGTAAACGATCATTATATCAATTTTATTAAGAAAATTACGATAACACCACTACAAAGTTAAAAACAGGAAAACTTTGTCAAAATTTTAAAATCGAATAGGGGGTCGAACAAGGAGATTCTTTATCCCCAAACCTGTTAAACTGCGTCTTGGAAACTATCTTCCGATCAATAAAGGATAAAGTCAGAGGAATCAGATTAGATAGTAAATTCTAAAAAAATCTACGCCTCGCTGATGATATAGTCTTATTTGCCAAATCAAGTTAAGATCTACAGAATGCAATACTAGCTCTAAAAGAAGAAGGTATAAAGTAATGACAGACCGTATCAAATGGCCAATATATATACAAGCTACAGAAATAAATTACGTCGAAGATTTTATATACCTAGGCCAACTTACCTAATTATAAAATAGGACGACAAAATAAATAAATCGAAGAATAAAAAACATCGTATTTTAGGGACTCTAAAATGTGCTCATCTACTGAAAACTCACTACCGAATTTTTTGCATGATTCCTATACCTCCCTCACAGGAAAAGGCGGGACATAAAATAAGAGAAGAAGCGCAATTTTTCAGTGAAAAATATATGCAATATATATTGAGGACACAATGTATTGTTTGGATTTGTATTACAGTTCACAGAGCACTAAATCTACTGGAGAACACCCTGGAAACAGAAAGATATAAACCATTGGATATTCAAAAGATATTTACATAAATACAACCCAGTATATAATAATGGGAAAATTTCCACTGAACAATAAACCTCCATGTTACTTACATATTACATTATTTACTTTTTGGCCGTATAAAACAATGTAAATATAAGAAAAATTGTATAGTTCAAATGTAAAAAATGGCAACCGAAGATTTGGCTTCGGAGGCAGATAGTGTCGCTTATCCATTCTGGGTTTAAAATATGCTCAAATAATTAAAAAATTGGTAAGAATTTTATAAAGTACTATACTGAAACTTGCTGAAAAAAGGTAATAACAAATAGAACTGATTATTGACAGATGACATTTACTGTGTTACCATTGTTTTAGGTAAACTAAATATTTTATTATTTCAAGCAAAAGCCATGGTTAATATTGTTTTTCCATTTAAAGATAGTTAATATGCACGCTGTTTTATTTTTTTTAAATATAACATATGAATTATTTTACATGCTGAATTTAACGTACCTACTTTTAAAATTTGTAAGAAAATAGAGTATGTTCTATTTTAAATTTCAAAGTTGATATTAATTACTAGTAAACCGGAAATGATATCATGAATGTACATACATCCGCTATCAATTAGCTTAGGCTGACCAGACGTACTATTTTCTAAATAATACCCTCTTCACTTTAACTTTTTATAAAAAAAACTCACAAAATACTCTTTCATATGTTATATGTTACAAATGTCGAATGTTACAAATCTCGAAATTACATTTGTCGAAACGCTGGATAACTACAAATTTCGAAAGTACATATCTAAAATATACAAATGTCGAATAATACCTACAGAAAATTTTCATTAAAAGTACTGTAATTCGAGTTTGTCGAGCGTGAGTTGTATAGGCTTAGGGTTTGTTTATTAAAAGTGAGAGCGAAGCGAGCTTACTTACTGATAATTTACATTAACATAACATTCGACATTTGTAACATCTAAAACATTCCACATTTGTATTTTCGATAAAAGTACAAACTTTATATTTAATTTTCGACATTTTTCTACTTGAGAAATGTATTTTAGAGATATGTAACATCCTAACTATTCGACAAATGTATTTTCGAGATTTGTAACTTACGACATTTGTAACATTTCCAACATTCAACATTTGCATTTTCGATAAATGTACACTCTCTAATTGTAATTTTCAACATTTTTACATTCAAAAATATATTTTCGTGGGTTGTATTTTCGGGAAATGTTTTGTTACCCGATATTTTATTTTCAACTATTGATATTTAGTTAAAGTTACTAAAATAAAATAAGTACTGGTTTAATGTTTCAGTCAAGGAACTTCATACTCTATTTCTATAAAAAGAATCTGGTCAGCATAAATTATCATATATGTTGTTGTATAAATTATGTTATGTGAAATAAATTGCGTAGTTGATAAATAAGCGAGATATTTGCTGGTTACCTTTGAAAATAGCAGCTCTGTATATGCTCAAATACATCTCCATTGTTCGTCAAACAATACCGAAATATTTCCTAAAAATTTCTCCGCATATTTGATAGTTACCGGACTGTAATATTTCCATGGTAACTCATAATAAAAACTGAATATTTGATATTTTTTAACGTCTTTTTACCCTCTATTAAGTAAAATGAAATTTGTACAACGAATCAGATGCGGATTAGAATCTCTTCAAACTTTTATTCGGAATATTTTTCTCTTAAATGATTATGAAAGCAGTAAATGGCATAAGTATATCATCTATCATTATCAGCTAAGGAACAAATGAAAATAAATAATACCCAATTCATTAAGAAAATTTAGATGAAGAACATCAAAATCATAAAAAACTAAGTCAGCCAGGGTGAAATGAAGAGATAGATACTTATGATAAAGATATTTCTATAACACTGTTTTGGAAACTAGGAATTCCACAACTAAACATTGCTATGGAGTCACTAACATTCCATACGCTGCGTATGGAATATTTTCGACGAATCAGAGCCGCATATTAGCACGATATATGAAGTATCTTGATTCAGTTACTACGGTTACGTCTGTTTGTTTTAATTAGATTTTTTTGAGTTTAACGTTTAAACCAGTTTTATATTTGTATTTTCTGTATATTTCCAAAATCTTATAGAAAGTATAGTCTAACGTGTAACGCAATGGCATATCCCACACTCGCAAACCGTAGCCCTTGCCTTCGGCTAGGACTACAAACTTTTAGCTCGCGTGGAATATTTACCATTTCACTACTTGTTGTAGAATATACTATTCTGACTCTAGTGCTTAAGAAGAATCTGACAAAAGTAATAATGAAACATATGAATATCTAAATTTAACTGATAATGACGTAATTTATTCAAGGTAAGTTAAAAAAAGACGCAAGCAAACAGTAATATGTAGTAAAATAAAAAGACCATATTTAGATTTTTTGGACTGAACATTCAGTTTTATAGTTCTATAAGACCGGGCAACATAGCAAGTAGTAATCCAAAAGTATTAAATGTAATAATGTAATAAAATACAAAATAAAATATTCCGGCGAATAGAAAACACTACCGAGGAGATCAGTTGCAACAAAAAACTTTGCATTAATAAAAACTATAAGAACCGTTTAAAATTAAAACATGTGCAACGGTTAAAATCGGTTATTTCAGCACATTACTTAATGCTTATTTATGATCCACCATATTAAAATGTATTTTTCTTTTTGTTTAGTCTGTGATTTTATATCATCAATAAAATAAGTAAACCGTGTTTTATGCGATATTTGTAAATAAAACAATATTTTGAGTAGCACAAAATGGTCTTTTTTGTTAAACGTGCTTCTTAAATATTAAAATTTCAACAACAAAAAACCACGTAATTAAAGATACTATTTTAATAATGTTATAAAAAGAAATATTTATATTTGTTTGAGTATACAAACCTAATTGAATGAGATTAATACAATATACATTATGATAATGTTCTTCAAATTGTTTATGAACAGTTTTTTCCCTTATTCGAAGTTTAACTTTTTTTAACATGTGTATTTGTGCCGATTTTGAATAACTAAGATAGATAGAATAGAATAATAATAGAAATACCAACCGTTATGTACTCGAATGTTCAAAGTTAACACGCATTCCTACCACCTATATAAATACTCCTATACGCTTTAAATTACCTGAGTCCTGCATTCAAAATTCCTGCACTAAAGAGTCCTGAAAGTCCTGTAATGTTTTTTAAAGTATCCAGTACGAAATAAGCAGTTAATTGACTATATCCTTTAACAACCTACAAGAAATTAAAATTAGCACAATTTTTTAAATGTGGTTAGCATTTATGTACATTATTTTGAACAGGATCGCATCCTTGATAGAAAGCATACATACTCAATCCTGTTACACCTCCAATCAGTGATACAATTATGAATCCAACAATTCCAATTGCTATACTTCTGAAATATTATATATTAACTCCACATAATTAATTGTAATTAAACAATGTTATAGTTGGAAAATAGACTTACATTTTGGCATCTTTTTCGGTGCGCAATGACATATATCGCTGTAAGCTGCTTGCTGAACATCCCATATGCGATGTATAGTTAAAACACATTCCTATTGTTACAGCCCATATGTTTAATCGTTGGAATGGATTTGGGTCCCAGCTTAATAAATTAAATAAATTGATTAATAATATCACTAGGTGTGAGAAAATTACTGTTGCTAATTTTGTTGAAAACGTATCTATCAACATGTGGAAGAAAAAAACGCATATTTTCTCAATGATAAGATAACAGGACAGGGTCCAAATACATTTGGAGTTGAATTATTTAAGGGGAACCTAGCTTAGACGGTTCGAAAAATCGAATTTTTATTCCATAAATCGTTTGTAAAACTATTCAAGAAAATGTCCTTTAAGTTTTATAATTAAATTCCGACTCGGCCCGATGTTATGAGCACCACAGTGAAGGAATAAATTTTAAAAAAATCAAACTTAGAGAATATATATATTATTCATGTTATGATTTATGATTGGTTTTGGTCCTTCATTAAATCTAATAAAAATAACAGTGGTATACCAAAGACTATGAGTTATGGGAATAAAATTGCCGATAACGGTAATGATATATGAAATCTATTTTCTGAATATTTCAAAACTATATTTAGTAACGTAACTGTAAATAGTAATGTAAGCGAATATCAACTCAGTTGCAATTCTTATACTTCTTTTGAAAAGCATGAAGTTCTTGAAATTTTATCTGAACTTGATATAAACAAGGGTGCCGGTCCCGACAATATTCCTAGTTTTTTCATCAAGAACTGCTCTGAATCACTTTGTTATCCTCTAATGTTAATATTTAACAAATCTTTACACGAAGGACATTGTCCAATAATATGGAAGAAGGCGTATGTTGTTCCTATTTTCAAAAATGGCAATAAAAACTGTACCGAGAACTATCGTCCAGTTTCGAAGCTTTGTATTTTTGAAAAAATTTTCGAAAAACTAATTTATAAAGTATTACTTTCTATAGTAAAAAGCCAGATAATTTATGAACAACATGGTTTCTTTCCTGGGCGATCTGTCGAGAGTAATTTGCTTGTTTATACTGACTATATTTTGAAATGTATGGATGAACGTATACAGGTGGACTCCATATACACTGATTTCAGCAAAGCCTTTGACAAAATAAACCATAATATATTACTTAAGAAACTTGCTGACGTTGGTGTATGTGGCAGCTTACTACACTGGTTCAAGTCTTACTTAACGGGGAGAAGTCAGTGTGTTATACTTAATGGCTTTCAATCTCATTTTGAAGATATTCCCTCTGGAGTTCCGCAAGGTTCACACCTCGGTCCTCTTCTTTTCAATATATTCATCAATGACATCTCTAAATGCTTCACATATTGTAAATTCTTATTATATGCTGATGACCTGAAAATTTTTCAAACAGTCACTAAACTTGAGGACTGCATTGCCATTCAATCAGATCTTGACCGTTTTAACAGATACACTATAGATAATTGTCTATCATTAAATATCTCAAAATGTTGTCAAATTAGCTTTACCAGGAATAGGAACACTGTACGTTTTTCTTATCAATTAAATGGATCAAATATTAAAGCAGTATCCCAGATAAAAGATCTAGGAGTTATCCTGGACCCTAAATTAATTTTTGATATTCACGCAGATAATATAATAAAAAAATCATATAGAATGTTAGGTTTATTAATTAGATCTTCACGATATTTCAAGAACCCTCAAACCATATACACTTTATATATGTCGTTAGTACGCTCACAGTTAGAATTTGCAACTGTTTGTTGGTCGCCACAATATCAAAGCTATATAAAGAGAATAGAAAGAATTCAAGATAAATTTATAAAATATTTGAGAAATCGTTTTCCTAATTATACACCAAACTTAGTAAGTTTGGAAAAAAGAAGGTTATATCTTGACTTGTCTATTCTTTTTAAAATAGTTAACAATTACATTGATTGTCCTCCATTATTAAATCGAATATTTGTACGTGTACCCAATTATAATACAAGAACATTTGATCTATTCACGTTAGAAACGAGTAAGACGAACTCAGCATTAAATGCCCCATTAAATCGTCTTCCACTCTTATACAATAACTATTGTAACTCTGATGATTTTCCAGATTTATTTTCACACAGTCTTGATGTATATAAGAAACAATTAAATTTATTTATTAGATCTTTATAAGTTTCCTATATTTGTATGGATAAGTATGTGTATCACACAACATTTATCCACCTTCTTTTAATTACATTTGTTTCATATTATTAATTTTTTTGTTAAAATTTGTTAAAATTTGTTAAAACTACTACATTTTGTATTTTCATATTGTTAATCAGTGTTATTCTGTAATTGGGACAATACGTCCTGTTGAATAACCTAAATAAAATAAATAAATAAATAAATAAATGAAGTACATTTAGTAATTTTTTTAAGTCATCACGAAGAAGTAATGCTGTATTGTGATTAGCTGTTTAACCATTTAACAGTTTATATTGTTTATTACTGCTTCGAATTTCTCGTTTTTGGTAACTTTGATTTCAAACGCATTTTTCTCGAAATAAGTTTTTTCACTTTGCGGGAACTCAAATAGTTATCGATCAATCATTCTACAAATTTGTCTGAAGATTATATGTTCAATTAGGCTCGACATGAACTAAACTCTGGGTAGATATTCTTGTATAATATATTATTTATTTTTATTAATCCAAAAATTAGTGAAAAATTATACCATTTTGTTAAAGCACCCTCAAAACATGCCATTTTTAACTTATTCGATTGGAGTCCAGTTCATATTCTTAATTAATATGTTGTTAATGAAATGGCAAACTGTCATAACGACCTTATTATTATTTACGGCGGATTTGACTTCAAAAATTATCAGATGTACTTCCTAACATGATTAAAATATTCTCTTACTTTGACAAAATTGTAATTATTCCTTCACTGTTAATAAAATTCACGAAAAACGCTACGAAAACATGCTCCTAGACTAGGTTCCCTTCATAATGCAAGAATTTAATTTTTTAATAAACGTTTAAATTTTGCCTTTTGAATGAACAAAATTATTAGAAAATATTTTAAGTAACTTATGAGTAAGCCTAGAAAGGAATAGCCTACTAATTTGCCATTTAAAACTATTGTATATTTTAGTAACATGATTATTATCTTTCGTGGTGGTTCCCCAATTCCCAAACAGTGGTAATCACTAACTGTTTGTGTTGAGTGGTATACCATGTCTCAATCTGAAATGAATCGACAATCGACACATCGGGATATTGTCACTCGAGACAAGATATTTTAACAAAATTTCTCAGTCAATAGCTGGTTATCGGCTTATTGAATTGGTTTCAAAGTAAGAACAAATAAAATTTGACCTCTTTTACCGAAACAAGTTTCTACGAATTTATTTATCTACTGGCCAGTATCTGCATTATGAAGTCAAATGAAATTAATAATATTAAATATTATTTGTCTATACGAAAAACTCATCTTAAACTGACGTAGGTATACAAAAAATTTAAGTTGAAATTAATGCGAATTGTGGCGGCCGTGGTGTGAAGATGAAATACCTTCAACTTCATTAAATTATATTAACAAAACTGTAAAAAAAGTACATTTATTAAGTGATGCAAAACAAGTAGTATTGAAGTAATTTAATTTTTTAACAAGACGATTATACATCACCAGTAGGTGAAATAATGTTTGGTCTGTCTTAACCCTTATTGTCTGCTGTGAAGAAGATTTAAAAGCCAGTTTGTCAAAGACTAGGCTTTTAATAAATAATGTTATTTATTTATTTCCTGATGAAGAACTATTTTCAGTAATTCGAAACATTATATTGAATAAATATTTTATACGATAAGTAACAGACGCTGCACCGACAAGCTGAAACTTGTCGGCTTACGCGGCCAAGTAAATGACACAGCACCGGCTTGTTTGAACCAGTCCGCTCGTGCCACAATAGAGAATATTCCCGAAGCTTCTCGAATCAAGGAAAGCGAAATATAAAAGAGAGTATTATCGGGAGCAGTTTAGTTGACTCTGAAGCTACTCTGAAGAACTTGTGAACATAAATATATCGCTCGGTCTGAACATAAATATATCGTCATAAATAAATATCGCTCGGCTAGTTTATATAAATTTACAGTAGTGATGTGTTAGTGTATAAGTTTATGTATTCGTTATTTTAGTCTTTAAATAGTGTTAATTAACTTTTACGCTTTTTTATAATAATTACTAGTTATTTGTTATTAATAATATTCCTTTTTGAAATAAAAACTTTTAAAACCCACGAACGTTACAGATAGAACTTAATCCAAAAGTGTTGTATAATTTTAACTAATTGTATATTTAACAAATCATAAGCGCATTCGGTGGTTGCTTTTGGCCTAATAACTAACCTAAGACCTACATTTCACTATTTGCAGAATTATTTCTCATCGTACCATGAAACGAATAAAAATATTAGCCAGTTACTGTAACTTTTATCAAGTTTTCAAATCATTTAGACTTGTCATGCAATGAATTACAAGATTTTCATTTGTTAGCTGAAATATTTAATCTTTCCAGCATTTCATGAGCTCGTTAGTCACTTTATGAAATGATTAAATACCTACACCAAATGTCCACGCCTTATGCATGTTGATGTGCTGATTCTTAGATAAAAGAATATTTTTAATTCAAATTCAAACTGACATTAATTTCTGATTTTATTATAATTAACCTGGTGCTAAGTTGATCGTTTCTTAAATTATTGATTATTATAAAAGATATTACTTGTGCTCTCAAAATTGTATCAGATTTATATTATTTTTTCCCAACTAGGATACAACATTATTTACCTTTTTTTAACATGAGAAATTTATTTTCTTTACTTTTGCTTCGTAACCATGATAACCTGCGTTAATAATAATTTATTGTTGACGTAGGTGAATGCCAGAACCATACTTGTTTTGATAAATAATACAAAAAGTGTTCGAAATGGTTTATTTTTTAAAAGGTTCGGAAAACATTAAAAATGTTAACAACTGGTTCGGTCGAACATGCGCGAATCCTCTGAATATCACCACTGTACGCGTGCGTGTGCGTGCGCGCGTGTGAGTGTGCATGTTTGATGATATAAACATGAGTTTGTCATTATGAATGATTTCAGACATTTTTTTCTGAATTTGCATGTATGAAATACCAAGGTAACCGTGATTACTGTCATATTTGCCCTTTCGCAATATATAAACATGAATTTGTCAATCTGAATGCTTTAAAACAGCATTTTCTATGATTTTGCACGTATAAAATGTCAATTTGAACACGATTACTGTCATATTTCCCGTCTCGCATGATATAAACATGAATTTGTCAGAAAGAATTCTTTAAAAGAAATTTTTTTATGATTTTGAAAAAATTATATATAAACCACAGTTATTGACGGTCGGTTCCTCGGGATACAATTTTGGCGCTAGGTTAATAATTATAGTTTTTTTTTATAATATACTATAAAAATTATTGATTTTATAATTCATTTAATTTTTAAATGATATAAGTCACAGAAACGAGTATCAAATTAAAATATTATTCAAATAGTTTTGTATTTTTTTTTAAATTGTAACGTTCGTGGGTTTTTAAACGTTATTATTTAAACAAAAAGAAATATTCAGAATAACAAAAAAAATAATAATAAAGAGTAAAGTTAATTATCACCATATTTAAAGACTAAAATAATGAATACAAAAACTTATACACTAACACTTATCACTACTATAAACAAACACGATACTTATTTATGACGATTTATTTATGTTCAGACCGAGCGATATATTTATTTTCATAAGTTCTTCATAGTAGCTTCGGAGTCAACTGAGTCAACAGACTGACTCACGGGAATATTCTCTATTGTGGCGCGAGCCGTCTGTTTCGAACAAGTCATCGCTGCGTCTATTCAAACGGCGGCGTAAGCCGACAAGTTATTAAAATTCAGTAATTTTTGCTGGCCGTCTATTAAAATACCGCTTGTGGTTGACGGATTGTTACGAAAATCGATTAATTTCTTGTACATCGAATTTTAAATATGAAATTTACAAATTACATCGTTATTCTAACTTCGTAAAACTAACAAAAATAATGTTTTTGAAAAATGCGTAAACAAATACAATTTAATGTTTTCAGTTAACACAATTACTTGATAACCCATTAACTGAATAACAGTCATTTAGATCCCGATCTTAACGGACCTACGGGTAAATAATTCTTATGTAAACTATCAATTTAGACAACGTTCGCTAGCATCTGAAAGTGTCATGATTTACTTACTTAATAAAATTGATGCGACGTCCATCTTCGGCTTTTATCCAAATTTCTTGAAAACCTCCTGCTCTAGCAACCCCTAATATCATCATACAAATACAAGTTGCTAACATAAGGGTTGCTTGAAACACGTCCGTCCACACTACAGTCGAAAATCCTCCCTAAATAATACAATATATACAAATTCATTGTTACAGTATTTATTACATTATAACATACCAAAAGAGTGTAGAAGATACATATACCCCCTATTATGGTCGTACAGATATTAATGTTAATTCCATTTGCTTCAGAAAATGCTAGACAACTTGTAAATAAAAGAAGTGGTAGCATTAAAACACTAAGAAGTATATAGAGTACTGTTGACAAATAACGTATTGTTTTGTTGAATCTAAGTTCATAGTACTGAAAAAAAAAATTAAATGGAACATTCGTAATGTACCAATTAAATTTAATTAACTCAAATCCCAGAAATCTGTTTCGTTAATATTTAATTTTGAACGTAAGAACAACTCTGTCAATACGGTTACCATTTGTGAAAATATAGTAAAATGCTAAAATACGAGATTTAACATTATGTTTTGCAAAAACAGATTTAAAATTGAAGTAATTAAATAATCTTGTTTTATCTCTGACATAAATTAAGTTATGTAATTTCGAACTCTATTTCTTAAATATGTCAATATTTTCTGAATTGGTGTCTAAATAACCATATCTCTACACATACTAAAGTCTTTACTGGTATAGTGTGCTGAGCTACATATATAGTATTGTCGAGAAATTCGGTATATATAAATGACACAATTTGTACAAACGTTACTACTTACATAAAAATAATGTCTACGAATATAAAATATAACACAAATTTTTGGTGGAATATTAAATATAAATAAAACTGAATTTCAGCAAACCTGTCAAAACATGTAAAATAAAAAAAGCGCTTCGGGGACCTCAGGTAACGTATCCGGACCACCGACGACCGACTAACGCCTGATTTGACGTAAGGGAGTCTGGGGAAGGCATCCCCGGCAAGTTACCGACATCTTCGACGGTTATCTACCGTGACCAAGACACCGTATCCGCGATTGTACCGAGACTCAGTGTTCGCTGCGACTGTAGGGAAACTAGGAGCTTATTACACACCAATATTGTGATTCGCCTCTGTACACAACACCACACTTATTCAAATAAAACTTCAACATCACACATCAACACTCATCTTGTCATTTAAAACCCTAGACTATCCCGATCCCGCTATCCGGACCGTTTGGCGTCCGAGCAACCTACGCCAAGCACTTTGCGACCTACGAGAGTACGTCACACAATATAACTTGTTTATTTCAAACATATTTGCCTAATTTTACCGAAGTAATAGCATTTGTATTTTTCTAGATTTTAGTGGTAATATTTTAAATTCATACATAATATAGCCTACAAAAAACTCTGATGCATTAATACGGGGTTTTTACCTCATATGGTGATTTGATTTCCAAAGTTCCATTGAAAACTGGCAGAATAATTGTCCAAACGAAAAATATTGACATCAGGGCTCCTACGGAAATCATCACAAATTGTGTTCCAAATACGTATACTTCTGAAGGCATACCTATTATTGCTACTGTTGATACCATACTGCAAATATAAATAAAATAAAAACAAAATGACATCATTCTACCTGGAGAACTGAAGCTTCCAGAAAATTAATTTCAAGCTGCAAAAAATCACGTCAATATGTTTCGCATTTTGGAAGCAAATACATGATTTGATTCATGGTTCCATCTTATTGTACACGCTCTTGTTTAAAATGGGTTAATAACTTTAATTTATGTAATTATCTTCTAAATCCGTGTTTCAAAAATTGAGGCATGTATCGAATTATTAAAATTTTTGGTATCTTATTTATTTTATAGTCAAATACCTCATAAATCATTAAATTTACAAAACAATAAATTTCTATTGCATACCAGGCGTAGAATTGAAAATTGGACTATAGAAATTTTATTGGTTCATTTCGAAAATCCGGACAAGCTAAAAATCCAGTTGGGGTTCGGTCCCAATAAATCCGGATTATTGACGCTCTACTGCATTTATATTTATATTATGAGCATGGCCTGATTTAGGTTGCAGTCACCTCCAGAATAATATAAGCTGGGAAACCTTATTTGTCTTCTCACAAAAAAAATCTATTGTGAGCAACAAAATTCCTCACGCCTTGGATATGTTGAAACACGGGCTATTACTATCAATGCGCGCTCATCTTATTAAAAAAATTAGTTTTCAATTATGGCACATATCAAAAATGTAGTTTTTGAGCAACTGTAGCTCCAGAGTTAAACACAGATCGACATACATACAGGCACACACAGACATCATCGTGATTTGCGAAATTATTCAAATCATATTCTAGGGATACTAAAACGTGCTCATCCACTGAAAACTCACTATCGGATTTTTAGCATGATTCCTATACCTCCCCTAAAGGCCACGCCCGGTGGATCCGTGCGCCTCCAGTCTTTAGCCTATGTGGCGTATAGGCTAATTTTATTTATTTACTTATGAACATAAAACCAACACTACATAAGTACCAATAAGAACCTCTTCGCAGAATAAAGTTTCATTCACCTATTTATTAAGTAGTTTTCGATTCACACACACACACACGCACGCACGCACGCACGCGCACACCGATGTATCATCTTCCATCTGTAATTTTAATTTCTCTGTTAATCAAAAGAATACTAGGTTTAGGAATTTGTATAGCATACCGCATTGTAACACAAATAATTATAAAAAACTCACCGACAAATAGAATAATATTAACATATAATAAAAAATTTGCAATTGTTGATCTGTTTTGTAATTCACTACACTAATTTAATACTATTATTAAAAATTACTTATTTGATGTTTAAGAACTTATTTATGTATCTTTTATGTTACTGTTGATCTTTAAATTGTTGTTAATAGGTCGAACTACTACTGCTATGTGAAATACTTTAAACAAATATCCCACCATTGTAATGTTACATAAATGGTGCTAATGTAGCACAGAGCAGAAGCGTCGAGTGAGACCAACGGAGACAGCGGGTGGGTAACGTCGTGATAAACCAACATGTTGTGACGTGAAATTCGTGCAGTGGAATAAAATGAGTTAGCGTTGACGCACTTATTTCTATATATGCACCCGTAAATAGTTTGATGTGCGGTCGCTAGCTTTTAACAATAGAGAAGGGTGGGGATCTGAATGATAGTAAAATTAATATAAAAAAGGAATATAGAGCGCCACGTATTTTTTAAGGGAAAATTACGAAAGCGATATATTTAACCAATATAATTGTTACCTACAGTGGATCTTATTGTTGACTGAAAACGGCAAAAAAGGTTCTAGCAAAATAATAGTCAACACTAATAATCGAGATATTTCATGATGCCAAGTAAAAGATAAATATAGGTATTAACTTTGGCGAAACGAATGAACCCGTATCCCGATGTACAGCTATACGACCGATAATTGGCCAACGATGGACGCAGGACAAATTACAGCCAGTTGGTTTTCGGGGCACGAACGATCCACGACGGGCAAAGAAAATGCAAAAATTACAATTACAATGATTATTCTTAGCCGACGATTCCAGCATAACAATAACAGAAACAAATAAAAACGGCTGCTAACAGGGATGATGGATGTTGGCAGCAGCAGTTGAACGGAGGGCGTAGTAGACCGTGGTGAATGGCTAACGACTACACACCAGGTGAAAAATGTCCAACAAGATGTCATGGGGAAGCAAATAATTTGATCCACCGCAGAGACGTACTCCTTCCAAACCGGGTCGTTCACACCATAGAGCACGTAGGATTCGCGGGACACCATACAATGGAAAGCGAGTCACTAAATATTCCGGCGCTAATAATCCGCGTCAAGCGAAACCACCCTGGGTTACAGAATAGCCCCAGGGAAACTTATTTACGATCACGTGACTAATAAAATTTTAAAAAATGCGCCGCGACGGACAACTGTATCGTACTTTACGACCACCGAAAGAAAGAAAAAACCGAAATTTATTAATTGGCAAATCCCTACAAAATTCTAAAGGCGGAAGAAGAATAATATAGCCAATATTTATTTCCAACACAAAGAAGAAATAGAAAAAGTTTATAACTAAAAGTTTAGTTGCACACTTACTACCACTAAATACAAATATGGTGAATTGGATGACCAGATAAATTAAGACATTATTGTAAAATTGAATGTACTGTTTTATAAATACTATATATATATATATATATATACATAATAAACAATTGAAATTAACTCTTAATTTGTTTATGGGTAAAATTTAATTCAATAACAACGTTGTGGACGAACCTTTGCATGACATCGTCAAATAAACTTGTTTGTTAAATTTTCTAAACACCGAAAGAATAAAGAATATACTGAATATTGAAATCTAAGAAATAAATGAACAAATAGGTATGTTATTAGGTTAATACTAACAATGAACTTCATAAAATTACTTATTGCAGAGCAGTAATTAAATATACACGTTCTCTACTTTTCAATGAAGGAAAACCGAAATTTAGCTGAAAACTACTTCTTCTACTATAAATACTCAAATAGTGTATATATGTAAAAAGGGCTTAAAGATGAACAAAGAAAAAGAATATATAGCAAAAAGGTATAATATTTCAAATTGAAGCGTAACAGTGTACCATTTCTAAAGTGTAGAATTATTTAAAATTACGTAAAATCCTTCTTCCCTCAATCTAATTAATAAAAATCAACAACTGCTATGTAATCGTAATATTATTATGTATTTACCGTGGAATTCTGTAATTGATATTTACGTACTGTTAGTTTGTTTGCTTAGTTGCTATTAGTTGAAGCTTCTGCCTCCTATGCTGTGTTGTCACTATGTGTTTAACCCTTATGTTACATCTTTCTTGTACTAGATATGTAATTCAAGATAAAAATTAGCTTACTCTTCCCTTTAAAAATGTTTACGTGGAGGCAAATTTTAAGTAAACTTTCGGTTTATTGAAGAATAGTTATATGGATCTCTTTTTAAACAACGCATATAATGAAAGAAAAACATGTCTACTAATTCATAATATTTTAAATATTGATAGAAGCTTTCTAAAATCATGACAAATAATTAAATATCTGGGTTTAGTGCTGTATAATTTTTATTAAATTACAATTGGGCAGCAAAGTCCTACCTTATTCGGTTTTTTATTTAACTTAAAGAAGGCAGCACTTTTCTGCCGAAACGTCGTATTATAAAAATTATATAGAACTAGACCTAGATATTGTATTATTCAAAATATTCAATTTATTAATGATAAATATGGAATAACTGTAAGCTAAGGCACATAGATTGTCTTTATTTCTTTTCTTTTCACCCTGTTGGTGCTGACCAATTTTTGAAATGTTTTACAAATATAAAATTTGTTACAAGTGCTACACAGAGTTTTATAAATTACATTATAATTTTGAAAAGGTGCTGTTCGATCTTTGAGCTTAAGTAGAGAGTTTACAGTTTTTACATTGAAAAATAGAATTGGTCAGCATCAACAAGGTGAAAAGAAAAAAATAAAGACAATCTATGTGCCTTAGCTTCACATGCACTAGAGACACAGCATCTTATTAACTATGACGACACTACTATCATAATTCATAAATCATGGAAATAACTATAACAAACGTCTTTTCCTAGAAAGGTATCAAATACAGAAGAACCGAGTTTCAACTTTGGACTATAAAACAAACACGAACAACTTAAATAATATTTACTCATATCTTCTCAAAGAATTTTAAATTAGCCGCTGTTTTGACTTCTTCTTCCTTTTCTATTGTTTTTTCTTTTGTGATACTGACCAATACCAATTTTTCCTTCGTTGTGTCATCGCTATTTTGAGGCCATTTCCGTTCTGTCATTGAGAGTGCACGTGGCATAGTTTCATTATAAAAAATAACAACTGCGTATCATAATTTAATTGTGTGTGTTTTTATTAAGTGGTTCATTATATACGTTGAATGAATTTTTTGTTCGAGTAGCACATTTTTGTAAACATTAAGAAGCACCTTGTTATAACATTTTGTAAGTAATTTATATAAAATTTTTATATAGTATCTTATTGTTGTACGTTTTTTTTTTTTAGTTCCCTGATGAAGCAACCAAATTGTAAAAAAATAACAAAACTTAACATCTTTTAACTCAAAAATTAAACAGCCTCCAGCTCCGTTATTTCATATTTATTATTCAAGGAGTAGGCGTTACTTCCCTTACACATTCTATTTATTATTTATTTAAAATATTAAAATTTTTGCGCCCCCTTTGCTTCCTCCGGCGAACCGCCACTAATAGTCTGTAATTGTACTCCACATTTAAAAATGAATCATCGAATAAAATTTTATGAGAGCATATACAACTTCTTGAAGTAAGAAACATATAAGACCACATGTGAAAATCCGAGTTCAAAATTCCTCCAAATAAGCGAAATATTAAGGTCTGAATTTCAAATTACACTGATGACGTAGGAGGTGTATTATACCAGAAATAAACAAACGGTGGTTCACAGACTTTCGTAAAAATGTTGAGAAAATTGCAAAATAATATACAGGGTGTTTCATAACTTCAGGTACATACGTAAATGGTATATGTTATGTGATATGCTGATTACGAATCAAAAAGATTTTTTTTTAAATCGAAAAATTATTTTCCATGTTTTCCAGTCCGAAATTTTTCGTTGCCTCTGCGCCTACGAAAAATGTAAACAAGTTACTTCGAAACATTTCTTTTTTGTGGCGAAAAATGTATGAATTTCTTTATTTATATTTATATTTAAGGTTAGCTGTCAAAACAAAATATGAGCATGCACATGACCAGTTGGAACAAACCTAATTATCGTTTCATTAAAAATAATTAAATTTTGTTAGTTTATTTTACTAGCATTATGTAATTTAAATTGTTGATTACCTACTTCATTGTTTGTGTTTAATAGGAAAGCGAATCCAGTGCAGTACTACTAAAAATGTTTTAGGTAAACCACCGTTAATTTTTCGAATAAAAAAAAAATCTTTTAGTTTCGTAATCAGCATATCAAACAACATATACCATTAACGTATGTACTCGAAGTTATGAAATATCCTGTATATATATATATATATATATATATATATATATATATATATATATATATATACAGGGTGTAAATCAAAAAGCGGGCCATAGGCGTTTAACATGGGAAATCAGTTTTTCCGTACGCAAAACTTCCCAAATGGTTTAAGACGAAAATGGTTCAAATAAAAATTGTAGAGAATTTATTTCTGCATCTAATTCACTAATCAGATTTTATTTTACTCGTCTTGTAATCTGTAAAACCGAATTTAAAATTTTATAAATATTGCTAGTGATATGTAATTGTTTGTAATTTTGTTTAAATTCCATGGCTATCACTACAAATAAGCAATATTTATAAAACTTTAAAGTCGATTTTACGGATTACATGAGGTGTAAAATAAAATCTGATTAGTGATTTAGATGCAGAATTAAATTCTCTATAATTTTTATTTGAACCATTTTCGTCTAAAACCATTTGGGAAGTTTTGCGCACGGAAAAACTGATTTCCCATGTTAAACGCCTAT
This sequence comes from Poecilus cupreus, assembly GCA_963942605.1. Classification (NCBI taxonomy): domain Eukaryota; kingdom Metazoa; phylum Arthropoda; class Insecta; order Coleoptera; family Carabidae; genus Poecilus; species Poecilus cupreus. The sequence continues at coordinate 14,792,255 of OZ012713.1, forward strand.
GGCCCGCTTTTTGATTTACACCCTGTATATATTGTAATATTATATTTCATTATGAGAAAAATAAAATTATAAATAATTTTTTACAAAAACATTTTGACATCCTCGAAGTTAGGTAGTTGGTGGCGCTGGTAGAGTGCTGCATAAATGTATATTTTAAAAATATTCTACTATATTTAAGATTTTTCCATTTTCATAAATAATATTTATACTAAAAAGTGTATCGAGTAACAAAAGTGGACTTGGGCTTGCCCTTTAAGCGAGCACGTCCGCACGTATCGCGCAGCAACATAAATATTCTTCAACTTTACATTTGTTTTACTCGGAACCAGTTCATTTTAGAAAAGAAATGTTTTAATAAAAAACACCTTATATATGCGTACAACTTTGTCGCTATATATTAGGGTCCACCTTTTAACAGCGAAAAGTTGGTCGCTGATAGAAAGTTTCCCTGTAAAAACAAGAAATCGCGTTCTCATTTTGTTGTTCATTTTTAAGTGGCTAACCATTGTGATATCGAGAACTAGAAGAGATACGAAGTTGGTTAAATTAGCAAAGAATCTCTATTTAACATAGGTATTTCAATGATAAACTGAAAAAAGAAATTCAACCAGTGGTTCTCAAAATATGGATACCAACTGTAACGGTACAATTTCATCAACTGTCACCTGTCATCTCATTTGACGTATTTTGTTTCTTCCTACTGCAACTCTAATTTTTTTTGGTATTTCTATTACTAGAATTATTACGAACCATGGTGATGAAAAACAATCCTTGAACGTAAAAGATAAACAAATCAATCAATAGTTGGATTGACAGTGAAAAGCTTAGTAAATTTTATGAGAAGTGTTTCATCGTTATTGGTCTGATTTGGATAGATTTTGGTTGCGCTGATACTACCTTCAGGGATTATTTTTGAGACATTTCACAGGAAATATAAAATTCCATGGTTTGACCATTCCCAAAAATACAGCTGATACTTTAAGTCGCCTAACATCATAGGTATAGGTTTTGTTGTTCTTTTGCCGAATTCGTAATAGTAATAATTCTTTTCTTTTCAGGCTTTTTATTTCTATTTTTCTATTTTCTGGTTTCTATTTTCTATTTACTATTTTTGTCAATTTGGATTTTGGAATTGGTGCTTGGTATTCTGAAGTTTGGAGTATTGGGTTTTGTGTAGTGGAACATTTGTATTGGTTGCTAAATTTTGGAGCGATCGGTTACGCGATCCCAACATCGGAAAGATTGGAGCAGCGTTAATTCAGGAAGCAACCCTTCTCTTCTTTCTTCGTCTGACGTGCTTCATCCACAAGACTAGCTGACGACGAGAGAACACAGCTCCGCGCGTTCCAGATAAGCGAAACTATTTGTTGTTTATTTTATTTAATTTTGAAACAGTTGTTTAGAGACTGTTATATTTAATATTTTGGATATATATTGTTAGTTAGTCTGAAACTTGATTTAAGAGTAGCGTTAGTTTATTGTAAAAGCAGGTCAAGTACCTGTATAGTTTTAGTTACATATATTTTACGTTCTGAGCTACTTGTGGCATCCGCATAGGCTACAGTGTGGTTTAGACATAGCCGTAATTTTAGGGCTCGAAATATTTCATTTAAGATAAACGCGCCTACACTAATACACTGGTACCAACGTCCGCCGTGTATTGTTGCGTCTTGATTTAACTTATTATTGACGAATATTAGGCATAGCTCTGGGATTACCTCGTGACTTCCCTCGTGTATGTGTGTGTGCCAGACAGCTCTTAGGAGCATTCGTTTAATTCATCATTCATTTATTTTGCTTATGCTTATTTTGTTATAAATTTTCGGATTAATAATATATAATTTTGATAAAGTTACCTATTGTTTATTTCGAAGTTAGTTTATTCTCTCTCTTTCTCTTTCCCTTTTGCATCATCACGATTTCCTGCCACTATCGCAATTTAGTTTTGGTGAGCGCACTGTTCAAATTGCGTGGCGCCCTCAACTAACCCCCACCCTTCTCCACTGAGAAGCCGGCAACCTAACCCATGGCGAGGATCTCGCGACGTTGACCCAGGTGCGTCACAACTTTTCTATTTTAAATAAAAACATATATTTTTTTATTTGCTCATTCAATAAAGCTTTTTATTCTGAATCCAACGATGTAAAATTTTCATACCCATACATAACAAATGAATGAAAAAATGAACATACTTAAAAAAGAACTTTATTTTCAATTAAATGATTTAGTGTTTATAAAAACTGCTCAAAATTATCTCCATTTTCATTAATACATAACTGAATTCTCCATTTTAAATTTTTCCTACCTTTTTTTAATTTTCTTCTGTCAATGCCTCTTAATATTTCTTCAATACAATCTTTTAAATGCTGTACGTCGGGATGCACAGGGCGGTAAACTTAATCTTTTAAGTAACCCCACGCAAAAAAAAAAAACCAGTGGCTTCAAATCAGGCGATCTAGCTGGCCATGCAATAGGGCCGTTAGTACCAATCCATTGGTTTGGGAAAAATGTGTTAAAATATTCAGTTACTTGGCGGCAATTATGAGGTGGGGCCCTATCCTGCTGGAAGTACACATTTTGTACTGTAGCCAGTGGTATATCATCCAGAATTTGTTCAAACATATTTCGCAAAAGGGCCTTCAATTATCAACAAATGATAAAATTCTAATCTTCTCTCTTGATCACCAGGCTGAAGATGCTGTACTCGGTGGAATTTATAAGGCTTGTACTTATGTTTCTTCAAGTATTTATGCACGGTTCCTACACTCAAATTGCATTCGTGTGCAGCTATTCTTATCGATGCCGTAGGATTTGCTGCAAAATACGCTAAGACATTAGTCTCAGCATTTATATTTTCAAATCGTATACGTCTTTTTTCAAATGTTTCTGTATTAGCTCGTAGTCGTCGTTCAAATGTTCTAAAAATTTTGCAGTTGGGAATATTCCTGTTAGGGTATTGTTCCTGTACATGTTAACTCCAGCACGAGAATTCTTATGACACAAAATGTAAATTTCGAACATATCTACCTTTTCGTCATGTGTGATTTGATCCATTTTTAAGTATTAAAAATGATATGAAGAACAATTTGTCATTTGAAAGAAGTAGCAATAAACAAAATATTCACTTTTTTTTCATTCATGGCACTCTAATTAATATAATATTTAGAAAAATTTATTCAAAACTTTATTAATTTTTTTTTAGAAAATTTTGTCATGTAAGGGTTTGAAAATTTTATATCGTTAGATTCAGAATAAAGAGCTCTATTGAATGAGCAAATAAAAAATATATGTTTCTATTTAAAATAGAAAAGTTGGTATCCATATTTTGAGAAACACTGGTTGAGTTTCTTTTTTCAGTTTATCATTGAAATACCTATGTGGAATAGAGATTCTTTACTAATTTAACCAACTTCGTATCTCTTCTAGTTCTCGAGACCGCAATGGTAGCCACTTAAAAATGAATACTCTGTATACTATTAATCCAGATATACAAATGAGTTTATGCACTACTACACGCTCAGATCATGCAAAAATTTAAATGTGAAAGAATTATTGTTATATCTTTATAAATAGGGAAGATATCACGAAGTAAAATAAATTATAATTTTTATGTAAAATTGGTATATTTGGCTGTTTGCACCAAGAATTGATAATCGGGACTACCACTACTAAATTTGTTGGAAAATTTCCTATAAGAATATGTATGTTTCAACTATATATCCCAAAGTCCAGTGTAAGTCAAAAAATAAACGTGCTAGAGAGCTCTTGATCTCCGACTATTTTAAAGCAGCGAGCACGCAAAGGCAAGAAAATCACCCGAGCAGAATCCGAACAGATCCCGAATATGTATATTTTTATTTAAGGAAGTGTGGGAGTAAATACTTGAATCCCATATGCCATATACCTCTAAGGTCATCATAAACAAAACATGCCGTATTGGTAGTAATTTATAATTAAAAATATGGAATTTTCCGCATCCTTACATCTTATCTTTCATATTTTCAATAAACTTTTACCATTTTTGATAATGGTGGAATAGCCTATTAAGAGATACATTTGATAGAATAATTGATATGAGTTCTTTAAAGGGTAATGTTTTTATGTACAATAATAATATATTATACAGGGTGTTCAATTTAAGTGTGCCACCATTGCTATCTCGAGAACTATAAGAGCTACGAGGTCGGTTAAATTGGTAAACAATTTCTATATTATAAGACAATTAAAATGAGAGAAACAAGAATTTTTTTAGACCAGTGGTTCTCAAAATGCGGGATGCAACTTTCTTATTTTAAATGGCAACCTATATTTTTTATTTGCTTATTCGATTCAGTATTTTTTTCTGAATTCAATGATATTCACATGTAATGACCAAATAATACAAAATATTTGAGAAAAATGCAAAATTAGAAATGTATCATTTTTATTTAAATATGCCCATACAAAGTTTGCCATGAAAGAAAACAAATAAATCAAACAATGTTAATATTAGTTTTTTGAAGTGTACTACTGTATTGTAACAAGAAAATGAATAATTATTCTCATGATTACAGTTTTTGCAATTATTTCTGCATTTGATTTATTGGTTTTCTTCCATGGAAAACTTTGTATGGGCATATTTAAATAAAAATGATACACTTCTAATTTAGCATTTTTCTCAAATATTTTGTATTATTTCGTCATTACATGTGAATATCATTGAATTCAGAAAAAAATACTCAATCGAATAAGCAAATAAAAAATATAGGTTGCCATTTAAAATAAGAAAGTTGCACACCATATTTTGAGAACTACTGGTTAAAAAAAATATTTTTTAAGCTCATTAAAATAGTCTTGTAAAATAGAAATTGTTTGCTAATTTAACTAAACTTGTAGCTCTTATAGTTCTCGAGATAGCAATGGTGGCACACTTAAATTGAACACCCTGTATACACCAAGGAAGGGAAATGGAATATTTTTGATGCAGTACAATATAATATTTGTTTCAGGTTCCAAGTAAGGTGAAACACGAAAAATGTGTTTTATGAACATTATACGCTTTTTAAAATAGTTAAAATTACAATAGTATTATTTTGTACATATTCATTAATTATTTGGTTTTGTATAATCCAAATGTCAAAGTAACAATTAATGTTATTTGTTGATTTATTTACGAATTAAAGTTATTAAAATGCAATATTGGTGACGAAGATAGTCTTTCATAAGGAAATAAAGATAATGTAAAATTAAATAATTGTCGATCAAATTGAATTAGTTTGTTGTATACTACTTAGATAGTAGTAGATACTTCTCTCGCATGCAATAATATGTGACACTTCTCTTATAACTTTCGCGTCATTAATAACAAATTTCTCTTCTGATCTTGAAAAAAGTAAATATTATTTATTTTATCATTTGTGAAGATTATTTTTACTACGGTATATATCGAGATACGTTATTGAAGACACACTCGGGAATAGATAAAAAAATATATAAATACCTGCTGTATATGGATAGCCCGACAGGAATCGCCTTCAAATTTCGTTTTCCATATAAGTATTCCTGTGCCGATTTTTGTTTCGTTCCGAAACAACCAAAACGTAAACCAATCCCTATCGACCATAATAGAGATATTGCAAAAACAATATAATCTATTACTCCCAAATAAGATCCCATGTTTGCAAATTCTCTGTAAGTACTGTCAAATTAATTTTACGATTAAGTTAATTTATAACTAAGATGCTTATTATACATAGTTTTAAGTAATTTTAAATGAGCCTTTTTTACAATAATTAATTCTTTTGTTGTAAACACCCAAAGAAAAATAAATTATGTTGTTTCACAACTGTGGGAAAATGCAGTAACAGAGAACAATATTTTACATACATTATTCATTTTTCAAATTGACCATAACATACTCTTTGTGTCCTTAAAATGCATAATGTATTTCCATATTTTTTTGTCGCAACCAAGAAATACGCTATATAAACAAGTATTATTTCTATTTGCTCATTTTCTTCAAATAATTGACTAAGCGTTAAGTTATCCTAATTAATATTCTTAATGCCCGGTTTCACAAACGATAGTTAAATATTAAACTTAGTTTAAACAAATAAAAGCAAATAGAAGTTGCATGTAAAATGAAGTAATTCGGGAGTAATAACATTGATGTCAAATATTGTATATGCTATTATTTATTTAAACCAAGTTTAAAATTTAACTAACGTTGGTGTTGGAGGTAACTTTTAAACCTTATTTTTTATCACGGATTCGGGTTCTACGTTGAAAAGTACGTATGATTTATCAGAAAAAAAAATACAATTTACGATAAATGGCGCTGCGTTCGCAAAAATTTTTAGCAGAAATTAAAAGAATAAAAAACAGAAAAAAATTATGTACTATATTTTAAACAGCTATTAAATGGCGGGTGTCATCATAAAATTATAAATAAGAACTAGTATCTTCTACGCTAAAACGTTCGTCCAATATTTATGCCTTTGTTTGTGGGTAATGACGTTTTGATCGACGATTTTAAATGTTTTCAATTGAATAATTCAGACACCCGCCCCACCCGCAGAGGGTAGGGGAATCAACCGTTACAGCATTAAATAGCCCTTCGAAAAGTATTCAATAAGTGTTTTTCTCTTATTTTATTTTTTTGATTTTTGATCAATTTTTGTGATTAAAGCACCATCTCACGCGAAATGAAAATTTTTTCCGGTAAATCATACGTACTTTTCGATGTGGAATCGGAACCCATGATAAAAAAATAGGTGCTCCTATTTTAGATTTAAAAGTTACCCCCCGTCCCGCTCACAGGGTGCTGGGAGGTGGTCGGAATTTAGTACTAGCGGATGCCCCCCTCGGAGTTATTAAAGTTTCAATACGGAAAATTTTTCTGTACGATACGTATTTTTTGAGATACTCAAAATTTCAGGTTAAATGAAACAGCCTGTATAATAATTTATAATTAAAAAAACTTTTTATAAAATGTTATTCTAAAAATTGAATAGCTTGTAATTATATTGTAGGTATAATTACGAAAGTAAAATACATTCAATCAGCAAACAACAATGTTAATTATCCTATCGTATTATTTAATTAAATATCTAATTAGCAAAGGTTGGTAGGTACCTACCAGCATGCAATTTTTAAACAAAATAGTGTTCACTCACAGAGGCACTCCACCAGTGAGGTAAGATACTATTCTAGAGCGTTTACAGTCACGTTCTCTATCGCAGTCTAAACGCCACGATCTTTCTCTTATCAGCAATTCTCAAACAGTGGATTTACGCTCCAGAAACCATATTTTAATATAAAATTGCTTTTATTACACATATATTTCAATTTATTTACAAATTTGGATACAATAATAGATTTGATCATGTATTGGTAATGATGGTGCATTTACCTGAAAAAATATGATACATTAACAAAAACACTTAAAAACCAAATTAATGGATGTTTATTAGTTTATTAGGCAAATAATTGAACAAATTCAGGAAATACACTTTTGACGATTTTTGCGATCTCTGGCATTAGCATAAGAAGTGGTGAAAGATGTATTGCACTGTTTTATACTCTAAAACAGCGCATTCCAATTTGAATTTTGGGCAATTTCTAGACCTGGAAAGATGGTTGCCTTGGCACTTTATACAATTGATATCACCGCATTCAGTTCCGTCATGTGGAGGTTTTCCGCAGATGCAAATTTTTGAATTTTTACAGTTATTTGACGAGTGTCCAAATTGTTGACAATTGAAGCAGCGAAGAGGATTAGGAATATAAGGACGGACGCAACGATTAAAGCTTAGCACAAGGGATTTTCCTCACGACAGTTTTTCCTATTGATAATCCTTTGCACTCAAGCTCACCTTCCTTTTTCAACTCAACATTTCGTGGTTTGTGCAGTTCAACAGATCTACAGTAATGCAAATAATGTGTTTATTTATAAATATGATCGTCTATAACATACTAAAATTACTTTACATTTTCAATTTACAGTTTTTGGTATATTTTTATTTGTTTCTCAAAAACTGTAAATTCAAATGTAAAATAATTTTAGTATGTTATAGACGATTATATTTATAAATATACGAATTATTTTCATTACTGTCGTCATTCATGGGAATTAGAAATTCAGTATCAAAATTCAGAATTTTTGAGCAACTAGACTTCAACGAATATTTTTTTATAGTTTCATGTTCTAGCTATTCTTTTCATCCACATATATAAATACTACAATGTTTAGAGACTTCACAGTAAACATTGTTTTGTTTTTCGATACGAATAATTGTAAGAAATAATTTATTCAAATTTGAATTTGTAAAACACAATTCATGGGAGTGAAGCTAGCCTAACGGAAATATTCGTTTTTAGCCTATGAAATGTACTTCAAACGTCATCGTGCTGTACAGTCACTGTAAAAAATCCTAGAAATTTTGACAGATGGAGATAAAATAATGTATCAGGTTGTTGGACCATAAAGAACATGGAAATAAATGAAGAACACAAAATTTGCTGCTTGAAATTTGTGTAACTATTTAGTTTTTTTTGTTATATTTATTGTTTCTAGAACTTATTTGATTCTAGCGTTTCTGTTTAACCTATAATTTTATTTTAGCAAACATAATTCACATTTACCAGGATAATTTAGCGTACGATGTTACTTCTTAAATTATAATAAACAATTTACTAACAGAGATATATTCTGGCATAGTCATTTATTCTCACTGTAACCTCAATTACTTTTACATGAAAATATAAACGAATATTATGTTAAAATCTAGAAACAACGTTTATAATGTCGATATTTAGTTCAGAATTTTTGAATGCACCAATGATTGGAGTTGCACAATTTGTCAAAGAAACATCCGAGTTATACAATTGTTGCTGTTTGGTGTTTAGGTATGTAATAGAGTTTAAAGCTACTAATAAATTACATTAATATGTACAAACATATTATATATGTTCCTGTAACTCCTCAGTGAAATATAGGACCTCTACAAAGTGCCTCCATCTGACTCTGTTGCTATGTTTCATGAATAGCAAGTATTTACTAATTTCGGTAGCTAGTATCAAATAGATTTACTTCTAGCTGAGTCAGGAGTATATTATGTTCTGTTATAATAACAAAACAAACGTCAGCGCCATTACAAGGAAGGCAATATGTTTTGAGCGTCACCACCAGCAGCTCTAACCAGGATGTACAATTTATCTGCAATAGTACTATTTGCGATTTCCACCGATGTGACAACATTCACGTTGTTCAGTATTTATTATGATTTTTCAAATTCCTCTTAAATTATTATTTTTTAATTTGCACGTGTTGTGATAACGAATATTGTTAGATGGCAGAGACCCATGAAAAACAATAGATTATGAGACTGGTAATTAATTATGTCATGTGAATAAAATAAAGATATTATAAGTTAAATAAAGAGTTGTTTAACAAAACTGTATAGTTTAGAACCCACACTATTAAACGCACATTAAGGTATAAAATAAAACATGGTGGCAGCGAATTATGTGTGCGTGATTTAAAAAATACGTGAAGGAACATATGTCACAATGTCTATAAAAGACCAAGAAAATCAATCGCCCCAGCAAATTAATTTGTCATTACCACCTCCAGAACCATTTAGTTTCAAACCGACGGAATGGGCACAGTGGAAAAATCGTTTTCAACGATATAGAAGAGGGTCCGGTTTAAATGAAATGTCACAAAATAGACAGATAGATGTTCTTATATATAATATGGGCGAACGAGCTGAAGAGGTTTTTGCTTCCTTAACACCAGCACCAACAACTTATGATGCTACATTAGAGAAATTTGATAAATATTTCGTGCCTCGTAGAAATATAATATACGAAAGAACCAAATTTTTAAGACACACACAAGGAAGCGATTTTGCTGAAAAGTATATAACTGATTTACACAGTTTAGCGAAAACGTGTGAATGGGGTGAATTAAACGATGACATGATCTTACTAGTGCTTATCATAGGCATGCGAGATACACACATTAGTGACAAATTGCAATTAGACCCTGATCTTACTCTAGAAAAAGCTATTACGTGTGTTAGACAGTATGAAGAACTTATTCGCCAAAAAGAAGATCTAAAAGAAAAAAACGTTTCTGTCGTTACAAAGAATCAACAAAAATACAAAAATTCAAAAGAAAATTACAAGAACAATTGTCAAAAGAAGGATAGAAAATCTGAAAATGACAACAAAAAATGTACAAGATGTGGTTATGACTGGCATGGTAAACTCTCAGAATGTCCAGCGAAAAATGCAAAATGTGGAAAATGTTCTAAAATAGGACATTATAGCAAACAGTGCTTTCGTAAAAAAGAAAATATTCAAGAAGTTTGTTGTTCTGAATCGGATAATGCCAATGATTCTTTCGTTCATGAAGTGCGAAAAACAAACAGTGCAGAAAATTTATTTGTTGGCTGTATCGAAAGTGGTATCTCAAATGATGCCTGGACTGAAGTAATACAAATTAAATGTGGAGGAAAAACTCTGAAATCTATGAAATTCAAGTTAGATACTGCCGCAGATGTAACCATGGTACCAGCTAATGTCATTAAAGATTTTATTTCTGAACTCTGTATGAAACCCTGTAAGAGCAGTGTTTTCAGTGCAAAAAAGCAAGAACGCTTAAATATATTAGGTACTGTTAAACTACAATTGAAATATAAAAACAAGGAAATTTCAGAAAATGTCTACATTTCTGAAGAAATTAATGTTGCTTTACTGAGTCGAAATTCTTGTCAAAGTCTTGGCTTGGTTAAACGAATTTATGCAATAAAAAAAGAGAACAACTGGATTGAAGAGTTTCCAAAACTTTTTCAAGGATTAGGTAGCGTTAAAGAAGAATATAAAATAGAAATGAAAGAAAACGCGAAGCCGTATGCAATTTCTTCACCAAGAGCAGTTCCTATTCCATTGAAAGACAAAATCAAGAAAACACTGGATGAAATGGTGGAAAAAGGAGTTATAATTCCTGTTTCCCATGCAACCGAGTGGTGCGCTCCGATGGTTGTGGCACCCAAAAAAGGTGGAGGCATTCGAATCTGTGTCGACCTATCGAGACTTAACAAGAGTGTTAAACGCCAGTTTCATCCCATTCCAAGAATAGAATTATCTCTTGCTGAACTCAGTGAAGGCAAATACTTTAGCAAATTGGATGCAAACCATGGATTCTGGCAACTGAAATTAGCTAAAGAATCTCAAGACTATACCACATTTATTACACCATATGGGAGGTTTAAATTTGTTCGACTTCCATTTGGTATCACTTCTGCACCCGAAGAATTTCAAAGAAGAATGAATAATATTCTTACAGGAGCAAAAAATTGCATTGTCCACATGGATGACGTTCTAGTTTGGGGTAAGAACAAAGAAGAACATGATGAATGTCTTCGAAACGTTCTTCAGAAGATTGAAGATGCTGGTATGACTCTAAATAAAGATAAATCTGAATTCTACAAAGAAACAGTCACATATTTAGGATTTATCTTGTCCAAGAAAGGCATAAAGCCTGACCCGGCAAAAGTAGAAGCAATAAAGGCAATGGATGCACCAATAAATATGACAGAAGTACAAAGATTCATGGGAATGGTAAATTTTCTTGCAAAATTCATTCCAAACAAGTCTGAAATTATGGAACCTATATCAAGTCTTCTCCGTTCAAAAAATGCTTTCGTTTGGGGACTTGCACAAGAAGAAGCATTCAAGAAAATCAAGATGAAATTAATGTCGTCACCTTGCTTAGCTATGTATAATCCTTCAAAAAATATAATGATTTCCTGTGATGCTTCTACAAAAGGTATAGATGCCGTTCTTCTCCAAGAAGAAGATGGAGGACTAAGGCCTGTAGCCTTTATTTCTCGTACACTTACGGATGCGGAAAAAAATTACGCGAACATAGAGCGTGAAGCACTTGCGATGACTTGGGCAAGCGATAGGCTGAAGAATTTTCTACTGGGTAAACATTTCATTACGAAACAGATCATAAGCCACTTTTGCAAATATTCAAAACGAAGAATTTAGACGATCTCTCTCCAAGACTTCAGCGCTTTAGAATGCGTATGATGCGATACGATTATGATATTGTATATACACCCGGAAAGAATCTACATATTGCCGATCTTTTGTCCAGAAAACCCCTCCAGTATGATAATCTTGATGGTGAACTAAGCGAAGAAGTCGATGCTTTTATTCACGAAATTTCACTGAAGAGTATTAATACAACAGATGAAAATGTTACAAGGGTGATTAATTCACAAATGAAAGATTCATCGTGTATTGAACTTAAGAAATTAATAAATAAAGGATGGCCGAATAAATCAAGTTTATCTGCTGAACTACAAAAATATTACTCCGTACGAAACGAACTCGCCATCGTTGAAGGAATTATTCTTCGAGGAAATCGAATGATAATACCAAATGAACTTCGAAATATAATGCTAGAAAAATTGCACTTTGGTCATTTGGGAATCACCAAGACACGAAGACGAGCACATCGAACTATGTGGTGGCCTAATATATCCAAAGATATTGAAGAAAAAATTAAATCATGTCCTACATGTGTCCAACACTCGACAAATCATCATGAGCCACTAATTCCTTCCATATTTCCAGACTATCCATGGCAAAAAATATCCATAGATCTTTTTAAACTTGATGGAAAATGGTATCAAGTCACAACTGATCATTTTTCAAGATTTTTTGAAATTAATAAGCTCAATCGTATGACAACTTTTGACATTATAAAAAACTGTAAACTTATCTTTTCAAGATATGGTATTCCGCAACAAGTACTATCTGACAGTGGAACTCAATTTCAAACACTTGAAGATTCAGAATTTCAAAAATTTGCTAAAGAATGGGGATTTACTACCTTTACAAGTAGCCCTCAATACCATCAGGCAAATGGAGCCGCAGAAATTGCAGTAAAGACAGCTAAAAACCTAATGAAGAAAAATAAGAATGATTTGGAACTTGCCCTTCTAGTTCACCGTAATACAGCATTGCAAAATGGTTTTAGTCCAGCACAAATGCTTTATGGTAGAAATTTAAGAGACAATTTGCCAACCACCCGTCAACTTCTACTTTCCAAACCTAATATGAATATTTTAGCTGAGAGGGAAGAAAGATATAGACAACGATATAAACAGAATTATGACCGCTGTCGTAAAGCCAAAGATCTCAAACCCTTGAAGTGTGGTGAATATGTTTGGATAATCGGCCTAAAGCGTCATGGAGAAATAATCAAGGTATTAGACGAACCTAGAAGTTACGTAGTAAAGACAAGTATAAGTACAATAAGGCGCAACCGCTTTCATCTTATCCCAGCTCCATACCTTCACCAACTCCCTGACTATATTGACGTTGACGATATCGTACCAAAACAAAATGAACCACAGAAACCAGATCCTACCGAAGATGAACAACCTGAAGTTTTAATTCCATCCCAACATACAACAACTCCAAGAAATAATGGTACAAATATGTTAACAACACGCTCAGGAAGAATTGTTGTTAAACCGCAGAGGTATACAAGTTCATGTTTCTGAAGATGATTCCATCTTAGGGAAGGATGTTGTGATAACGAATATTGTTAGATGGCAGAGAGCCATGAAAAACAATAGATTATGAGACTGGTAATTAATTATGTCATGTGAATAAAATATAGATATTATAAGTTAAATAAAGAGTTGTTTAACAAAACTGTATAGTTTAGAACCCACACTATTAAACGCACATTAAGGTATAAAATAAAACAGCACGTATCCGTTGGAAAACAAAAAATAAAAATATTTATGTATACAAATTATTTTCAAATAAAAACTTTTCTTTTCGAAAGTTACCTTTATATTTAATAATTATGTATAAATTTATTATTTTTATTTACCATTGTGCACATTTTTTATATAAATATACATTTCTTGTAAATTTATGATGTGTTATTTTTGAACGCGCGCCATTGCCCCTACCAAATGTATCTACATACTTTTTGTGATTGGTTATGTTACACATTCTTGTCAGGAACATTAGAGGCCCTACGTACACGATAACAATTTCAAAAATCCGTTCAGTAACGCGTATGTTTGCCCTTAAATACTGGGTAGTCTGTCGCCTAACAGGGTCCTTTCAGCTATACGCACGACTTGTGATAGAAGAATGAAATTAGTTCCATGGTCTTGTCTTCATGCTACGTGGCAGCACACTAGTTTTATTTTGAAGTTTCCAAGTGACATTTTAAACATACATCTCTCTGATTTCGTTTCGTTTGAATCGAAAATACTCTGATATAGTTAATTTTGTGTAAGTGATTATTCTGACTGGTGCATCTTATTTAAAGGGTTTGCAACTTTTTATATATCTTAATTTCTTCAAATTTGTTTTTATTTCATGATTATATAAAAGTCACTAAATTATTTTCAGTTCATGCGTGGCTTCAAATGCATTGTTCCTGGCTGCAGGAGTTTCCATAAGGAAGACCTTTTAATAACATTTTTTTGTCAACCAAATATAACATTTTTATTAATGCATAATTTTTTTTTTTTGAAATTTCATGCTTTTCCGCCTATACGACATTAGTTTGTGGTCCCAACTGTAGAGGCGCAGAACATCTATCCTTGTCAACTTTGCTGTAGCTGACAGTCTCCCCTGTCTTGTCTCTGCAGTTTAAGCAGGCTAATTACCATCTGTGCGATCACCTGTAAATTCATAAATTCCGAAGGGTTCAAATTCGGTATTCTGTTTCTTTATTTGTAAATACATATTTATATAAGTAATAATTTTGGACTCAACAAAATTATTTTTAAAAAGTTTATTTTATTAACACAAATAAATGCAGAACTATGTTGCTAGTACAACGGTTGCTACAAGAATGGCTACTTCTCTAACTCAAAGCTAAACTTATGCAAAGATTATCGTTTCTCCTAGAATTTGATAATAATTTGCTAACTTGCTTTTTATAACTGATGCAATCCTTACTAATAATTATGAAATACAGGGTGGCGTCCCTATATTACTCCTCCACCCTTTAGAGGAAAACTTTACTCTTCAAATGTTAAGTTTTAGTACTAAATTTCTTTCATTTCAATATCTTCAAATCTATTTTTTAATTTAGGTTCCTTTTTCTTTTCAAGATAATCTTTACATTTACATTTCTTAATATTACATAGTATAATAATAATTATTACAAGTATTATTATACTATAAATTATTACATAATTAATATAATTAACTCTAACATTATTATAAATAGACTCCAATTCAACATCATTAATTTCTTTAATTTTAAATTCAGATATATTTTTTATTTTATTATCCAAATGAATCGTTTGCACATTGGTAACATTATTTTTTAAATCAATCAATTTTCCGAAATTATTTATTAATTCAATTTCATTATTAACAATACAATTTTCTATATAATAAATTCCTTCTAATTCTTGTTTTATTTATATTATTATTACAATTATATTTCATTTCTACTTTATTTGGAAAGAACAAATAATTTAATTTTGAATATTTTATTTTAACAATAGAGTTTATCGGTGATATTTCATTGTAATCACAGAATTGGAAGTCTTTATAACATACAACATTATCTAAACACTTATCATAATCCTTATTTTCTAATGTACAGTAATATTCAGCTTTACTAAGCTGAGTGCATTTATTTAACAATCTGATTTTACAGTTGTTTTTTGAATGTAGTCCATTTACTATATTTATTGTTTCATAAGCTTCGTGTATTTTGGTGGGAATTGAAGTTACTTGGATTAATTTTTCCACCCGTGTGTTGGATGGGGATTCAATGAGGATTATTAAGTTTCAGGATATCATTATTTTGTATGTTATTTATTATAATTGATCGCAAGTATTTATCATCTATTTTATTCAGCTCGTACAGGAGTTCGTAGTTTATTATTCCAAAATGTAAAGTATTTAATTTACAAAAAGTTAGTGTTTCTTCTAACTGAATCATTGAAAAATATAAGTCTTGGCCGACTTGTATGAATTCATTTATTAAATTTTGTGCTTTAGTGACATCTATTTCATCTAATATTTTACCAATATCTTTTTGAATATTATTTAATTTCGTATTTAATAAATTATTATTATCATTAATAATGTTAATTTTATCATTAAACTGAGCCGTAATATTATTATTAATTTTTATTAAGGTATTAACTTTATTTAAAATTATCTTTTCATTATTATTTAAATTTTGTATTATTTGATCATATTTCTCTTTATCTTTTGAATCAAGATTTCCTGTAATACTTTTTATAATTGATCCTAATCCATTTATTAAACCACGTTTAGTTCTTTTAACATTTAATAATTTAGTATTTTCTTTAATATGATTTATAAGAGAATTTAAAATATTCTTATAATTTGTCAATTTATTATTAAATTTATACTTTTCTAAATTTTGATATAACATACCCATATTATTTTCTAATATATTCTGTTGTTTGAATAATTTTTCAAGCGATATTTTGAGAGTGATTATTTGGGTGTTTACCTGAATATGGACAGTTCCGAGTTCGAGTATATTGATGCCGGGATTTCTTTCATCACGTATTATTTGGGATTATCCTAGTGAAATTAATCTGGAACAATACGGGGATTTTTAAGTTGTGACCATTTATGTTTCTTGTTCTGATCGTCTAATATTTGGCCTCTTTCGTGTATAACTGCTTTTACGTTTATTTGTTTAAATTTTGGTTTCTCTATTTTTCCGGAATTACGTTTATGAATTTTGACGTGTACTTGTTCGGGGATCGTAAACTGATTTTCTTGTACTGCAGAATATTATAGTTTTTTCTTTTCAATATTATTCTTTACTTGTTGGTTTATTTCTTTAAAAGTTTCTACATGTTTTTGCAAGTATTCATCTACTAATATTTCTTCCGGTTTTAAATTTTGTTCAAAGTTTTGACCATATATTATTTCTAATGGGGTTCGTTTCGTGACGGAATGAATGCTGTTATTATAGGCTACTAATGCGTAATTTAATCGCTCTTTTAATTTTAATGTTTTAATGAGGGGATTTTGATTTATTACTCTCATATGTTCTATCAATGAGGAATGAAAACGTTCAACGATTCCGTTACTTTTTGGATTGTCTATCGAAATATAATGGATATTAATATTTCTCAGAGCTAAATAATTTTGAATAGTTTTGTTGTTAAATTCTAATCCGTTATCTGAGACAATTTCTTTTGGGATGATAAAATGGGTAAGATATTTTATTAATTTATTTAATATTGTTATTGCATTTTTATCTTTAATAATAGGCGTTTGCGAATTTAGAGAAGGAATCTACTATGGTTAGGATTTTAATTTGTTCCAGTGACAAGAGGTCAATGTGTATTTTTTCGAAGGGTTTCTCTGCAGTTGGTGTTAAGATATTCAGAATTTGTATTGGGTTATGTTCATATTTGGTGGTTAAGCAAACACTACATTTATTTATGTAATATTGTATATCTTTTAGCATATTGGGCCAATAGTATGATAATTTTAATTTATTATAAGTCTCTGTTATGCCTCGATGGTTTGTCTTTCCTTCGTGGTAATTTCGTATGGTTCATTGTTGCTCTTCTTTATTTTCTATATCATTAACTGCGTTCTTACAAGAGACAAGTTTATAACTTCCTGCGTCAAAAAATGTTTGGAGTACTGCGTTGAAATTTAATTTGAATTTATCGGGAATTAAACAATAATATGTTATACCGGGTTGCAAATAAGTTTTTATAAAATTCATTATAGTTTGGTTACAGTTTATTTTATTAAGGTAAATGTTAATACTTTGTGTTTTATTGTCAAATAATTTATTTATTTTAATTTCAGTTTTACTGTTAGTTTCTTTGACTACAATTTGATTTTTGCACGTATTAATAGAAGAGTCTAGATAAGATAATCCGTTTACTGGCCTCTCGTCGTCCGAGTGTGCCGTATCTGTTGTTTCATTATCGGATCCGGTTTCAACTAAGACTGAGCTAGCGTCTGAGTTTAGGTTCAATTCTAAATCTTTTGGTTCGTTATAAATATTAAAAATAATAGAAGTATTTCCAAAAATTTCGTTTATTAAATTTCCAATTTTTATCCATTGTTTCCTATCTAATCCCGAACATATACGGGGTAGGTCTAATTGGTTGATATCATTCTGTATACAATATTGTAATAATTTCTCTAAACATTTCTTTATTCTTTGATAAGAAGGTTTTTTTTTATGCAAGTCTTTTGTAATTAAATGTAATATTAATCTTGGCTGTTTTTGAATAAATATTTGATAATCTCAAGTTAAATAATTTTTCAATAGGATATTTTAATTTTACTTGTTTAGCGAAACCTTGGGATAGTTTTAAATCTTTCGAGACACAGTGTACTAAGGGATTATTGGATTGAAAAATGTCAGAGTCATGATATTTAATTTAAAATTGAGGTTTGATTCTTGAGAGTGCGTCAGCTACGTAGTTTTGGCAACCTTTCTTATATTCGATGGTATAATTGAATTCTTCTAGTTTCAATCGCCAACGTATTAATTTTTGGTTTGGCTCTTTTAAAGAATTTAGCCAAACGAGTGGACGGTGATCGGTAATGATTTTAAATTTGTGACCTAACAAATATGGCCGAAATTGTTTTGTGGCCCAAACAATACTCAAAAGTTCTTTTTCTATTGTACTGTAGTTTATTTCGTGGTTATTTAGGGTACGTGATATGTACGCGATAGAAAGGTCTTTGTTGTTTTTATCTTTTTGAGATAGAACTGCGCCAATGGCGTAGTTGCTAGCGTCTGTTGTGAGTATGAAGTCTCTGGAAAAGTCGGGGTATTGGAGAATGGGATCGTTGGATAAAAGCGTTTTACATTTTTCAAAGCATTCTCTGTACTCTTTATTATTTATGTCTATTTTATGATTTTTCTTTAAACAGTTCGTTAATGGTTTGGTGATTTTTGAAAAGTTATCAATAAAGCGTCTTAGTAGCCCAGGAGTCCAAGGAAGGATTTGATTTCTTTCGGGGTTTTTGGGATGGTAAAATTTTTTATAGCCTGAATTTTATCTGGGTTTGGCTTAATGCCTTCAGTAGTAATAATATGACCAAGGTATGCGACTTCTTTACGTAAGAATTCGCAATTGTCTAGTTGTATTTTTAAATTTGCTTCACGCAATTTTTGAAAAACTTTTTATATATTCTCTAGGTGTTCTTGAAGAGAAGTTCCTAGTATTATAATATCATCAAGAAAGACAAAACAAATTTTATTAATTAAATCTTTTAGGACGAAATTCATCAATCTTTGGAAGGTTGACGGTGCATTTTTAAGGCCAAAGGGCATTCTTTTAAATTTATAATGACCAGAGTTTGTGGAAAAGGCGGTTTTAGGAATATCGTCGGGATGTACTTCGATGTACGTCGATCCGGACGTGAGGTCGATGGTAGTAAAATAATTGGATTTTTCTAATTTTTCAAGGATGTCTGTTATGGTCGGGTATTGGGAATTTGTCATCTATAGTCTTCTCGTTTAATTTACGATAGTCAATCACGACTCTAAATTTTTGTTTGCCGGAAGCATCTAGTTTTTTCGGGACGACCCATATAGGTGACGACCATGGCGAATAAGAATGTTGTATTATATTATCTTTTAACATTGTTTCTATTTTATTTTGAACTTCCGTTTTATAAGTTTCAGGGTATTTATATTGTTTCGAATATATTGGGATGTTATCTGTCGTTTTAATTTGATGTTTTATTTTATTAGTAAAGGTTAATTTTTGATTATCTCGCAAAATTAAATCTTTATATTTAATTAGAGTTTTTGTTATTCTTGGTTTTCATGTTTTGTTAAATGTTCGTCTCGTATTATTTGCTTATTAATTTCCATATTAAAATTTGTCTTATTTTGCTGGTTTAAGTATTCAAATTTATATTTATACTTATTTAAAAAGGTTACTTCTCCCATTTCAAAGTTAAATTTTGATTTAAATATTTATATTCCTGGTACACCGAGTAATATGTCGAAGTCTTTATGGAAGTTAAATATGTAACATTTTAAGTCATGATTTTTATATTTAAAAAATGTAAATTCTGAGCCGGATGATTCACCGTTACAGGTATGGATAGTGAAAGATTCAGGGAATTTTGTGGTGTTTGGTTTTAATAATTTGGGGTGGATGTAATTCTGAGTGGAGCCTGTATCAAAAAGAATTTTAAATTGGGATACTTGAATAAATGGTGGTTTACTAAAGTTATTT
The DNA here is from genome assembly GCA_963942605.1 of Poecilus cupreus. NCBI lineage: Eukaryota > Metazoa > Arthropoda > Insecta > Coleoptera > Carabidae > Poecilus > Poecilus cupreus. The sequence continues at coordinate 14,812,519 of OZ012713.1, forward strand.
GTTAAGGATTCAATATGGGTGACTCGACTATGTGAAAATTTTCATTTTCAACAGTTTCAATATATTCATTTTCATTTTCGTTTTCAAAATTTTGTTCGGTTTCAGGGAATTCGTTTTGATTTTGAGATTCATTTTCTGAATCTTGAGTATATAATTCTTCGTTAATAAATTGTTGACGTGGTTGGTTAAAATTTTGCCGTGACATTTGTCTAGTTTGTATGCTCATGGGAGTAGGGTTTCTGTGTGCTGCGTTTCGGATGTTTGCAGACGGTGCAAATGGTTTTGGTTGTTGCTGAGTAGGAAATTTATGCATGGGAGATTGATATCTAGGTGGGTTGAAAGAAATTTAATTTCTAGGAATCAGTTTTTGATTTTGATATTGGTTTTGGGTAACTTTTTGTTGGACGTGGATATATTGGAGGTCATTTGTTATTAGGTTTAATATTTCTGTTAGTTTAGTTGGGTTTCGGGCAGATAATTGGCTTCGGAAAGGTTCTTTACAGTTGTTTATGAAACACTGTACAAAGTATTGTAATGAGTTCTCAACAATAGTTTTACTTTGGAGTGGATCGAATTTACATTCGATTTTTGATTTATAAATAAAAAATAAATCATTAAATTTATTGAAATAGTCAAGAATATTTTCTTTCACTTGTTTGAAGTGACTTGCTTCGTACATAATAGTATGTTCAGATCTAGTATCTGAGAAATTTTGTAATAAATGTGCTTTAAGTTCTCTCCAGTTTTTGATGGAGCTCATATTTAAATTTTGTGCTGCTTTGCCTTTAATTTTGTTTTTCAATGTCATTAACACAATTATTCTTGTGATTTCAAACGGATTTGTTTGATTTGTTAGCATGCACATGTCATCGATTGTATTTTAAAATTGGACAGAGATTTAACATCTCCGTCAAAAGTTGGGGCTAAATCTAGCATTTTGAGTATTTCATTATTTAAGCTTGAGAATACGTTAACAGGACCCGGTTCGGGCGTCATGTTGGATATTATAAAAGTATTATAAAATTCTACTTACAGTGACAGTACCACTGTTTTAAACATAATATGGTGACGCCTTCTTGCCGATGTTCCCTCAGCGATGTTGAAGGTAGATTGGGTTGAGTTCGTTTCCTCGATGTTCACTCGATGATGTTGACTCGCGATTCTTGTAGTCGGAAGATGATCGAAGTTCTGGCTATCGATTGACTCTCGGCTCTCTCTCTGGATGATCGGAGTACTATCGGGCGACGACTTGATCTCTTCTGTCTGCTTGTGTTCTTTTGGTGAACAATTTGACTTTGTTCGTTACCGATTTTTAACACTTGACAGTGACGGTTGTTGATTATAAACGGATTAAATTCTTTTTATGAATTTCCGAATCTACAACCTTATTCGGTGATCCTACCGACTGCGCCAGTAATAATTTTGGACTATGTTGCTACAAGAATGCCTACTTCTCTAACTCAAAGCTAAACTTATGCAAAGATTATCGTTTCTCCTGGAATTTGATAATAATTTGCTAACTTGCTTTTTATAACTGATGCAATCCTTACTAATAATTATGAAATATATGGTGGCGTCCCTATATTACTTATATTCCCATTGTTTTTCTCTCGACGACTGATGGGACGAACTGAATAACGCGGCCTGTGTTTTCTGTTCTTTAGTGATATTATTTATTTATTTAAACATGAAACTTTTCTAGCTGGAAGTGTATACTTTTGATTACATATTTAATGTTTACTACAGAACAGATATATTGAAATAAACGAACGTAATACTAATAAGATAATATACTTTTTTTTGTAAAGCGGTTCTAACTGCTTAGGTTGTGATGCCGCCTCGGTTCCTCATTTTCGGTGGTGTGACAACGACACGCAGTGTTCGCTGGTATGGGTTTTCGCAAAGCGGTCACACATCAATCTACTAACCGCAGGCAGCCTTGCTTAACTCGCGCTATCAAGCGAACCGGCATCAATGCTCTCTGCCATGTCGTTGCCCCAATATACTTTTATTATATTAGTTACTATTATATACGTTTATATCACATTTAATGTTGTGATATTATCACAGACGGCACAAAACAAAAATTTAAAGCTAGATTAGTTGCACGTGACTTCGATTAAAATCCCTATGTAGACTTTAATGAAACTTTTTCACCAGTGATCCGCTTAAACAATCGCCGAATAATATTAGCCCTAGCAGTGGAAGAAGATTTAGAATTGAACCAATACGATTTCACAACTGCTTATTTGAACGGTAAATTAAAGGAAAAAAATTATTATGCAGTTTCCCGAAGGGATACATGAAGACAAAACAACAAAAGTATGTAAGCTACAAAAAGGTATTTACGGCTTAAAAAAAAGTTCTCCAACTTGGATTGCAACATTAAAAGAAAAGTTGATTGACTTAGGATTTACGGAATTATATTCAGAATCCTGCGTGTTTATTTATAAAGAAAATAATTACTGTTTAATATTTTGCATTTATGATGATATTTTGACAGCATCAAATTCAATAGCATTAAACGATAGAATCACGGATAAATGAAGCTCCAAATTTTACATAAAATATATATGGGAGTAGTGAAACACTTACTAGGAATAAACATACAAAGAAACAGAAAAGAAAATAGAATGTATTTATCACAAACCAATTATATAAATAAATTGTTAATGAAATTTATCATGAATGCATGGAACCAAAAATAGACACACAAATAATAAATAATAAAGAAGATAAAAAAATTGCCTTATCAGGAATTAATAAGAAGCGTATTGTTACGTTTGTAACTGACGGGTTCTGTGAAGTTTATTAATCAATAACAATTTAAACAATTTTTAAAAGTCACAAAAATTTATTTATATTTATTTGAACTACTTATTTATTTTGAACACTTATTAATAAACATAAAATAACAACAAATCAATTATAAACTAAGAATATCAATTGTTACGGTTTCGCTACACTTTTCCCCATTTTCGCCTCTGAATAGGCAATCTTTTAAGCGAAGGTGTATCTTCGGATGTCACTGACTTCGGTTCTTTTAATTTTTGAGTCTCGTGTGACTAGTTGTGTTCTCCTATAATTTTGTGTAAATTTTGGAAGTGTGAAACTTTATTGGCGTTTGGCACAGCCCTTTGGGATTTTGAGGAGACCAACGTAGAATATATTGACGTATTCATCGGCATTTGCCGGATCTGGAGATTCACGTACTCGAATTTAAACTTTAAAGCCGCCCAACATCTCAGGTACATGAAAGACGTTTAATTTTACTATTTCTTAAAATTATATTTTTTTGTTTGATTAACTGTGGTGTGCTGGTCCCTCTTAAATGAGATACTGACGTGATATCTTTTCAGACTTTTATTTATGTTATATTCTACTCAAATTGGTGGAGGTTATTTTGGCATCCTTATTGGTGCATTGGCTTTTGTGCCATATCGCTAGGCCTGTCGGCATACTCCGCGAAAAAGTCCCGTGCATGTGCGCCGCACCGTCTGGCCCCCCGCTCGCAGTTTTGGCACACGTGGTGAGCCCGGAATCCTGAGCGCCGCCATTAGGCAGATCATCAGCCGCTCGACCACGATCGGTGACCTCCGGCAACTACCGAGCTACCGAGCCAGCTCGCTATCTAGAGGGGGACACTACTCCAGTTATTTACCGCTGTTGACAGCTAAGCGATAATATTTGTTTATTTTATTTAACCATTATTTATCTATTGCGATCTTTGTTATTTGTGTTGCGCCTATTTGTTTGCGTATTGAGTTCGCTTCTCGAATACCATACGCTTGTCAAAATTAGAATTACTTTTATATTATTATTTGTACTGATATTCTGTAAGAATCTGATCTTACCTCGCCGTAGTAAAGTAGTTTATGTTGCTGACTGTAAGTCTGCAGCCAGTAGGTTCACGCCACGGCTCGTAGGGCTATTTCTACATCTCACTTTTGTTAGCGCGACGCGACAAACGTTTGGTCGACCATTCGCCGCCCGTGTCTCAGTTGAGCGCTCTATTTATCAAACACAAACTCGTGATAGTCCTAGTTGCTACGCCGCGAACGACTCGCTGCGCATATGCTCGTTATTTGTATCCTATCGCGCGCACCCGGTGATATCAGATTTATTTATTTATTTATTCATTCATTTATTCATTTATATACTACATATTCTTTCCCTTGTATTTTTATTATCTTAGAATATATATACACACTCGTAAACTTTACCTACGTAATTTTGTTTTCTTTGCTTGTCTGCGACCTTAGTTTTCCCCGCCTTCGGTTTGTTGGTCAACCTCTGGTTGGACCTTTACGGCTAGATCAACTGGCGCCCTCCCCCTTTTATTTTAGTTTGAGCACCCACTCCCGTCTCCACTGTAGCTCGCCGTGGTTCACCTAACCCCAGGGAATCACCATCTCTAAGTCGTAGCACAATTCAAGCAATTTTACTGAAGCTTTTGCTGCTAATATGCGGGCCATATGGTTTCTCAGTTTTCTCGAAGAAAGTGCCCACTTGACGACAAAAAGAGTGGTGACCGAAACTGAGAACGACTATGCAAGTGATCTTATACTATTGAACTGTCAAGCTTTAACAAATGTTTAAATTAATCATGTAGTGGCTGAATATCCTATTTTCTTTGTTTAACAGAACCATGGTGTACACATAGCTCTATCGACTCTGTACTTTTTAGTCAGTATGTAAATACTTCACATTTTTACAGATCGCCCACACCTTTTTCTGCTTTTAGCATATTTTGTGATAAGCTTTTAATAATTTTAGATCTCTTGTATAATTCTAATTTAAATATAATTATCACAGGAGATTTTAATATTGATCCAACACGAGATAAAACAAAGTTCAGTAAATTATGTGATATTTTCAGTAGTTTAAATTAAATTAAAACCTGACACTATAGATTTTATTTTTACCAATATAAAACTTTCATCATCTGTGGTAAATAACTTTATATCTGATCACAGAACGTTATTTTTCAATTTTAACGCAATACAAAATATGCAAGAATCAAATTACATATATAGAAGAGATTTTAGTAACTGGAACAAGAAAATATTATACAATGATTTAATTAACGAAAATTACATTTCAGTTTTAGATATAAATATTTCGAATGAGGCGTTTGAATTATTGTTTGAAACATTTATGACACATTTTAATAACAACTTTTCTATTAGAAAAATGTATAAAAATAATAGTAAACCTCAGTCAAGCATTCAGCTTCCAACGTAAAGGGTATGTTTCTGTTAACATGGCAATATCCCATTTTATTATCTATTAAAGAATAGCGAAGTTCCGCGACTCTTTTCTGGTTAAAAATACAAGAATTTTTTTGTTCAAACAAAATTTTTTCAGCAAGTAATGATTCACGTGATGCCTGGCAAGTTATTAATGAAAATAACAGTGCTCAATCCAATAAGCATATTACTTTTATTAGCGAGAATGGAAAATTGACATGCGATCCACAAGAAATTTCCAAAAAAGATTAATGCACATTTTCGAGATGCTCCTCTTGGAGTCCTCAACAAATTATCTAATACAGGAACACAGTCTGTAAGTATCGAAAATCAAGTAAATACCATGTTTATAAATCCCTTTTCTAAGCAAGAATTATTCAGTTTATTAAATAAAAAATTAAAAAATTAAAATTCATCCAGACCGGATGAAGTATCTAGTTCTTTAATTAAAACTATCTTACTAGCAATCATACCACTTACTTACCTAGTAAATTTATCATTTGAAACCGGTAAATTTCCTAATGAAATTAAAGTGAGTAAAATTATTCTAATCCATAAAAAGGGAGACAAACAGATATTGGATAACTACAAGCCCATTTCCATAACATCTATTTTCTCCAAGATATACGAGTATGCGTTTTTGGATCGTCTAGATGTCTAGAATCATTTTTGAGTCGAAATAACACTATTACTAAAAATCAGTTTGGGTTTAGACCGAAATGTTCGACTAATAGTGCTATTCATGTTTTTAACGAGAAAGTGATCGCATACCTTGAATTAGGAGAATGCCCGGTCGGATTATGCTCTTGACTCCGTGAATTACAAATTGCTATTAGATAAATTAGAATATTTGGCCATACGTGGAATCCCCTTAAATTGGTTACACAGCTTCCTTGAAAATAGAGTGCAATATGTTTCAATTAAAACATCCAACTCTAGTAGCTGTATAAATTCGGACTACCTCGTGGCCAACGTGGGTGTTGGGCAAGGTACGGTGTTAGCTCCGTTGCTTTTTGTCCTCTTTATAAATGATTTAGAATCTATTAGAACAGATTACCATATATTCTTGTATGCTGATGATACATCGGTGATTGTTTCTAACAACCAAAATAATGTTCTGGAAAAGGCATGCAATACAGCATCTAAAGAATTATCAGAATAGTTTAATAATAACCTTCTATTCCTTAATACATCCAAGATATTCTATATAAACATAAACTTCCATATGCATCAGAACAAAACTTCTCCAAATTTAAACTAAAGCGTTAAAAATACTGCAATAAAAAGGCAATCTTCTTCTAAGTATTTAGCAATGCTAATGGCGGAGCACCCTAACTGGAAACCACAATGTGATCTTGTAGTTGCAAAATTTAATTCTATCCCTTTCCAGATTAGGCAACTCAAAAACATGCTGAACACTAAACAGTTACTAATGTATTACCACGCAAAAGTAGGTTAGATTCTCGCTTATGGAATATGTTTCTGGGGTTCCTTTACAAATGATAACAATGATTTTATTGCCCAGGAAAAAGTGGTGAGATGTTTGGCAAACATCTCGCTTTTGTAATCCTGCCGCAATCTATTTTAAAAATCAAAAATATTACCTCTACCATGCATCCATATTTATGAACTATGTGTGTATGTTTTTAATTACAAATACAAGTTCACTATGCTAGGTCAAAGTTGTAAGATTGCATCAAGACAAAGCAGTCTGCTTCAAGTCCCAAATGCTAAACTGAAAATATAAAGATATGCACCACAGAGAATGGTTTTAAAAATTATTTTTTTTATTTTTGTAATGTTAAAGTGTATTGTGTAATCATGACGCTACCACATCCACAATATTAAAGTAATAACCATATTGCACAAGGAATATTTATTTACACTATTTATATTCCCTATGCAAGCGTTTTATTTATTTCCACTTTATTCGACATGTCATAAGTGTATCGGAATTGAAGGAACCGCTGGGTAGGCTAGCGCATTTATATATCTGTTAAGCTGGTGGTTTTCTCGTAGTTTCGGTCATGGAACAATTCGAGAACTCGCTAAAACGATGAGTCATCGTCTGCGTTGTCTGTCCAGGGCCGTACTGGCCCATTACACTATTATATTTATCGCAAGAAACTAGACAAGACATTAGCTACGCAGTGACTTATTTAAGTAAATTTTGCGCAAATTTTACCATGGACCATTGGAAACAAGCAACAAAACCTACAAGGGACAAAAGATACAGGAATCACGTATAAAGCAACGAGAAATATTTTAACCGGATAAAGCGACCCTAGTTGGAACATCGTAGTCGGGAAAGGGTACTCAGGGTGTGTGTTTATCTTAGCATATGGTGCAGCAAGCTGGCTTTGCCGGAAGCAAGATTGTGAAAGCGAGTTCCTATCTACAACTGAAACAATTCAAGAAATAATATGGATTCAAAAGTGATAAGAAGAATTAAATTTTGTAAATTATCTAAACCCTAATATTTGTTTGAATACTGACAATCAGGTTGCAATTCACTTCTGTCACAATAATATGTATCTGGCCCAAACGAAATATTATAATAAGTATTTATAATTAAATTTTCATCAATAAATTAATATCAAAATAAATAATTGTCCCTAAATTTTTATATATATATATAAATTATATGATCGTGACCGATATATAATAAAAAAACGAATTTTTCGATTTTAACACACAGGCTTTATTTAGCAGTTTCTATTTTGAAGTTCTACAGCAAAAAGGATAACATTTCTTACTCTAACGCTTATTTATACTATTTCTTATCATAAAGGTTTCTTATTACAACGTGAGATATTCTCTCAAAGATTCATCTCATATTTGTTAAGTCTGCATCTAATAGGGCTACATAATACCTCCCCTTCTAGATGATGGCTAAGAAATAATGGATGGAAAAGAAATCTGATGTTCTACTTCATTACTTAGATGTGGTGATTGAGTTTTTATTCCATCAGATGTCTTTCCTTTACATATTTTATTCTTATATTTAATTATTAATTTATAACATATAAAGATTAAAATTATAATAATTAACAATACATACAAAATAGTAAAGTGTGTTTCATGGTTAATATTTAACTCTTTCAATGGTTTTATGGTGGGAATAGTTTCTGTAAATTTTTCTAAATTTTGCAATGTTTCATTTTTATTTAATTTTATTTCCGACATGATTGATTGTGGAGACTGAAGTTTAATTTCTTTATAATCATTTACAAAAGGTTTAAAGACATATTTGTTAATTTTACATTGATTTGTGCTAAAAATCTGGAATATTCCTTGTATACTTTTTATTTCTTTAATATTTTTACAATCAATTTCAACATCCTGTTTATCAGGGCTAAATATAATTAATTCATTAGAATTTAGTATACGAATTATATTATTATGAGATGTTATTTGTTTAATTTCACATTTACTATTATTGCTGTACAACAATTGATGAATACATTCACTTATTTTTACGTTATTAGTTTTACAATAATAATACTTATTATTAATTAGGCAATCATCAACCTTAACATTGTTGTCTCTTGGTCATACAAATAATACATGTTATTTTGTTTAAAGGGAATCATTGTCATTTGATACAGATCATAAGTCTTCTCTGACATAATAGGGATAGTTATTATAAAATATATTTTATTTTTGTCATGGTTACAATTAACTGTTAATAATTTTGAAATTTCAACTATATCATACATGGGTAACATTTGTTGTAGATTTTCAAAAGATATTAGACTTACATCGAAAGTGTGCAAGGAACAAATATTAATACTTTCGTTTATTTAAGAAATAATTATTTGAATATGATTTAACAAGAAAATTACTAACTGTAATTTTGAATTAAATAAAATTAATATGGGGTAAATAGCTCCGTGGTAACGTGTCGGACTGTGGATCGTGAGATCCTCAGTTCGAATCCCACTGCCGACAGTTACAAATTTAAATTTACCCCTGTGGTTCCCCCTCCACTAACAACTTTGGGGGCTATGACTTGACGGCTGGTAACCGCATTTCATACGCTAAAATATATCACCTACCGAGATCTGCGTAAGCAGAGTGCCACACCCTTAATGGGTAAAAGGCGTGATGATGATATATATATATATATATATATATATATATATATATATATATATATAAAATTAATGCGTCTTTGTTATCTCGTTTATTAATTTGTTCTTTTAAACATTGAATTTGATCAAAAAGTTCTTTTTCATTAATATTTACTTTATTAATTTGTTCGTTAAAATGTTTAGTAAAATCTTTCAAAAAATGTAAATTATTTTTTATTTCTCCTTCTAAATTTTCTTCATTATCTTTAATTTGTTTAAATAATTGTTCATAATGTTCTGCGTCATTTTGATCTAAATTTCCATAAATGGATTTTATAACTGTACCCAATCCATTTATTAATCCTCGTTTGTTTCTTTTATGAATCTTTAATTTATTAATTTGATTTTCTATATTTTCATAAGTCATATTCATTACATTAAATGTGTCAATATTTTGTTTTTGCAATGGTTTAGAATTGTTGTTAAAAGTTTTAATTATATTAGTAATAGATTGGAAATTTGAAAATAGGGGTTGTAAGTCATAATTAAAATAAGCATAAATATTATATTCATTAATATCGGTTTTACCTAATTCTAATAATTTGTATCCGTTGTTATCGGAAATATCTTGAAGGAATTGACCGTGAGATAATGATATTAATCTGTAAACAATTATAATTTTAATTTATTAATTTTTACTTTTCTTTCATGAAGTTTTCCTTTTACTTCAATAGTATGATTCTTATCATTATAATTATCAATTTTTTTCTTTCGTGATGGAATGTATGGTGTCGTTGTAAGTATAGTATAGTTATCGTCAGTATTTCATCTAAATTTTTATTTGGATACTTTTGAAATAAAATTCGCAAGTGTTCTATTAGGGTGGAATGTAATCTTTCTATTGCGTTTGATTTTGGATTACCAATAGATGTAATGTGTAGATTTATTTGATTATTATGACAGAAAGTTTTAAAAGCTAAGTTTTCAAATTCTTTTCCTGAGTCACAAATGATTGTTTGTGGTTGTAATCTTTCTTTAATAAAATCGAAACTATGTTTATAATATTATTACAAGTTTTATTTTTTATGAAATATATTTGAGCATATTTTGAAAATTGATCAAATATTGTTAGGTAGTATTTTGAATCCAAGGTTAATATATAAATTTATTATTTCAAAAGGTCGTTGAGGGGTTGGTGTAAGTTGATCTTCTAATTTTGGGGGTTGTCTGTCATATTTACATTTCTACAAGTTTCATATTTATTTATGAATGTAGTTATGGTTTCTAACATTTTTGGCCAATAATATTTTATTTTTAGTTTATTACTAGCGTCGACCCCGCCTACGGCGGGGGTCTCAGCTAGGGCTCCGCCATCTCTAAAAATCTCACAAAACTTATGTAGTTATAATAACATAATAGTATAAAAGTGATTAGTACTGTATAGAGGTTTCATGTCATTAACATTGACGAATATCATGACTTTGTTTTTCGCTTCCATGTCACTGGGAATTTTCGTGTCTCCCATATTTTTCATTACGAGAAGTTGTGTGTTTCCCATGTTTTGCATTGAGGAAAGAGTGTGTTTTCTATTGAGGGAAGTTCTGTTTACCATTATAGAAAGTTGAGTGATTTTTATAGAGAGAGTTGTGTGTTTTCCATTGAAGGAATTTATGCATATTCCATTGAGGGTAGTTATGTGTTTACCATTGTAAAAGGTTGCATATTTTCCATCAACGGAAGTTTTTTATTGAATACCCTATAAGTTAGCTTTCTAGTAAATTCTACCAAAACAATTGCCGGTCGTAATGATTTGTGATAATGAATGTTCCTCACTAACGTTCCTCAACTTACTGCTCCTAAAACATTTCATTTAATACCCCACAAGTCAGGTTTCTATGAAAAAAAAAACCAAAAAAACAAGTGCCGATCGTAACGATTTGGAATAAAAAAATTTCGTCACTGCTGTCTTATATTTCATGTCATCCAAAAATTTCATTTGATATTTCATAAATTAGTGTTCTAAGCATTTTTATGAAAACAATTGACAATCGTAATGATTTGTTTTAAACATGGGTCATCACTACATTCTTCAACTTCCCACTTTTATAAAATTTCACTTTATACCCCACAAGTCAGGTTTCCATGAATTTTTAGAAAAAAAAAAACAATTGCCCTTTGTATTTCATTTCACTTAAAAAATATATATATAAGTCGTTCCATATATTCACAAATCGTTAGAAAATGTTTATTCAAGACTTTTCATTTGATACCAAACACGATATATTTTTGATGACTTAGAAAAACAATCGACAATCGGTCAACTTCATTTTTTATGTAATCATTTATCTCGTCTTTCCGAGACATTTCTTTTGATACCCAATAAGTGATTTAAACAAATAATTTATTCAAACACAATTTACATTAATATTTGATCATGTAATAAAGACTTCTGTCAATCTGATACTTCTAATGCCATCTTGTCTTTTTAAAAGTATCTACAGTCAATAATAATTTGCATCCTACATTAGCTTCAAATTCCGCGGTTTTACTTTATTTTACTAAATTTAATCGTGTAACACCCACTTTTCTCAGGTCGTCAATATACAATCAAAGCAAAAAGTTTTATTCGACATTTCTAAAAAATTTTAAATTAACGTTTAAAAAATTTGCAAAATATCAAACACGTTTGTTCATTTATTCTAAACACAGATAAATTTACAAATCTTCTCCAACTTGTCTACAATTAATGTAATTTATATTTAAAATTTAAATCTGAACTGTCAAAAATGACAAATTGTCATAGATGTTCATCTTAAAAATTTCACAGCCACCTCACTTAGTTAATTCTGGCCCAAAAGTGTATGTTTTTTCAAGTTTTCTCGCACATCACGTATAAGAAAAATGTGAATTCATAAAAAGCACGTAGCCCTAATCAAACTCTAAATATCTATAAAGATTTCACTCATATCCATCAATCTGTCTAGGCTCTAGAAATCGGCGAAATTTCGTGATGAATCTATACATATATAGGCACCGAATTAGCCAAAATAGTATATGGACTAGCGGTCCGACCTGCTTCGCAGGTCTGTCCCCTAGGCTCCGCGTCACTGAAGAAGATAACAACTGAAAATGTAGAAAAATAAATTGAGTAGTCTTAAATAACTCCCAATTTATAACAAATAATTGGCGAAGCAAGCTCGTCACTACGTTCCTCGCTTCCATGTCAGTACATTGACGAAGAAAGCTCGTCACTTCGTTCCTCGCTTCCATGTCAGTGCATCGGCGAAGCAAGCTCGTCACTACGTTCCTCGCTTCCATGTCAGTATTAGACGAAGAAAGCTCGTCACTTCGTTCCTCGCTTTCAAGTCAGTGCATCAGAGAAGCAAGCTCGTCACTTCGTTCCTCGCTTCCATGTCAGTACATTGGCGAAGCAAGCTTGTGCCTTCGTTCCTCGCTTTTAAGTCAGTGCATCGGCGAAGCAAGCTCGTCACTATGTTCCTCGTTTCCTTGTCAGTACATTGACGAAGAAAGCTCGTTACTTCGTTTCTCGCTTTCATGTTAGTACTATTTGGCACTTCAGTTTAATTCTCTTCCGTGAGATATTTAATTTAATACCAAACACGTTAAGACTTAAATAATATTTATAAAAAACAATTTACAATCGCCTAAAGCAACTTTTTGACACTTGAGTTCAAATCTCCTCCGCGAGGCCATTTATTTGATACCAAAAACGGTAGGAATTAAATAACATTTATACAAAACAATTTACGATCATCCAAAACAACTTTTTGACACTTGAGTTCAAATCTACTCCGCGAGACCTTTAATTTGATACCAAACACGGTGTGATTTAAATAATATTTATAAAAAACAATTGACAATCGTCCAAAACAACTTTTTGATACTTGAGTTCAAATCTCCTCCGCGAGACCTTTAATTTGATACCAAACACGGTAGGTTTTAAATAATATTTATAAAAAACAATTGACAATCGACCAAAACAACTTTTTGACACTTGAGTTCAAAACTCTTCCGCGAGACCATTAATTTGATACCAAATACGGTAGGTTTTAAATAATATTTATAAAAAACAATTGACAATCGTCCAAAACAACTTTTTGACACCTGGGTTCAAATCTCCTCCGCGAGACCTTTAATTTGATACCAAACACGGTAGGATTTAAATCATATTTATAAAAAACAATTGACAATCGCTCAAAACAACTTTTTGATACTTGATTTCAAATCTACTCTGCGAGACCTTTAATTCAATACCAAACACGGTAGGAATTAAATAACATTTATAAAAAACAATAGACAATCGAACACTTCATGACACTTTATTTTAAATCTCTAACATGAAACCTTTAATATAGTACCAAACACGGCAGGATTAAATATAAGAACTGATAATAAAAAAAAATTCTGAAATTGATTATAAATATTTAAAACGAACTTTTTATATTAGAAAAGTATTGAACTTAATTAAATTTTACCGCCTAAAATACTTAAAAGCATCGAGGTTGCCGAGCAGAGACATCTGTTTTATTTTTTGAGAAAAAAAAGAAACAATATATGAAGCGAAAAATAAATTTTAACTTTTTTGTATTAGATAAGAAATTAACCCATTTGAATTTTACCGCCTAAAATCCTTAAATGAATCGAGGTTGACGAACAGAGACATCTGTCATATTTATTTTGAATGGAAAAAAATATAAGAAAAAAATTCACATTTAAAAAATCTACAATATAGAAAACATGTTTCCTCATTTGTTCTAAACACAGATAAATTTACAAAACTTTTTCATTTGGTCTAGAATAAATTCAATTTATACTTACAATTTCAAACAGATATGTCAAAAATGACAGGATGAACACAAATTCGTGAAAAGTGACAGCTACAATTTTAATTTTTTAAATTGACTTTTAATATATTTACATTATAGTACACATGTTGACTCATTTATTTTAATCACAAATAAATTTACAAAACATCTTCAACTTGTCTAGAATTAATGTAATTTTTACTCAAAATTTGAAACAGATCTGTCATATATGTCAAATTGAACAAAAATTTTTGAAAAGTTACAACTATAATCAACAAAGTACACTTTCGTAGCAACCAAGGCCCCCCTTGATGTAAAAATTTAATGTCTTTCCTATTTAATATTTCGCACATCATGTGTATGAAAAATATGAATTCATAAAAAGCACGTAGTCCCTATGGCCCTTTACATCTCAAAAAAAATTTCACCCGAATCCAGCGCACCGTTTAGGCTGTAGCGATGAATAATTATGGTTGTTAGATTGGCTAATCTATAGAGTGACAGTTCAGACCCACGCCGATTAGTATATAGGACTAGCGGTCCGACCTGCTTCGCAGGTCTGACCCCTAGGCTCCGCGACACTAAACAAGATAGCAGTCTCTTTGTTTCTCGCTTCCAAGTCAGTAAATTGGCGAAGAAAACACATCACTTCGTTCCTCGCTTTCATGTCAGTACAATGGCGAGGAAAGCTCGTCACTTCGTTCCTCGCTTTCATGTCAGTGTCTCTTAACGTCCCATCCCTAAAACAGTTCATTTAATATCCCTAAGTTAAGTTTCTAGTAATTTCCACAAAAGCAATTGCTGATCGTAATTATTTGTGATAAAGAAGGTTCATCACTACTTTTTCCAACTTTTTGAGCCTGAAACGTTACATTCAATACTTCACAAGCTAGCTTTAGGGGAATTTTCAGAATAGCATTTGCCAATCGTACTGATTTATAATAAAGATGGCTCAATATTTCACTTCTAAAACATTTTACTTGGTACCCCACAGGTCGCAAATATTCATGAATTGTAAGGAAAAATAATTGCCGATCAGAATCGGTTTGCGAAAAAAATTACAACAATCACAATTATTAAATTTTCCGTGGATACTCGTATTACCAAGACCAAGTGTTTGAATTTTGACCCTTGCAATAGATTTCAAGTGACTGAAAAAATGATTATCTGGGAACTCTTAAAACATTTCATTTCATACACCACAAGTTAGATACCTAAAAAAAAAAAAAAATAAAAATTTAAATTAAACACAAATTACATTAATATTTGATCATATAACAAATATTTTGCCAATCTGACATTTCTATTGTCTTCTTGGCAATTTAAAAATACCGCCAATAATAATGTATAATAATTTGCATTCCACATTGTCGACTTTACCTAATCTAACGTCAAAGTAGAATAAAATCGTGAAATTGTAATGGAATTTTTTTCCTTTAAATTTCGCGGTTTTTAAAATTTTTATAAAATTTGATCGTGTAATACCAACCAACCAGTCTTACGTTATCTTGTCAGTTACATTTCAAAGTACAATCAAAGCTAAAAAAATTTAACTTGTCTATTCAAGATTCTCATTTGATACCAAACACTATATTTTTGTGATGTCTTTTATGAAAATATTCGACAGCCGCCAATTTTTATATTATCATTTGTCCCGTCTATTCGACATTTTTCTTTGGATACCCAAAAAGTGATTTTAAAAAAATAATTAAATCAAACACAACTTAATTAATATTTGATCATGTGATAAATAATTTTGTCAATCTGATTTTTCTATTGGTAATTTTAAAATATTATCAATAATAATGTACAATAATTTGCATTTTTTTTTGTCGACAAATTTGACGGATTTACTTTATTATTACTAAATTTGATCGTGTAATACCAAAGTTACTTAATCTAAAGTCAAGTAAAATAAAAAAAAGGTTGGAAACTTTTTTTTTCTCTAAATTTCATGTTTTTATTTTATTTTTATTAAATTTGATTATGTTACAAAGACTTCTCTAAATCTGACATTTCTATTATTATCTTGTCAATTTAAAAGAACCGTCAATAATAATATATAATAAATTGCACCCTACATTGTCGACAAATTTAATGCATTTACTTTATTTTTAATAAATTTGTCGTGTAATAGCGACTTTTCCTAGTTTAAAGTAAAAGCAGCATCAAAATGAAAATTTTTTATTTTACAACTGAAAATGTAGAAATATAAATTGATAGTCTTTAATAACTTCCAATTAATACCAAACAATTGGCGAAGCAAGCTCGTCACTACGTTTCTCGCTTCCATGTCAGTACATTGACGAAGAAAGTTTGTCACTTCGTTCCTCGCTTCCATGTCAGTGCATCGACGAAGCAAGCTCGTCACTACGTTCCTCGCTTCCATGTCAGTACATTGATGCATGGGCAAAGCAAGCTCGTCACTTTGTTTCTCGCTTTCATGTTACTACTATTTGGCACTTTAGTTTAAATCTCTTCCGTGAGATATTTAATTCAATACCAAACACGTAAGGATTTAAATAACATTTATAAAAAAACAATTGATGATTTACCAAAATAACTTTATGACACTTGAGTTGAAATATCCTTCATGAGACTTTTAATTTGATACCAATCACGGTAGGATTTAAATAGCATATATCTTCTCTGCGAGACCTTTTATTTAATACCAAACACGGTAGGATTTAAATAATTTTTATAGAAAACAATTAACAATCGTCCAAAACAATTTTTTGACACTTGAGTTCAAATCTCCTCTGCGAGATCTTTAATTGAATACCAAACACGGTAGGAATTAAATAACATATATACAAAACAATTAACGATCGTCCAAAACAACTATTTGACACTTGAGTTGAAATCTCTTCCGCGAGACCTTTAATTTGATACCAAACACGGTACGATTTAAATAATATTTATAAAAAACAATTGACAATCGTCCAAAATAACTTTTGACACTTGAGTTCAAATATCCTCCGCGAGACCTTTAATTTGATACCAAACACGGTAGGAATTAAATAACATATATACAAAACAATTAACGATCGTGCAAAACAACTTTTTGACACTTGAGTTCAAATCTTTTCCGCGAGACCTTTAATTTGATACCAAACACGGTAGGATTTAAATAATATTTATAAAAAACAATTGACAATCGTCCAAAATAACTTTTTGACACTTGAGTTTAAATCTTCTCTGCGAGACCTTTTATTTAATACCAAACACGGTAGGATTTAAATAATGTTTATAAAAAACAATTGACAATCGTCCAAAACAACTTTTTGACACTTAAGTTCAAATCTCCTTTGCGAGACCTTTAATTCAATACCAAACACGGTATGATTTAAATAATATTTATAGAAAACAATTGACAATTGTCCAAAATAACTTTTTGACACTTGAGTTCAAATCTCCTCTGCGAGACCTTTAATTCAATACCAAACACGGTAGGATTTAAATAATATTTGTAAAAAACAATTGACAATCGTCACTTTATTTTAAATCTCGAACGTGAAACTTTTAATTTAGTACTAAACACGGCAGGATTAGAAATGAAAAACAACTCATGATAAAAAAAATTATTCTGAAATTAAATAAATATTTAAAACGATCTTTTTATATTAAATAAGTAATAAACTTATTTAAATTTTACCGCCTAAAATACTTAGAAGCATCAAGGTTGTCGAGCAGAGACATCTGTGTATTTTTTGACGCGGAAAAGAAACCATCTATTAAGTGAAAAATAATTTTCAAGTTTTTTGTGTTAGATAAGAATTTGAATTTTACCGCCTAAAATCCTTAAAAGAATCATGGTTGACGAACAAAGACATCTGTCATATTTATTTTGAATTTGAAAAAAATATAAAAAAAAATTCACATTTAAAAAAATTACAAAATAGTAAACAATTTTGCCAAATTTATCTAACTTGTCTACAATTAAAGTAATGTATAATTTAAACTTCGAAGTGAACTGTCAAAAATGACAAGTTGTCATTCTTTTTTTCACACAATTAAAGATAAAGTGTATTGACAGTTCACTTTGAAATTGTAAAAATAAATTACTTTATTTGTAGACAAGTTAGATAAGTATGGTAAATTTATTTCTGTTTAGAATAAATTAAAGTACATGTTTAATATTTTGTTAAATTTTTAAACATCAATTTAAAAATAACAAAATTAATTTCAGAGTGAACTGTCAATTCCCTTTATCTTTGAATTTTTAACAGTGGTAGCAACGCGTGTTTATTTAACATAAACTACACGGAATACGAGGCCCCCCTTGATGGAAAAATTTAATGTCTTTCGCAATTAATATTTCGCACATCATGTGTATGAAAAATATGAGACATACAAAAGGCACTGTTCCACAGGGACCTTTAACACGCAAAAAAAGTTTCGCCCGAATACATCAAACCGTCTAGGCTGTAGGCGATTCCGATGGCGGTTGTTAGACTGGTCGATGAATAGAGTGCATATTGCCGAATAGTATATTGGATAGGTTTCTAATATGCCGTGGTGATTTGTCTTTCCGTGATGGTAATTAAATATTGTTTCATCCTGTTCATTCTCGTTTTCTACGTCTTCAACTTGTTGATTAACTCTTATTAAGTTTACTGATCCGAATTCGAATTTACTCTGTATTAATTTATTTAAAGTATTAGCAATTTCATCTGTACAAATACAATAATATCGTATTTTAGGTACTATATAATTTAGAATAAATTCAAACAGTTGAGTTTCTTTATTTTCTGGTTCTAATGAAAGTATAATTCTTAATTTTTTGCAATTAAATAATCTTTTTATTTCAACGTTATTTTCTTCACCTTCTTGTATTATTATTTGATTATCAGCTACATTAATTCGATTTTCCATAAATTTTAAACCATTTATAGGTTCTTCTGGTGAGGAATGAACAGTGTCAATTGTTAAAGTTTCTAATTCTCTCTCTACATCTTCAGCGTTATTTAATAAACTGTCTACCGATTCGTTTGAATGGTTTTTTAGGAAGTTATCAATTTCTTGTGAGTTTACGAAATTTTGAGGTAATTCGTAAATATTAATTTGGATATTTGTATCTTTAAAAATATTATTTAATAATTGAATTAATTTTTCCTTTTTTAAATTTATCTAATCCACATGATAGGTATGGCATATTAATTTCAAATAAGTCATTTTTAATTAAATAGTCTCTCAGACTAATAAGACAAGATTTTAATTGTTTCACGTTAACATTTTCTTTATACGTGTCTTTTGTATACAGATGTAGAATAGTTTTATTTTCAAAATTTTGAATTATTATATTTTGATTATTATAATTATTCTCACAGTATTTTTTACTAGTAAATTGTTCGTCTATTTGTGAAGCTAGTCCTTTGCCAAAATAATTGTCTTTAGAAACACAATGACAATACATTTCTGTTTCAGTTACGTCTCCGGTTATGTAATTAATTTTGAAAGGTTCTTTTATTCGTGATAAATAATCGGCTATTTTGTTTGTCTTACCTGGTAAATACTCGATTTCAAAATTATACTCACTTAGTTCAATTTTCCATCTCATTAATTTTTGATTTCCATTTTTCATGTTAAATAACCAAGTTAAAGGTCTGTGATCCGTTCGAATAATAAATTTTCTGCCGTATAGGTAAGTTCTAAAATTTTGTACCGACCAAATGAAAGATTTTAATTCTTTTTCTACTGTAGAGTAATTTTGTTCATGATTATTAAAAGTTTTTGACGCGGATGCTAGAGGTTTTTCTACGTTATCTTGTACTTGTGAGAGTACTGAACCCATGGCGTAATTTGATGCGTCAGTTGCTAAGATAAATGGTTTAGAAAAATCAGGGAAGCTTAGTATAGGGGGGTTACTAATTAATTCTTTAGATCTTTGAAATGCTTCTTGATAGTCTTTATGAGTTATATCAATTGTATTATTTTTCTTCAAACATGCTGTAAAAGGTTTCGTTAATTTTGAAAAATTAGGTATGAAGCGTCTATACAAGATAATTTTCCGAGGAATGATTTAATATCTTTTTGTGTTTTCGGAATTGTAATTTTATCAATGGCTTCTATTTTTTTGAGATTAGGTTTAAGACCTTGTTCTGATATAACAAATCGTAAATATTCTATTTCTGTTTTCATGAATTCACTCTTATCAATTTGTATTTGTAAATTTGCATTTTTTTAATTTTTCGAGGACAAGTTTTAAATTTTGTAAATGTTCTTCTTCCGTTTTACTAAGAATTATAATATCGTCCATATAAACAAGACAAATTTTGTTAATTAAATCTCCTAAAATTTCGTTCATCATACGTTGGAATGTTGCTGGTGCATTAATAAGTCCGAAAGGCATTCTGACAAATTCATAATGGCCTGATGGGGTGCTAAAAGCAGTTTTTTCTATATCATCTTTTTCTACCGAAATTTGATGAAATCCGGAATGTAGATCAAGAGTAGTAAAAAAAATTGGTTTACTAATTTTATCTAACAGTGTATCAATATTAGGAAGAGGATATTTATCTTCTCTAGTACTTGCATTTAATTTTCTGTAATCTATTACGAGACGTGTTTTTCGTTTTCCTGATGCGTCTGTTTTTTTGGGGACAATCCAAATAGGGGAATTATAAGGGCTATTTGATTTTCTAATTACACCGATTTTTAATTAATTTTGTACGTGGTCTTGGATGTCATTCTCAAATGTCTGTGGAAGTCTATAGTTTTTCGTATATATAGGGGTATTATCTTTATTCAAAATTTTATGTTTAGTGTGTGTAGTGCATGATAAATTTTCGTTCTCTTTTGGGAAGAGTTCAGTATATTGTTCTAATAATTTATTTATTTTTTGTTTTTGAACATTATTTAAATGTTCTGACCGGAAATTCAATTTACAAAAATTTGGTTCTGTCATTGGAATAAATGAAAATTCTATATTATTCATTTTAATTTTTTCAAGAGCGAAATTTATTTCGCATTTCAAGTCTTTTAATATATTTATACCAAATAATAAATCGCAATCTTTATGAAAAGTATGGATAAAAAATTTTTGAGGTTGATTAAAATTTTTTAAAGTTATAGAATTTTTACAATGTACTTTTGAATTAGCTGTTTTAAAAGTCAAATTCTCACTTACGATTTTTGATTTATACAATTTTGCCATATTTTCATTATAAGATTTACATCTGATCCTGAATCTATTAATACTTTATAATTTGATAAATTAATAACAGGAATTTTGTTTGTGACTGAAGTCATAACTATGTTTCTTGGTTTTGAGGCTCTATGGACTCTAAAAAATTATCATTTGACTGATTTTCAAAATCTGGGTTTTCGTCAAAATTTTGATTTTCTTGGAAATATGTTTCCAAATTTTCGGGTTCGTATTCGGCATTTGTTTGTAAATAATTTTGTTTTATTGTTTGTGTACTCATTGGGATTGTACTTTTTGTTATTCCAGACATGGGTTGAGGTTTGAATTGTTGTCTAGTTCCTACGGCATTATACGCATTTTGTTTAGAAGCAAAAGGTATGCTTTGTTTACCGGAACTCTGTTGGACATTTATAGGTTTTGAAGGGAATTGTTGCCCTGGGAATCTTTGTGGAGGTATATTCTTGTGTAATGTTTTTTTGCAATTGTTGAGGGTTATCTGATCTCAGCAATGGACTTTTGAAAGTTTGGAGTGCATAATTATAATCGTTTGTTAATAAATTTTCACACATTTCTAAAGTAGTGGGATTGTTTGTAATAAAAGATCCTCGAACATGAATTGGTAGTAAGGTAATGAAATGTTTCACGACTATTTCTTGTATTTCATTTATTAAGATAGTTTTCTGAGCTGTGTTATAATTTAATAAATGAACTTTTTATTTATATTTTGCAAAGTCATTTTTAAATTGTATTAAAGTGTCGTGTATTTTATTTGTGCTTCTGGTGTTTAAAATTTTTAGTAAAATAGTTTCTTCAGTTAATTTATCTTCGAAATTTTCGGATAAATATTTTTTTAGGTCTCTCCAGTTTTGGAAAGTGTTTTCGTTAATCAAATTTACTGCTTTATCTGTTAATTTACTTAACACTAATGAAAAAACATATTTGGCTTGCAATGCATTAATTGTTGTTGATTGCACAATTTCGTAGAATAAATCTACTTGAATTATAAAATTTGGTAATCTATTTACATCACCATTGTATTCGGGGATGACATTAGCAAGATTTTTAATATCTGCGTAAGTTGTCATTTCTGTATTATTCAATCTATTTGATTGTAAAGAAATATTGTTTAGTAAGTTACTTAATATTTCAAATTCGTGATTTGTATCAGATGACAGTGGTTCGTTATCTGACATGTAATTTATAAGTTAAAAAAAAATGAGACTTACAGACTTATTGAGTATCTGTATTGTTGACATCTCCTTTGTTGCGAGTGGGCTGATGACGTTCAGTTGACGGATACCTTGAGCTGCGAGCTGCTTGGCCTGGTGGATTCGATGGGTCGTATGAATAGACCTCTGATGCAACCACTGTTTAGGTTGATTGTTGGTTACGAAGGCTTCTTGCTTGTTAGGCTTCGAGTTTCTTCGCAAGACTTACTGTTTGGTTCGGTCACACTGAGCAACAATTGAAATTGTTGAGTAAAGCGATTACAGATTTACGGCGAATTTTCAGCACACTGACTTCTTTATTTGTGATCCGATCCGACTGTGCCAATTATATGATCGTGACCGATATATAATAAAAAAAAACGAATTTTTCGATTTTAATATACAGGCTTCACATAATTTTGTTTCTTTATTATTTTATCGTAGTTTCGAAGGTCAAGATTTAGATGGCCTGCGCGAAGACGGCAAAAGTCTATGCAACATGTTTTCTGGGAGGAAAAGGTATATGCCAAGTTATTAGCATTGTGAGTGATAATATTTATTGCTTTTTGAAGCCGGCGTTTGATCGTGGAGATATTTTTCGCACTGGTATATATTACAAGATCATCTACATATAGAAAAGGGTGGGTAGAAGCTGGAATTTTGTCTGTTATGGCATTTAGAGTGTTACTGAAATGGTGGATCCTTGTGGAATTTCATTTACGAGGGGGTGTCTATTTGATAAAGAGTTTCCTACTCGGACTTGAAATGATCTATCTGAAAGAAAGTTTTCTAGGAACTTAGGAGGCCTGCCATGGAGACTCCATTCATATAATTTTCTCAAGATACCAACTCTCCATGTCGTGTCGAATGCTTTTTCAAGATCAAACAAAACTGCGACAAGATGATTTCGACGCATCTTTGAGGTCTGGATGGCATTCGTAAAATTTACTAGAATATCCGTGGTTGAATGATTTTTTCTAGAGCCACATTGGTATGGTTTGATTAGATTATGCTTTTCCAAGAACCAAGTTTATCGCGTGTTGATGAGTTTTTTGTAAATTTTGCTAAGGTGACAGGTGGGTGATATCGTTCTGTAGTTTGACAAGATTTTATTGTCTTTTCCTATTTTAGATACGGGAACTACGATGGCTTATTTCCATAGGTCAGGATAGACGCCTTTTAGCCACATGAGATTAAAGAATTTGCAAAATGATCATTTCTAGAGGAAGGGTGTTTGAGCATCATGTATGAAATATTATCAGGTCCTATAGCCGCAGATGATTTTCTCGGTGTCTTTATTAAATGGATTAACTCGTGGATGGAGAATGGACAGTTGTAATAGTTTGAATCAGCTGTTACGTATTGTTGTGTGAAATCTATACGGGATTCCTGCGAAGCTTTGTTTTTTCTGAATGCGAGATTGTAATTTTCACCACTGCTAATTGAGCTGAAGTGTGCGGCGAATTTAATGGCGATTTCACTGGGTTCGACAAAGTCGCTGCCGTTGTCTGTAATGTGAGTTATGCTGCATTTTTGTTTGGTTCCTGTTATCTTTTTTATTTTCTTCCATAATTGTTCGCTAGTAACTGAGGAACTCATTTCAGAAATGTATTTTTGCCAGGAGGATTTTTTGGCTGCTAATATGGCCCTTCTCACGCGGGCTTGAGATTTTTTATATAACATAAAGTTTTCGTTGTTAGGGCGTTTTCTAAATCGTTTCATAGCTTTTCTTTTTTGTTAGATTAGTTCTGCAATTGTTTTATTCCACCAAGGAACAGGTTTTTTAAGCTTTGGTTTATTGTTGGTTATATTTGTTGATGAAGCAGAGGATAATGAGGATTCAGGACTCGAGGAGATATTTTGTTGACTGGTACAGGGATTTTTTGTTTTTGGGTTACTGAATATTGCAGCAGATAGTATAGCGTTATTAATTATTGATAAAACATGATTGGCATCAGAGTTCACATTGATTGTATAGTTTGGAATAACTACCGACTGAGCAAATTTTTGCCAATCGGCTTTGTTGTATAACCATTTAGGAACGAAGTGACTATTGTTGTAGGACAGCGAGTAACGGTCAATTAGTATGGGGAAATGATCGCTGAATGAGGAATCTTTTAGGAATACATTCCACGTAAATAAATTGCAAAGATTTGCCGAGCATAAGGTGAGATTAATTACAGAAAAAGTTTTGGATCTGGTATTAATGTAAGTGGGTTCGTTGGGAGTATTGAGTAAAATAACGTCGTTGTTGTTGTTGTCCAAAAAATCATCGATAATTTTACCGTTCATATTTGTTGACGTAGTGCTAGTATTCAAGGTTGAACTATGTGCATTGTCCCCACATAGTACAAACGGCCGAGGAAGTTGAGAGACAATGTCTTGTAGTTTGCGGTAAGACCAGGGTTCATTTGGAGGGATGTATATGGAAGCGAAGGTAACAGTGTATGGTTTTAAGACTTGAATGGCCACAATATTTGAATTGGAGGTGATGTTGACGTTTTTAAAAGGGCACGTTATTTTTTAGGATTATGGCAACTTCACGTTTGGCACGACCATCGGAGGAATCGTCATAGCGGAATATGTTGTATCCTCGGAGCGAGAAATTTTCATTTGAATGCAGATGTGTTTCTTATGCACATGATATAAGGATCAAACTCCGCAAGTAATAATTTTAGTTCATTAAAACGATGTTTTAAACCATTGCAGTTCCATTGAATTGACATTTTGTTGATTATTGTGATGTGATTTGAGATGGTAGGAGTTTTGTTTTTATTGCATAATTATTTGCTTATTAAATAAAACTGTTTTATTCGAATGATGTGTTGCTTTTGTTTTTTTTTCCTGTTTGGTTTTTATACAGGTATTTTGACTGAGGTTCTGGGTTTTTCTTTGGCCATTGCGTGGCTTTTTTTAGAAGAGTTGGGGAGGTTTCATTAACAAGGATTGGACTAAGAGCAGAAGGACCAGATTCATTAGTAGTGACTGTGGAAAAGGAAGTACAGGGAATTAATAACTCGAAGTTTATGCCGTTTCCGCTTGAGAGATCATAAAAGTTTTCATCTATTTCAACTGTGCTGTTAGGATTTTCTGTATCACGATGAGGACTGATTGTGAGCAAAGGCTCATGAACCTCTACTCTTATTGGTTTGGGATTAGACTTTGGAGACTGTTGAGACGTTGAAGTTGAATTTGGTTATGCTAGTGAGGAGTTTGGAAATGCTTTTCATGATATTGATTTTTGTCTAAGCCAAATAGTAATGAAATTACCTCAGCTATTGATTCTTTAATAAGAGGGGTGAGAATTTGAGACAGGTTGTTTATGTTGAGATTTTGATTGAGCTGATTCTTTTCGGTTTGTTTTTGTTATTTTAGCATAAGATAGTTTATTTGGTCGTGTAACTGCTCCTTTTTATGTTTTGTATTCGGAGATAGACAGTTCAAATTTAAAGGTTGGGCAGTCACGGGAGGTAGCTGGATGATTTCCATCACAGTTAGGACATTGTATAGTGTCTTTATTGCAACCTTCGCCAGGATGAGGGACCGAACCGCAGATGCATATTTTATGTTTCTTGCAATTTGCCTCCATATGACCGAATGCTTGACATTTTGTACATAGCATAGGGTTAGGAATGTACATGCGAACTGGTAGTGAGTACATTGCTACATACAGCTGAGATGGCAGTTTAAGAGAATTGAAAGTTATGACGAATACACCGTTTTCTTTCTTTACGCCAGATTTGAATGAAAACAAGGGGCGTATGTGGAATACTTTCTGATCTTTTGTTTCATGTAATAACTACTCAGTTAGCAGTTTATTAAATCAGCACAAAAAATTATTCCACGCGTGATGTTTTAAGATGGGTGAGGTATACAAGTAACCTCTTTGTCGCATAAATAGGTTAGGGCTAAAAAAATTTCTCCTTGGCTTTTGTTGTTTGTTACTATCATTAGACCATCTCTAATTTTTTTAATATCGTTTGCACTACCACAAAGATTTTTTATATGAAAATTTATGGTTATGGGATTAGTTGTTTTAAAATCGCCATTTTTACATTTATTGAGATAGTATTTATTTTCATCGGAAATATCACTATTGTCACTTCTAACTCTTGGACGTTTATGATTATTTCGCTCAGTTCCGCCCATCTTGTAGATGGACGGATATTATCTGAAGGGAGCGTGGTCAAAACCCCTATTTAGATATATTTAACTTATAAACTAAGAAATTAATGTGAAACTTAACTAAAACTACTTACTGCTTAAAGAAAAGGAAACGCTTAATAATTAGAGAAACTACATGTAAAATTGAATAAAACGATACAATATATAACACAATCAGCAGGAACCGATAAAGCACGTGCACTCATAACCAAGGTTAACGAGCGAATGACCTGGATATTATCAGCAATAATATCCCTGGGCCATCGATAATTACGAAATAATTTCATCACAGTTACCTTCAAACAACGTTATTGAGGAAGTTGTGATAATATTGCACTGTTAAACACACATTTTGTGCCATGGAAATAGGCTATTCAATTAATTTTTTAAATTTTATTTTGTACCTCTCATGAATTACTTAATGCCTATAATGAAATTGGATGTAACATGTCATTAAAAATTCACTTTCTGGACACTGATCACGATTTCTTTTCGAAAAATATGGGTGCGTATGTGACGCACATGAAGAACGGTTCAACCAAGATGTACCAACCTTAAAAAAAAAAAACGCAAATAGAGTCCTAATTTTCTTGCTGATTACTACTGGATATAAATGGGGGATGCCGCAGAGACAAAATATTGCCATAAAATCTCCGCAAAAAGATTTTGAAGTAACAGTAACCTTAAGAACAGACAGATATTAATATATTTCAGTATAACACACAACACTTCGTAGTAAACAATGTATAGGTGTTAGAGAAAATCCAAGGTCATTTTCAGATTTCTGGTGAAATTTTACATATCATACGCCTTGTTTTATCCATTGCACACAAAAAAAGTTAATTTTTGTTTACCAGTGTTATTAGTATTTACGTATTAATGGTCGAGGGATATACGATGAGAAAGATTTTTGCGATAATTATTATTATCTTCTTTCATACCTGTGAAAATTATATTTTAAAATAAACAAATCAAATATTGAATTAACTGTCAAAAGATTGTCAATAACTGTTTACTTAGCAACAAGTGATAATTCCCCGGGGAAATTATCAGCTATAATATCCCTAGACCATTGATAATTCTAAATAATTTTATCACAGATACCGAAAGAACGTTGCTTGGTAACCGCCCGACGCCGTAGTACTTATCAATCGTCGAGGGTTATTCGGTGAGAAAAATTTTTGCGATTGTTATTTTTATTCACAAACCGTGCAAATGACATTTGAAAATAAACTAATCAAATATTGAATTAACTGTCTACCGACTGCCAGCAACTGTTACTTAGCAACAAGTGATAATTTCCCGGGGAAATTATCAGCTATAATATCCCTAGGCCATTGATAATTCGAAATAATTTTATCACAATTGCCGAAAGAACGTTGCTTGTTACCTTCAAGCAACGTTCTTGAGGTACTTGTGATCAAATTATAAGTAGTTATCAATGGTCGAGGGATATTTGGTGAGAAATTTTTTTGCGATTATTATTATTATTTTCATTTTGTAACCGTGAAAATAACATTTTGAAATAAACAAATTAAATATTGAATTAACTGTCAACCAGCTGTCATCGACTGTTACTTAGCAACAGGTGATAATTTCCCGGGGAAATTATCAGTGTAATTGTGACCTGATTGGTTACTTTTGCACGTGATCAGAAATACAGGGATTCGATTGGATATTTCTTTAACCAACAAATCAGTGTAATGGGCCCATAAACCAATTTTTTTAATTTTTTTTTATAAAACTTTTTTGGAATATATGACGATCAGTGAAAACCCGATGTGAAAATTTCATATATTACCCGAGATTTGATTTTTCAAAGTTTGTGTGACGTTTGTGTGACGTCACAGGTACTATTCCAGTGGCACCACAACAACGATTTTCCGTGATAGTAGATATTATATATTTTTTAATATAAAAATAATATTTTCATGTTATAAGTCTTAATTTAAAACAATTAAAATTAATATAAACTAAGACAATATTCGAGCAAATAACAACAGAAGTTTGAGGACATTGGCGCTAGTAGTGATGTAACCTAACCTCAACACACAATTTTAATCAATAGATTTGCAACACAGCACAATAAAACAGTAAAATTATGAAACAAATAATAGGAGCTCAACAAATATAATCTTAAATACCAACAAACAAAAATATGAAATGACATGTCGTAGTTCTATTTTAGCCCACAATAGGCGTTGGGCGCAGCGGCAGACGCGCGATTAGCAATTTTAATATTTCTGGCCAATAGCACAATGCAAGTACCTGTGACGTCAAAATATGTTCAATTCGTTATATCGCTTTACTGCAAATTACTTAAAAGAAAATAAATACTTTACTACTAATTAATCCATAAAAGTAACACGATTTTGATATAAATTGGTCATATATCGTTTATGGTTTATTTGCCCATTGTGACCTGATTGGTTACTTTTGGATATTTCTTTAACCAAAAAATTTTCAGTAATAATATAACAAGAGAGTGAGAATAAATTGAAAATAATTTTACAGGTCTTTCGAAAACTTGTTACCAGGCAATAGCCACGAAAGCCCGTAGGGCTTGAATGACTATTTCCAAATGAAAAAAATTTGAGATAGATATTGAAAAATTACTTTCTAATTTATCGAACTCTCGAGTTATATTTAATGAGTTTTTTTTTATTTCATCACCAGGCACGCCCTAAATCTATCTATTTTGCTCATTTTTTACTTGTGATGATGATAACTATTTGACAACTGACAACAATATCAAAAAAGTTACAGAGATTATTCCCGGGAATAATCACTAGAGCTTTGTTCCCAGTATAATAGTGACAGGATTGGTTAAAACACAGACACATGACATACAATGAAGCATTTCATTAGTTATAAGAAACTTCAAAAAATAATCAGTTTAATTGTGACCTGATTGGTTAATTTTACACACGTGATCAGAAATACAGGGATTCGATTGGATATTTTTTTAACCAAAGAAAATTCGGTTACACTTTTTTTTATCAATATTAGTACCTATATACTATATATCATATATTTGTATAACCAATATTTTAAAAGAAAAATAAGATATTATTCAACTTGCCGTGAAACGAGAGATCTCAACTAATGCAGATAAAAGTCGGGTGGGCGATGTTCAGCAAACAAGAAAACTCATTAGTTGTGTTATCAAACCTCCGTAAATTGTTTTCAAGAAACCGTCGAGAAAAAAACTTCTAGTTAACTACTAAATATTATTTACTAATACGTAGGAAGAGCATGCATCTGCCAAAAATTTAATGAGTGCTATCCAAATTCCAATCCCTCGAAACTTGCCTAATGTTTATTTGTCAAATGTGCAACAATCTAAAATGGCCGACTTAGCAGAGGTATGAAACAACATGAGTTAATATTTATGAAAAAGTTCCATTAAAAGTTAGTGCGTACTGTGATTTGAGTTTCTCGAGCGTGAGTTCGGCTGGCTTAGTTTATTAAATGCGCGAGCGAAGCGAGCTAACCTAAAAAAGAATTTTGGTTTGTATCTCTTAATTGAGCCATTTCAGATAGGTGCACATTTGACAAATGAGCATTAGAAAAGTTTAGAAGGTTTGAAAATTGGTGTTTCACAAGAATCAAGATATACGCTTTATCTTGTCTTGATATCAGACCAAGACAAGAAGTATTTTATATTTTCCAAGACAAGACAAGAAAATATCATCAAAAATCAGGATTTCTTGTCAAGAATTCTTGATATCTTGATTATAAGTTTTTCAGTTCCGCATTTAAGATTAAATGTAAAATTTTATAAACAAGTTACATCGCCTCAGAACATGGGAAACTGCACCGTCAGCACTGCCCCACGGTGCAATACGACACCTCTTTATGAGGAGTTAGATTAGATTGTAGTTGTTGTAGAATATTTCATATTTTATTGTAGTCAGTCTTAGTTTGATTGTTAAGCTGGAAACATCTGAATTCTGAATTGTAGTTTATTAGTAACAAAATAAACTTTTTAAAAACATAGCGACTACAACAAAACTTTAAGTGTCGCAGTCGGTAGGATTGCCAAAACAAAATTAACGCACATAATTTTGTTTCGTTTAACGATTTATTTGGCAATCGACAAAAGTCGAGTGTGAAAAAGTTGAAGTCTCCGACGTAGTTGAACGCATATCAACAGTAACCTGACCCGCCAGCTGAGCGAACATCAGCCGGTGCCTGCCTACCTGATCGTACGAGCTGAGAGGACATCAGCGCGACCGAGCTCAGGACACCAGGACGACCCCAGGAGAAGTACAACGCAGCCAAGGACCAATAATTAAATATCGAGTTAACAGAACTCAAGCAGAATCATAAAGAAACCGTTTTTGATTTTTTACAATAAAATTACAAAAGTACTAAATATGATAACCTCCTATATTGCTACTCATAAAAATAACAATGAGAAACCAGTTTTAACTGAATACTTTAGAGAATATGCTCTAAGAATTTTACTTAAAGGGTTGACAGAACCCATTGGTCAACTTATGCGTGCCAAAAATCCTCAAAATTTAAGTTCCGCATTAAATAGGCTTACAAACGATTTTCAGTTCGAGTCACCTAAAACTAATTCAATATAATTTTAAACAACCTGTAAATAATTCGCGATTTCAACATAATAAAATACCACCTAAAATAACTCATTATTCTCAACCCCAAAAACCAAACAATTACACATATGAAATACCAAAACCATTCACTCAAAACACATTTCAAAAACCAAGACAACACCCATGAGTATTTCAACGAGAAACACTTTCCAACCACGACCAGGACCGTCTGTATAATATAAATGAAAATGAAACTAACGCCGAATGCGAGTTTAATTCTACTCCCGAAAATGAAAACCCTATAATAGAACATTAATGGAGTAAATAGCTCCGTGGTAACGTGTCGGACTGTGGATCGTGAGATCCTCAGTTCGAATCCCACTGCAGACAGTTACAAATTTAAATTTACCCCTGTGGTTCCCCCTCCACTAACATCCTTGGGGGCTATGATTTGACGGCTGGTAACCGCACTTCATAGGAAAAACCTACCGAGATCTGCGTAAGCAGAGTGCCACACCCGTAATGGGTAAAAGGCGTGATGATATATTTATTTATTTATATTTATTTTATTTTATAAAGAACATTCAGACGAAATTCCAAGTTACGATTTTCAAAATTTTGAACAGAACCATTTTTTAGGGTACCTAGTCTCGGTCAACGAATCGAACTGATGAATTTAACTAATAATCAAAGTAAATTACCAAACATTATTTTCCCCGAGAATAATTTGAAAGTTCTCTTAGACACAGAAAGCACTAAATCTTTTTTCAAACCAAAAATAGCACATAAATCTGTTTGATTTTCACGATCAATTTGATATCTTATTGGGATTAGATAACTTGAAATTATAAAAACAATTATGGACTTAAATGAAAATCTATTAATTACACCAAATTCGAAAATTAAAATTAATCATTACAACTATGAGAATAAAGAAGACGTTAATAACATCTCATATGAAAGGAGACACGTTATCTTAGTTCCGAGAACTGAGAAGTTAATCAGAGTTTAAGTAGATAAGAAAGCCGGTACTGTACTAATACCTGAAATAAAAACTAATAATATTTTAATTCCCGAATGTGTGAACACAGCCCAAAATTGTTATGCTTTTTGCACGGCTATAAATCTGTCAAATGATTAAATTAAATTAAATTTATTGGAACCAATTGCGTTGAAAATTTTGATAACTACGAGACGTACTCTAGCCCAAATTTAAATTTTATACAAAAAGAAAACTTAAAATTTGATTTATCAAAAATTTGTACTAATCATATAAACGAAGAAGAGAAATTAGCAAATATTAAATTTATTCGCGAGTATTCAGATATTTTTCATTTAGAAAATAATCAGTACAGTTTCACGAATCAAATTAAATACTCAATTAAAATAAAAGATGACGATCTCAAATACAAAACATGCTTGAGCATCATGTTCACCATGGTCGTCACCGATTTGGATCGTGCCTAAAAAACTAGACGCCTCTGG
Organism: Poecilus cupreus; assembly: GCA_963942605.1. Classification (NCBI taxonomy): domain Eukaryota; kingdom Metazoa; phylum Arthropoda; class Insecta; order Coleoptera; family Carabidae; genus Poecilus; species Poecilus cupreus. Next base: position 14,845,236 of record OZ012713.1, read on the forward strand.
AAAAAGTAAGTGGCGTAAAGTCATAGACTATCGTAAGTTGAATGACAAGACAATTGATGATAAATACCCGATACGAAACATAACTGACTTATTAGATAAACTAGGACGATGTCAATATTTCACCACCCGGGACTTAGCATCTGGCTTCCACCAGATTGAAATGACTGAAATAGACATAGAAAAAACAGCATTCAATCTAGAAGATGGGCACTACGAATTTCTACATATGCCCTTTGGCTTAAAAAATGTCCCCGCTACTTTCCAGCGCGTAATGGATAATATTCTAAGAAGTTTAACTAATAATACATGCTTGGTTTACATCGATGATATCATTATACTTAGTACAAGCCTTGAGGAACATATTAATAATTTTAAATTAGTTTTCGACCGATTGAGAAAATCAAATTTCAAAATTCAATTAGATAAATCAGAATTTTTACAAAAAGAAGTAGCCTACTTATGCCATATTGTTACCCCTAATAGCGTAAAGCCAAATCTTGACAAAATTACAGCTATTCAAAATTACCCGATTCTGAAAACCCAGAAACAAATAAAAGGCTTTTTAAGACTCCTCGGTTATTAAAGTAAATTCATAAAAGACTTTGCTCGAATTACTCAACCCCTCACGAAATGCCTAAAAAAGGACGCAACTATAATCATTAACGACCCTGACTATATTAAATGCTTTGAAACCTGTAAAAATCTCTTAACAAATGAACTAATCTTACAATATCCTGATTTAAAAAAGAATTCAACTTCACCTGCGACGCAAGCAATGTTGCGATTGGCGCCGTGTTATCGCAAGGCAGCCTAGGTAATGACCTTCCCGTTGCATATGCAAGTAGAACTTGAAATACAACCGAGATGAATTACTCCACAATAGAGAAAGAACTCTTATTTATTGTTTGGGCGATACAATACTTCCGGCCCTATATTTTTAGACGACAATTAAAAATTTATAGAGATCATAAACCATTACAATGGTTATTTTCATTAAAACAATTCAGTCAAAAATTAATTAGATGGCGTTTGAAGTTGGAAGAATTCGATAATGAAATTGTATATAAAAAAAGGCAAATTAAATACAAATGCCGACGCTTTGAGCCGTATACCACAAAATAATGAAACACCTATTCAAAATTCTTTAAAAAGTATAGAAACAGAATCACCTCTTGTTCAGTACCAAATGTACTTAGAAAGCAAACAATAGTTATTTACATTATACGTGCGGTAAGTTTAGTTTTACAGCGCGAAGTTTTGTATTGAAGCACGACGCGCAGCGGAGTGCTTTAATAAAACTGAGCGATGTATAATAAACTTAACGCACACATAATGTATTACATTTTCTGGCCGACATACCTTTTTACTATATTTATTTATATGTATTTTCCATAAATTTTTTTAATTGATATTTATAGTAAACTGTGCATCAAGACGCTTTGAAAAACTGTGGAACGTCAAAATAATCAACAATTTGTATAAAGTGTCACAATCAAAAGTAGAACCACTCCCTGAAAATATAAATTACGTTACGAGATATTTCAAGTTTTTGTGGTGTGGTGTGACGAGAAGAAAGGCAACAATTAACTGAAAAACATCCTCTTGGCATATTTCACAGAGCTGATATCGCAAAATAAAAAATCTTTGTGGGCAATTTATTCAATTATGACTTGTAAAAACACAGATATTTCGTAATATTCAAAACTAGTTGAAAAGAAAGACCCAATTATAACCTAAAAATATGACAATTTAATAATTCCCACATAGACTACATGAGCGATTCAAATGTAACCTACCTTTCTCGATATTCTGTATTACAATTAATTTAATATAATCAAAATAAAATAAATCACCAATTCTCATCAATCCAATCAATCAGTTTTATCTTTTGACATTTTATAAGTTCTTTGATAATTACGGACTGTGAATAATCGATACTTAGTTAGGATAAGTGTTAAGAGATGGCGCTGCTGGTAAATGTCATATTTTATATAAACATTTTAGTTTTATTTATTTCTATGTTACTTTATTTAACGATTTTGGCGGTAACTAGAGTTTTTTTAATCATTCTTTATTATTACAAAGTTACTTTTTATTTTAATGGCCCCAAAACGCTAAAAAATATCGGTGCGCGTTCCCGCACCGCGGTGTTTCAAAAAGCATGGAAACTATAAAATCGTAGTTACCGCAAACGTAAATGATGCGTGATTGTTATGTTTACAGTTCAGGAGGCCAGAAAATAATTTACCTAGTGATTATTAAATTTTTTAAGTAGAAGGTAACCTTTTTAATGCATTTCATGATGAGAGTCTTGCTCACTGTGTTAGCACAGATTTGGAAATGTTTCGTTGTATTGCCAAACAATTTAGAGAAAAATTTCAAAATTTACACAAATTAAAAGCACAAAACCCTCAATTATATAATTTAGTTTGTTTAAAAAGTAGAATACAATAATATATTATAATTTATTTAATATCAAAAATTAATCATTATAATAAGCCATTAAATCAAGATATGTTTTATACACTTTTAAATTTGAAAATATTTTGTCAAAAATAAAATAAAAAATTTAAATATCCCAAAATTAGAATGTGGCAAAGATTTATTACAATGGTCAAATGTAAAATCAATGTTAGAATTTATTTTTAAAAATTCTGATATAATGATCACTGTATATAAAAAACCAATTGACAATGAAATACCATATTTAAACAAATAATAGGAAATTTGGACGCAGGAGATGGCAAAAGATTTAATCAAGTTTTGAAACATTTGGAAGAAAATCATTATCACCTTAATAAATTAAAACTGGCATATTCTGTTAATAATAAATTAATTAGAAATATTAATACAATGATTAAAAACATTGGACATAATGAATATGTTTTAAAAGGAAAAATTTAATATTTAAATAAATTATTAAACTTCAATCTTAATTTGAATGAAATTCTTTTCGGAAAAGATCTATATAACCAGTTAATAACACTTTATAGTACAATCTTAAATATTGTTCAAGATATTGAAAACTCAATAACATTTTGTAACATGAGGACACTGCATCCCCCTATTATAAATCTCGAACAGCTGTTATCAGAATTATATAGAATATTAAATATTTTATTACTATCAAGGACAACTACCTTTTGACCCAAAGTTAAAAAATATGTTAGATTACGAGTCATTGCTGAAAGTAAATAGGAATATTGATAACGCATAGATAATTTATTTTATGTCAATGCCAATAAAATTTGAGAAGTATTTTGATTTATATTATTTGCATCCATTACCCACTAGATATGAGTCAGAATTCGTTACTGTAATACCTGACGTGATTTACTTTTTAAAATAAAAAGATAATGAAATAAAGCCTCTAGGTAGCATGTGTACTAAAAGCAGAGTAAACCAGTGCCCAAATGAGTTTCACGCTCATTACAACCCTTCTTGTTAAGAAGACATACTGCTCCAAAGAAACTCAAGCCAATGCCATTTCACAAAATTAGAGATCAGCAAAAACCACATCGAAATTATTCCCGAAATTAACCAATACTTGGGTATATTTCCAGAAGAAGAAAGAATCACGGTCCAGTGCCCACATAATACAAAAACATTAGTGGGTGTATACTTAATAAAAGGAAATGGGTGCGTGATTATACTTAAACAAAACGTTTTAAATTACTTGGAGAAGACATCTAGAACCCCTTTAATATTACCAAAATTAAATTTTAAACTCATAGAAAATAAAATTCAAATATAACTATTAAGAAAATTAAACTTGAAGACATCCCAATTCACAACCCTACAATAATTGAACATATTTCAACGAGATACTATTCACCTAATATTTGGACAATATTATTATACTGTGGAATAGTTATAATAATTGTTTATGTTTCATCTAAACATTTAACCTTAAAACTGGGTAAATGAAATCAACTAAACCACCAAGCCGACCAGGAAGAATCGCAACTTCCCGGGGGAGCTTTGTTCTAAGGAGAGAGGAGTTACATCGCCTCAGAACATGGGAACCTGCACCGTCAGCACTGCCCCACGGTGCAATACGACATCTCTTTATGAAGAGTTAGATTAGATTGTAGTTTTTTAAGAATATTTTATATTGTATAGCAGTTAGTCTTAGTTGGATTGTTAAGCTGGAAACATCTGAATTCTGAATTATAGTTTATTAGTAGCAAAATAAACTTTTTAAAAACACAGCGACTTAAAATAAAACTTTAAATTACATTTGTCAATAAAGTGACTTTGAGATTCAATCCACATTTATACACAGGTTTTAATACCACCTGGTGACCATAATATGAACCTCAAAATTTTGTAAATATGCAATATTTCACATATTGCATAGATCTTATATATAGATTTTATTTCGCATATGAAGTTGATACTTTATAAAATGTGTAATTTCTTATATATAAATTAAAACTATTTATATATAATTTTCCTTTTCTCTAAATATATATAGGATTCAATCCCCCCACCCCAACCCTGGGGGGTGGGGCGGGGGTAAGTTTGAAATCTTAAATAGGAACCCTAAAATTTTATTTCAGATTCGCATTCTACGTGAAAAACGGAATTCAGTGACATTAAAATTTTTGCCCCCGTCCACCTCCCCGGGCCAGTTGGGCGGTGAGAAACTTTGAAATTGGTTACGGGAACACCCACTTTTTCTCAAAGATTCGCATTCTACGTTAACAACTACATGCAGTACCATCAAAATTTTCACCCCTGCCCCCACCACGACCATGGAAGGTGGGGTGGGGGTGAGTATGAAATCTTAAATCGGAACCACAAATTATTAATAATAATAACATATACGTAAGAATCATTTAACTAAAACTAAAAGGGAGGAGCAAGGACAGACGCCAATGCTACACTTTTGAGCGTTCGGATTGGATAAAACGATAGAGAATAAGATATCAAGAATCAAGAAATATCAAGAATTCGTTAAACAAGATAAGAAATACATTGTCAAGAAATGAGCAAGTCAAGAAATGTTTCATTTCTTGCCTTGGAAATCAAGACCAAAACAAGCAGTGTTCATCAAGACAAGACTTCTTGTCTTGATGAAACACTATAGGAAATTGGATAACACTTATTGAATTTTAGGCACGCTCAAACTCTAGCAATATGTACATACAGAAATATATATATATTACATTTAAAAGAGAATAATGTAGAAATTAAAAAATCAATGGTGGGATCCCATGACTACGCTAGAATCGCGATACGATAACATTACGCGAACAACCCCCGTCTCCTAGAAAATGTACGGTAACCCCAAATCGGTACTCTAAATATTCGATATAATATTTATCTTGTAGGTAGTGTAGCACTTTTTTGAGACATGTGCTATCAACTACGCTAAATATTTGTCGTTTCAAAAGTGAGAAAATTATTTACAAAGTAGTTTTCATTGTAAATAAATTAAATTTAAATCTAGATATTGTATCAACCAGTAAGTATTATAATTACATAATTTTATTATCTATAAATTTATGACGTGGATAAAAAAAAACGTTCTAAAAGAACTACAGTGAAACATCACGAGTTATTAATAAATTTCGTAGAAGAAAATCCAAAATTACTTACCAAGAAATTTTCTAGCACCCAATAATGATGTGAAGCGACACAAATTACAAAAAAGAAAAGATCCGAAAATATTAATTTATCAACTGAGGCGATGCCTATATTACCTACGTGATTTTACTGGCGTTTTTTACTAATTTAACATCAATATTTCGCCAAAATAATAAATCAAGTATTGCAAATTTAAAAAAATTTTAATAACTTGTCGCAAATTAATGACAACTTAGCAAGTATTAATACAATTATTTTTAGAAGAAAAGCAATTTAAAATAAATCAAATGAAATTTAAAGCTATAAAATTGAGTGTAACACTATTTCAAATATTAATTGTTAATTAATTTATTAATAATTCTTAACATAATTTTTATATTCAATAATGTATTATTTTAAACAACAACCGTGAAAATACAACAAAATAGTAGCTACATAAAATAATTTCTAATTACATTATTTCTTACCCGTCGACCTTCATTTTCATCAGCCACGTTTCCTAACTTATCAAAAAAATTTTCAAAAAAATTTGAATATAACAATCGAAAAAATTATCGCTTGTCAAAAATTTCCCTTATATTTTTAGAAATGCTAATATTAACACGAAGTTGTACGAATCACTTAGCGGGTTGCGATGAGAGTATCAAATTACATAACTACCAAACGATGCTCTAAATTATTACCACCTCAGACCTTTTCGTAATAACATTGAAATTAATTCGACCAGTTGTCATCTAAAATATTTCAAATAGTTATTATTATTTAATTCCTTTTTAACAACAAATGTTGTATATCGCAAATTTGTCAATCTGTCTACTCGGTAGTACTTTCCATATTAGTGGCAAACACTAAAATATTTCAAAGTTATTCACCTTTAAAAATCTAAATGTGAATAATAAATATTACAACTTACCACAAAGACAAGAAGTGTTGCCAGCAATTAGAGACCTGTGAGTCACAGAGTGGAAGACTGGCTGTGCAGGAGAGCAAGAAAAAGAAGCAGCGGGAGTCTGGAGTTGAGTGTGGAGGTTGGGGTCCGCGGCGGGTTTTATATGTGAGGCATGCAGCACGCACTGGTGCCGCCACTCAGCGACACCGACCACCTCATTTGACAGATAACGCCATCAAGTACAGTGTGCACCAAGTTCATTAATTTGACGTGTATAATCCCTGCAATTTCGACTACAATAGCGAAAACCGCTTATAGTGAACTTATAGTAACAGAAAATATGTTTTATTTGTAAGCACTTTCGTTTCACGATCGCTTATATAACGACTATATAAAGAATTGACCTGAGAAGTTCTCATTGTGAAAATTTTGTTAGTAACATTGCCTAGCAAGAACGACTACGAAAGTTCATGCATCTGCCTAAAATTTAGTGAGTGCTATCCAATTTTCAATCCCTCGAAACTTGTCTAATGTTCAGTTGTCAAATGTGCAACGTTCTAAAATGGCCGAATTAGCAGAGATATGAACTAAAGTGAATAAATATTTATAAAAACGTTCAAGTAAAAATACGTACTGTGATCCGAGCATGTCGGGCGTGATTTCAGCGGGCTTAGGGTTTGTTTATTAAAAGCGCGAGCGAAGCAAGCTAACCTAAAAAATAATTTTGGTCTGTATCTCTGCTAAGTTAGCCATTTTAGATCATTTTACAAATAAACATTAGAAAAGATTCGAAAGATTGGAAATTAGATAGCACTCATTGAATTTTAGGCACGCTCACGCCCTAACACGACTACTCTATTTCACTGTATAATTTTCCAATTGATAAAATTATTTTCATATATTTAATATGAAGTATTGGAGATATTTTTTTTTTTTTTGTTAAAAGCAGGTCGTCGATATTCCACAACTTTTGGTAAATGTTATGTTCACATTTTTACAATTCGCGAGTCTTCCATAATGCTCTTGCTATTATCTGAATTTTTTATAGGAGAACCCCATCGTCTATCTTAATAATGAAGTCCCACTGTATGGAAATTCAGTTTTAATTTTTTTGTGTTTGCAGGGTGATAGTAGATAATGGGTTAGCTATCCCAGACAGCGCCTTAATGACCTTTGGATAGTGACGCTTGGAATTTTTAGTTAATTATGTTGTTGTTGCGAATTTGTTAATGAGTATGGAATTTTGGTAATTATTAGTTTAAGTTTAGAACTGCTTTGTTCGAAATAAATATTGGATTTGGAAAAGGTGAAGAGGTTTACGGGGTAACTTTCTAATTTTATTATTATCATTATTACAATACACTTTCTAGACTGGCGAATTCAATAGATTGGACAGAAACAAACACAAGTAGAAAAAAAAATAAATAATATACAATTATTATACAAATAAGAATCAGAAAATATATAAACATATAAATATAAATACAAGAAAATACTTAGTAATTAAATAACATTTTTTATTCAGAAACTTTCTATAATGTAGTAGATTTATATTAAAAATATCAATGTGACGCTTAATTTGATTATAAAGTGTACATCGGTGCTGGACGAAACGCGTGATGATTTCTAGAGTGAAATGAGGGGACATGAAAATTAATTCAGTTTAGTGTCAAAGGATTATCAAATAAGTTGTGTATGATTTTATATAAATGAATTAGTTGCGAATGATCTCTTCGAACTGATAATTTAACAAATTTAAAATACTGTAATAAATAATCGTATTCTACATCGAAATCAAGATACCTGTTTTTTTTTTTTAATATAAAAACCATAGAATTTTTTTCTGAATTGTGTACAACAGTGCAGCATTTTTATTATATGATGGGTTCCAAACAATTGAGCCATATTGAAATTTTGCAATATGCAAAATACAGAGTAATTTTTTTTAATTAAGCGGTTTCAACTGCTATGGTTATATGCCGCCTCGGAACCTCGTTTTCGGTGGTGTGACAACGGTACGCAGTGTTCGCTGGAATGGGTTTTCGCTTTAACGCTACCTGCCAATTCGTTGCCACTACAGAGTAATTATAGGCTCAATTGTTGTAAAATTACGCGAATGGCGAATTATAAATCCAAGCATTTTATGCGCTTTCGATACAACAGTTTGTACATGTTTATTGAAATTCAGCTTAGCATCAAAAATTATACCGAGATTATTAAATTCTGTACAACGAGTAAGAGGTACGTTCGATATATTATGTGCAAATTCATTTATTATCGGTTTCCTTGAAAATATCATTATTTTGTTTTTCTGAATGTTCAAGTCTAATTTGTTTACTTGCCAGCTTATCCAGATATTTTTGGAGCGATAGACAATCACTAGAATTAGAAATGGTTATAAGTACTTTTAGGTCATCAGCATAAAGAAGTGTAATGTTGTCAATGCTCGTTGGGAGGTCATTAATAAAAAGAAGAAACAACAGAGGACCAAGATTCGATCCATGCGGAAGACCTGATGTGGCAGAGAATGGGAATGAATTTTGTCCATAGAAGTGTACGGAGAGCAAACGATTTTGTAAATAGGAAGAAATAAGATTTATCAGAGAAGAAGATGCACCAAACCGATGTAATTTTTTAATAATGATTCCATGCTCTACGCGATCGAAGGCTTTTGCGAAGTCAGTATACGTATATACAACATCCACTTGTTTATTTTTATCAAGAAAATTACAGATAAATTGTTTAAAATAACAATGATTAGTAGATGTTGACCATCGTTCAACAAATCCGTGCTGAGAAAGGGATAATTGATTATGATTTTTTTTAAATAACTTCATAAATAATATTCCCGAATATTTTTCTAAAGTGTGATAGATAGCAATAATAATAATATTTATTTGTTTCATAGATCAATAATACATGATATTGGACAGGTCGGTAAATTTGTATATTGCGTGTTAAGATTTTCATATTGGTCGAGGAGAGGGTTGAGATCATAATAGTGTGTGAAGGTGTGGGTTGTTTTTTCTAATTTAGCAGGACCGAGATTGATGGGAATGATGCCAAGGTTTTATGCCATGTCTGTTATTATTGTTGCTTGTCCCCATGCGAGCAACCTGGAATTGATGTAAAATTATAAGTATGTTTCTTGGGGCGTTTTATATTTAAGAGGTGAATTTTTTCTGTATTATTGCCATGAGTGGGTTTTATTTTCCCTATTTTAAGTATTTTTTATAAAAATCATCCATATAATTTTGAAAGCTTTTTAAATTATCACTTTCATTTACATTTAATTCAATTTCACCAGTTTTTATAAAAACTGTTATCAAAATGTCTGTTTCATTAAAAATGTATTCTAACATATATTTAATTTCAATCCAATTTTGACTGTCTAATCTACATGCGATTTTAGGAATACTTAAATTTTTAATGTTAAAGTTAATACAAAACTTCCTCAAATTAAGTAACGTATGAAATATATCCTGTTTTGTAGGCGTGTCGTAATGTCGTTCTTTACTTACAAGGTAAATCAAATATCTATTCTTTTGTTTCAAGAAAACTAAGTTATGAAGTTGCGGGTCTTGCATTTTTAATTTATCACGGTTGTTAAGTTTTTCTCGAAACTGTCTTGCGATACCGCGCGACATTTCTAAGTCTCTGCTAACGTAGTGAGCTAAGCTGGAGTCGAGTGGTGCATTAAATAAATCGCCTGTTACTTCTATTATTTTACTACTGTTAAAATTTAGATTTTTATTATTTAAGTAATCTTGGTATATGGCTAAGGGTGTATCGTTATCTAAAATTTTGGGTGCATTTGGGGTTTTGTTTTCGTCTTTTTGTGGAATACGGCTGAGTACATCGACGTTGGTGTTTAGTTTGCCCTTTTTATAGACTATTTCGTAGTCGTACTCTTCGAGTTTGAGGCGCCAACGAATTAATTTTTGGCTGCATTGTTTTAGTAAAATTAGCCACTGTAATGGTCTATGGTCCGTGTATATTTTGAATTTTCGTCCGAAAATGTATGGTCTAAAGTATTGGGTTGCCCAAACGATGGCTAAAAGTTCTTTTTCTATTGTTGAATAATTTGCCTCAGTCTCGCGTATGCAACAGGCAGGTCATTGCCAAGGCTGCCTTGTGATAAGACGGCACCTATCGCTACGTTACTTGCGTCACATGTCAAGTTAAATTTTTTATCGAAATCAGGGTACTGGAGTAATGGTTCGTTCGTCAGTAAATTTTTGCAAAGTTCAAAACATTGTCTATATTATGGGTTGCTTATGTCAATAACTGGGTCTTTTTTAAACATTTTGTAAGGGGTTTAGTTAATTTTGCAAACTCTTTTATAAATTTACGATAAAAGCCTAAGAGTCCTAAAAATCCTTTAATTTGTTTATTAGTTTTAGGTATCGAATAATTTAGAATAGCAGATATTTTATCTGGGTTCAGCTTCACGCCTTCAGTTGTTACGATATGCCCGAGATAAGCTACTTTTTTTTTCAGGAACTCCGATTTATCAACTTGAATTTTAAAATTTGCTTTCCGAAGTTTTTCGAACACTAATTTTAAATTTTGCAGATGTTCTTGTATGCTAGTACTAAAAATAATTATGTCATCGGGGGTAGACGAGACATTTATCGTGGGTTAATTCGCGTAAGATATTATCCATAACTCGTTGGAATGTCGCTGGTGCGTTTTTAGTCCGAATGGCAGACGTAAAAATTCATAATGTCTGTCTTCTGTATTAAATGCTGTCTTAGGTATGTCTTGTTCGTCCATTTCTATCTGGTGAAATCCAGATGCCAAGTCAAGGGTTGTGAAGTATTGGCAACGTCCGGGTTTGCCTAAAAGGTCAGTGATGTTAGGTAATGGGTACTTGTCGCCTATAGTTTTTTCATTCAATTTTCGATAGTCTAAAACAATGCTCCATTTTCTTTTTCCGGAAGCATCAATCTTTTTGGGTACTACCCAAATAGGGGAGGACCACGGGGAATTGGAAGGTCTAATAATATTTTGATCGAGCATTTTATTAACTTGATTTCTCACTTTTTCTCTATGTACGTTGGGGTATCTGTAGGATTTGATATAAGTGGGTATTTCATCTTGTGTTTTAATGTTATGTTTTATTTGATTCGTAAAGGTTAACTTTTGGTCATCTAAATAAAATATATCAGGGTAATCTTTAAGTAATTTTAATATTTCTTTTCTTTCTTCTATGTACATGTGGTCAGTTCTAATTTTAGAATAGTCAAAACAACTCTTTTCTACTTCTGTAATATTTATATTGGGATAACTATAAATATCAAAGTTATATAATTTTTGAGCTTTTATAGGATTTTTAAAATTAAAAACTAATCCTTCATCGGATGAGTTAATAAGTGAACAGAGTGCGTAATAATCAGTGACTGTTGTAATGCATTCTCGAATTGTTAAATCTTTAGTTTTTATTTCTGGAACTAAAACGTTTCCGTTCTCAACGTCTACTTTAATTTTAATAATTTTTTTCTGTATTAGGTTCAATTATATTTTTATTCTCAAATAGAATATTTTTTGTATTTATAGCTTTTCCAGTTTAAATATACGGATTTATATTTGAGTAACTGACTACGAATTTGGGGCGATACTTGTATTATAATATTTCATGTTTTTAAATTTTCTCTCGTTATAATTTTTACTACTTTGATATTTCCTTTAGTTAAATCATTAATATTATTTTGTTTCACAATATTATTTATAAATTCTTCATTGTTATTAAATTCTTCTTTGTCAACTCCATATATCATCAATCTGGGCATAAGTTTTTTAGGTTCATAAATATTGTAGGTTCTGGTAGCTGACTCTGTTATTTTTCAATTTGTTTAAGGAGTCATCAGATGTACAATTTATTATAATACCCCCCTGTTTGGCATTTTTAATCTTATTTATCCCCAAGGACAATTTCACGGGGCCAATTAACTGCTTAATTTCTTCTGTAGTTGTTGAGTTTTAATGTGTTTAGTTTAGCTTGATCACTAATATTTTATTCGCAGGTTTCGTCTTTATAACAGAACTATACGATAATTTATTTGTTTGGCTTGCTGATGGCATGACAATATTCATATTTGATGGACTGATGTAATTTTTAATATTTAATTTTTCTTCTAATTCCTTTATTTTAAAATTATGTAATTCGTTCACTTTCTTCATTTCGTCAATAAGTTTCCTCAGATTATCAACTTTTCGCTTCAAATAATTATTTTCTAATTGAAACATTTTACTTAAGTCAACTTGACTTACGCTCAAGGTCGGATCTTGCTGACATTCTGGACAATTCCAAGTTTTTTCTTCATCTATCTTCTTTTTTTCTTCATCGGTCACACCAGTTCATTGTAGATGAAAATATGTATCACATACACCGTAACACTTGATTTTTGTATCTGATCTTAATACTTTTTTTTTACAAAAATCACACACTGAAGTAAAACTACCACTGCTTACAGGCGCCATTTCTCTATTATTATTATTAATAATAAATAATTTAGTAAAAATAATCCAAGTTATTACAAATAAATTATATCCTAACAGTTTATTCGAAAAATATCCACAGTCCTACGTCACACACCTCAGACATTTCACAAACGGTCTACCTTATTTTGTCCAAAAGTGAAGTACCCATTTTTTGCACATTTCACATTTTTTTGTAATAAGTGTAGTTATAGGTGGGTTGTTTCTCGACTGGATGTTGAATGAATAAAAACGAGATGTTGGAGAAGCAGTCAATTTAATAAAATCCAATAAATACACCAACGTTTCGACTGCTAATCAGTCTTCATCAGGGTGCTGATACAAACAAACAAACAATAAATAAACATACATATGTCAAGGTAAGCAGACTTACATAATTGGTTTTTAAAAAAATAAAGAATATCATGTAAAAAATTATTTTACAGAAATCTGTCGTCAAAAAAGGATAAAATACACACACAAACATGTTACTTAACAGTCATCAACTAACTGACTTATGCAAGAAGTTTCTAGTGAAGTAATCGTACAGAGATGCAAAGAACCACTCTTCAGCCAATCAAGGGCTTGCAGGACAAAATACAAGAATAGACAATACATTAAAACTACAAAATAATATCACAGTTGAAATATCACCAGAATGTTGAAATGTACACAAATGAAATAAACTAATTATTGTAAAAATAACTGTCCATAGTGTTTTGTTATAATCCCAGAATACATGGAGCTGAGATTTTGTATATCTGTTTGTGCGTTTACTGCTTTTTTGTTTCTTTGGATGTGTAGCATTTCCATGGTTAACCGTTTATTTAAGTTCTTTTCAGTGGCTAGTATTGTGGTGTTCTCAAAGTCAAAAGCGTGCTTCTCTACCTGACTATGTTCCACTAAGGCACACTTAGCGCTCAAATTCTGTTTTTCACAGTTCCTTTTATGTTCTTTTAATCTGGTACTCAAATATCTTTTAGTTTGTCCTATATAGACTTGGTCGCAATCTTTACATGGAATCTTGTAAATGATATTAGATCTCTGCATCGTGTCTATAGGGGTTTTGGTATTGCTGAACAAATTATTTACTGTTTTGTACTGTTTAAAAGTGATGTTGATGTTGAGATGACGTGACAAAGTATTTCTGACTTTATGAGATAAGTCAGAAATGAACGGAATGGTGCAGTAATAATTGTTAGTGTCAGTAGGTGGGGAGCGTGGAGGTTTGGGGTTGTTTGTGTTGAGGATGCGGTTTACAAGGGTTTTAGGGTAATTATTTATAAGAAGTAGTTGTTTAATCTTCATCTCGACCTCGGTGTAGAAGCATTCTGACGTAAGTTTCAGCGCCCGATTTTTTAAATTTACCGCCAAGTTAATCAGTTGGTGTCGCGGATGGTGTGAATGGTAGTTCAGATATCTTGTTGTAGATGTCGGTTTTTGATACCATTTTGACAAAATGTCACCTTCTTCTTGTCTAATTAGAAGCATGTCAAGAAATGGTATTTTTCCTTCACTCTCAACTTCCATCGTGAACTGTAGGTGGTTGTCGTAGCTGTTGAATACTTGTAGAATGGTTTCTTTTTGGTCAGACGGTATAGCTGTGATGATGTCATCAACGTACTTCTTGATAAATGGAATGGGAAAAGGAAGAATGGAGACACAATGCTGAACTAATCGATCCATGACTAGATTGGCGATCACAGGACTTAGGCTGGAACCCATTGCAGTACCAAATTGTTGCAGGTAGAAAATGCCATTGAAGCAGAAGAAGCTGTTGTTGTACCAGAACTCTATTAGTTGTAAGAATTCACTTAGTGGTATGTCTGTTTTCTTACTAATTATATCCCATTTCTCTTCTATCACTTGTAGAATGAGGTTGAGGGGCACATTAGTGAACAACGAGACTACATCAAGTGAGATTAGTATGTATCCAGGATCTAGTTTAACCGTCGATTTGAAGGTAGCGAACTCAAAGGAACTCTTCACATGGAAGTCATCATTTTCTAGGCCGCTAAGTAAACCAGCTAGATACTTGGAGATGTTAGATGTAGGTCCATTGATTCCGGAAACGATCGGACGTAGTGGTAGATCAGTTTTATGAACCTTGATGTTTCCGTAAATGCGTGGTGCAACAGCAGTGTCTTGTGTTAACCTAGTTTTAGTGATCTTATCTATGTAGTTATTGTCATGTAGTTTTTTAATAAGTGAATTGTTTTTATTTTGTATTTTAGTGGTTAGGTCTTTGTTAACTACTTTATATGTTGTGGAGTCGGATAGAAGGTCATTCATTTTGTTGTTGTAGTCTTCGGTGCTAATAGCTACCGTTTTGTTGCCTTTATCTGCTCTAACTATAAGAACTTCTGTGTGATTATTTTTCAGAAATTTCTTCGTTTTATTGTAATCTAGTGTTAAATGTGACTTGTTGTTCTTGTCATGTGTTCTGTGTAGATGATTGGTGATGTTATTAGCAACGTTAGCTCTCAAATTATTTTTTAATTCATTGTCTGTTGTTGAACTTAGTATGTATTCAACGTCAGTAATAAGTCTGTCAACAGGAATTTCCTGTGGTTGGTAGGGAACAGCAAATTTTGGGCCTAACGCTAATAAATTTTTGCATTCATTTGGAAACTCTACATTTGTTAGATTTAAGAACCATTCATCTTCTGGAAATAGATTGTTGTTCGTACGTGTTTTATTTTTTAGATTACTTAGTTTTTTAATATGTTTGTTTTTAATAGTGTTGTTATGATAGTTGAATTGTCTAGTTAGTGTGCTGTTTATAAATTGTAGATGTACATCGCTGACTTTATTCAGTAATTGATTTAATAGATCTTTGTATTGTTGTTCTAGTTTTTTTAAACGGAAACAAGCTATTTTTATTTCAGTGTTTAATACTTGTGTTTTAAAATTATTAATCAATTTTGTTATTTTAGATTTAAATGGATGGTCTGAAGTCAGTGACTGTTGTAGGCATTTGAAATTATTTTGAATGTGTGTTGGTATCACCTTATCTTATAAAATAATTTTTTACATGATATTCTTTATTTTTTAAAAAACCAATTATGTAAGTCTGCTTACCTTGACATATGTATGTTTATTTATTGTTTGTTTGTTTGTATCAGCACCCTGATGAAGACTGATTAGCAGTCGAAACGTTGGTGTATTTATTGGATTTTATTAAATTGACTGCTTCTCCAACATCTCGTTTTTATTCAAGTGTAGTTATGCTTAAATAATTTAATGACATTTATAGACGCGTTTTGAGTTACTCTTATCGACTATCAAGCTTATTTGCTTATACCATTGCGATTGTTCCACGTATAAAGCTCCTAAAATTCACGTTTTTGCAATTTTGTATTAGTCGAGGATTTGGAAAAATAGCCTTTTTCGATCCATCTTATAAGAGATATATAATAATAATTATTTTTTTTTTTTTTGTAAAGGCGTCTTAACTGCTAAGGTTACATGCCGCCTCGGTTCCTCGTTTTTGGTGGTGTGACAACGGCACGCAGTGTTCGCTAGTATGGGTTTTTGCGGACAGCCTTGCTTAACTTGTGTTATCGAGTGAACCGGCATCAACGCTCTCTGCCATGCCGTTTCCTTTATAATTATTTTTAGTGTTTTATGGACTATTTTACAGTGATATTTATTGAATTTTCCATGTTAGTAAATGGCCTCAATGAACTCGCGGCGAGTTGGCCTGGCGGTGAGTTGGCTCGGCGGCGAGTCGGCCGCGGCG
The DNA here is from genome assembly GCA_963942605.1 of Poecilus cupreus. Lineage (NCBI taxonomy): Eukaryota > Metazoa > Arthropoda > Insecta > Coleoptera > Carabidae > Poecilus > Poecilus cupreus. Next base: position 14,861,939 of record OZ012713.1, read on the forward strand.
ACTTGTCCCATACCGTTTCACAAAAGTAAACGTAAAAAAACAAATTATAAACCTAATTACTATATTGCCCCAAAAACAAATTATAACCTAATTAGATATTCCCAAGAAATATTTGTGCCAAAATAAAATTCCACAAGCCTACGTCACACACAAAAGTACAAAAACAAATTATAGTCTAATTACATATGCCCCCAAAAAATTCCAAAAATCTAATTAATTATATCTCAGGGACACCCCACTCCAAAGTGAAAGGCACAAGTGTGTGTCTGCTGTCTGGGCAGAATGGGACAAGTCGCCGCGGCCGGCTCGCCGCAGGGCTAACTCACCGCCAGGCCAACTCATTAGGGCCACTTACTAAGATGGAAAATCCAATAAATATCACTGTATGTGTAAAATAGCCCATATAACACTAAAAATAATTATAAAGGCACCGGCATGGCAGAGAGCGTTGATGCCGGTTCCCTCGATAATGCAAGTTAAGCAAGGCTGTCCGCGGTTAATAGTTCGATGGGTGACCGATTTGTGAAAACCCATATTAGCGAACACTACGTGCCATTGTCACACCACGAAAAACCAGAAACCGAGGCCGCATATAACCTTAACTGTTGAGACTCCTTTACAAAAAAAAATAATTAAAATAATAATAATTATTATAATTATATATCTTAAATAAGATGGTCCGAAAATATTCTATTTTTCCAAATCGTCAACTACCTAATACAAAATCGCAAAAACATGAAATTTAGCTGTTTAGGAGCTCTTTACGCGGAACAATCGCTATGGTATATGCAAATAAGCTTGATAGTCGATAATTTTTTTTTAGCTACTACAATTATTACAAAAAAAAATGTGAAAAGGTGCAAAAATGGTTATTTTTGAGGACTCGGCGCTTGATCACAACGAAAAATCAAAATTGGATGACAGGTACCGAAATCTTATTTTATGAAACTGAAGAACCAAAACCAATAGGTGCCCATTTGCATTTAATCCCCAATCTGGTAGTGTCTTTTTCTTTTACCTGTTAAGCGCATCACAACCGATTTTATTCCTACTTAGAAACACATTTATATTTTTTGTTAAATAATTCTATTGTTGGCTTTCATATCTACTTTTCATTGTCCTAATCTGCAAAACCAGTAAGTCCACTTTTGGATAAAATGAGGTAAGATCATATAATTGTAAAATTATTAGTAATATTAAAGGTAATTAATAGATAATTTAACAACACGATTTTTCTTGATTTTGTTTTAAATACAAACCCAATCCTAATTCGCATATAAAGATAAGATGGATATTGAGTTAAGTCCAACTAAATATATCATTTATTATTCAATATCCCAATTATAATAAATGAGTGTTACATATAATGATTCTTATTAAAACAACCCCGTTGATCTCACTGCGAGTCGGCCTGGCGGCGAGGCGTCCGCGGGGAGGCGCCGCGGCAAGTCGGTCGCGTCGAGTTGTCCTAGACCGCTGTCCGGGATTTTCATCCAATTTCAATGACCTCATCTATATTATATATTAATTTTTTCACGTTGACATGAACTTTGTATAAAGCAAAATAAAGCCTATTTCCAAAACAATCTCTAACATTTAAATCCACTTTACACTGGATTAATAATTTCATTGCAATCAAGTAACCTTCCCAGGCTGCTGCATGTAATACTATGCATTGGTTTTAATTTTTAATATCTACGTCTAGACCACGTTTTAATAGATAATAGGTGTAAAAGTGTTATGAGCAGAAAAATAAGCCGCGTTGTAGAGTAGTGTTTGTCCGTTGTTGGTTCTAATATTTTTATTTTTATCCAATTTCAATAAATCCAAAATTTGAATAACTTCATCTATATTAATTTTACCACGTTTTCAAAGCAAAATAAATCCGTTTCTCCACTGAAATTTACTATTTACGTCTAGACCACGTTTTAATAACAGGTGTAAAATTTCTATGTTATGAGAAGAGAAATAAGTCGCTTAGTAGGGTAGAGTTTGTCCGTTGTTGATTCTAATATTTTTATTTTCATAAAATTTCAATAAATCTAAAATTTGATTGTTTTTATCTACATTAGTTTTTTTTCACTTTACGTGAACTTTGTATAAAAGAAAATAAAGCCTTTTCTCCTAAACATTATCTGGCGTTTAAGTCTACATTGCATGCGATAATAATTTTCAATGCATGTAATTTAATTTTGGAGGCGGCAATAGGTAATGGCGTGGTCTGATATGCATCTGTTTTGTTGAAATCAACAGTAAAGTTTTTAAATACTTTTTTCTACGACCACTACTGTAAGTATGTCACAACAGAACAAACTACAATCAATGTAAGTGCATTATTACGAATATTGTTATGTAATGTTCATTACGTAACACTTGAAAATGAAATTTAAGTTGACACTACTGACTGTCACATTACCAAAATAATTAAAATTTGATGCATCAAATTTTAGATTTAAATGTTATGGATTCAAATATGGCTAATTGATAAAATTTTATAATTAAATTCATATTTTGCTGGGTTTATTATAAATTATGACACCAATAAATATTTTAATAAAATATGTACAGGGGACTATGTTTCATCATGTAACCCTACGCTCAATTGTCGTTTATTTTTATAAACAAAAATAAACCTTTTTTTGACATTTAGGTAATGTGTGTGACTATTACATGTATACTGGCCATATTTTATAGTCTACCATCTGCATCTATAGTTTATAATCTGTGTTTTGTAGTGAGGTAAATATATACTACTAAATATTATCATCCTTTACTTATATTTATTAATATTTTAAGTAAGAAATATCAAGCATCAGTAATATTTCAGTTGGAAAACTACTGGGGATACAAGCTAAAGCTAAAAGTGTAATAAACAATTTTTTGACGACTAAATCTCGAGAACGATTACTAATTTGTGTACCAAAAATTCATGGATTGGAGAATACAAAAATACATAATAAATTTCTTATTATTTGAATATGGTTTTAAATTTAGAAATAGTATTGAATGGTCGTAGAAAAAGTATAGTACATAACTCGAGATATAAAGCAAATACGCCCTCGTGAAATTACAAACTCGCCGCTACGCGGCTCGTGTGTCAATTTTGTCACTCGTGCGTAATTAGCTAGTTACACATCTCGTTATGTAATATACTATTAATAAAGCTTTACAGAACAAATTGAATTCAGTAATGTATTTCGTATTCAGTTTGTTTTTATCTCCGACTATACTTGTTAAACATGAGAACATATAAAAACATTTATATGCAGAAAGGCTCGTGAGAAATCTGTTTAATACTTCGTTGCTTTCAAATGCATGATTTTTACATAAATTTATTATAGATGGTACATTTTCATTTGCATGTAGTAATGCAGAGATGCAATGCGAGAAGTAATTAAACTGTCTTTTAGTTTCAAATGTCAATTGCAATCTCGCAGTATAGGAATCTATCATCTTCATCACATTTGAGAAGATATAATCGCACAACATCTTGAATAAGTCTATGTATGGTGATATATTTGTCTTTGAGCTTGTAATTAAAGAATGATAAATTTTCCAATAAATGTAATGCGAGTTTTATTTTATTTTCGTTATTTTTATTTGTTTTTAATAAAACTGTAATTGTGTACAAAGGTATAATAGGTCATTCACCGTGTCTTGCGTCATTTGTAATTTCTTGATTGAGATGCTGATAGCACCGCTAATAGATTGTTGGTAAGTGTTTGGAACATTTGGTGGAATCGATGCATTTAAAATATCACCTTTCGATTCTTCCAAGAATGTTATATAATGTTCAAAGTCAAATTTCTCCTGTAAAACCATTATTTGCTCTCGGACAAACGCACCAGTAATCTGCAACCCGAGTGGAACAGCGGAACTACATCTACTAGCTTCACATTCATATAATGATGCTCTTCTTTGTAATGATCTTTCAAAAATGACTTGTAACTGATCTGATGTCCGTCCAGGCCTTTTCTCGACTTGTTATGAGAAGGAGGTGGTTGTCATTATCTCGTGGCATGTAATCAAAAATATCCTGCAAGCATGAGGCGTTGTCGAAGACAAACATAGTAATTTTTTCTTTAAAACGTATGTAGTTTTTTATAAGAGTTTTAAAAGAATTGCGCAGATCATCGTTATTCTCTGAATTAACCCAAAAACTCGATGAATCTTTTTGTTTTCTACACAATGATTGGCATACTCCGTTTCGATTATTCCGTCTTACCTAAACCTGGAAGGCCACAAATAACAACATTTTTCTATTTTTGTGTGAAATATAAAGAGTGCAGCATGTACATTTCTGCTTAACGACCTATGAACGTGTTAATTATACGCGGCAAATCAAAATCACTAAATTTCAAGTCATTTTGTGATGTGTGTATATTAGCACTGACCCAAATGTGCATTATTAAAAATTAGATACTCTTCATGTACAGTAGTACATGATTAAAATAAAAGATACATTAGTGGTTCTTAACCAGTGTTCTTCGAAGCGAGATTGTAAGCATAGCTAGAGTAAGCACCGATGATTGTTAATTACCAATAAATATTTCTGTAATTTTTTCGATTCCAGGTAGAGAAAAATGGTAAATATTAGTGTCAATAAATGCATAAAATATTCTTCTACAATAAACTTTTTAACTGTTTTGATGTAAAATAATTAGAGAAGCCAATAATTGAACATTTCAAATATTAGCATTGATAACGCTATGGTGCGTCCGTCGATACAATATCATTATTTTATGAAGATGGTAAGCGGACTAACTACGTTTCTCACATGTCGCTTAATGAGTGGATGATTGTGAATTTATGTGACCAACACAATCATGCTCTGGTGACAAAGCCACTACGCAATCGGAATCGGCAGATATAATTTTTAATAAATGGCAATTTGATACAGATTTTGTTTTTATGACTTTAGCGATTTTGAGGTTCCGAAAAAGTTAACAACCACTGAGATAGATATATCAGACAACGTAATCAGTTTTCTAGGATTATTTACGTAAATAATGTTTGTACTACTTACATCAGTCATCTGGCATAAACCATTACCTAAAAAAATTTGATACAAAATATAGCATTTTAATTTTTTCGATGATTACTATAAGAAGATGAAATTTGCATTTATTTTCGCAAATTTATAAAATAATAATAAAAAAAATAAAGCAGCGACAACAATTATTAGTGAATATAACATTTTCGCAAGATTATTTCAATGAAATTGGATAATTTTCTTTTTAATAATTTGTATGAAAATATTACAATTTAATTTACATTAAAAATTTGTTGTATATTTAGAGGGATAAATATTTTTCACACGAAATTAGAACCGTGAATAGATCCACACGGCAAAATATAACTTTGCGCTCTGAAATATGTTAACAGTAGTTAAACATAACAAATAATAACAGTAATTACTTTTTTCAAATATTATGTTCTTTAAATTTACTACGTACCCCATTCTGTGAAAATTGTAAGTATAAATTTGTTATTTGTGCAAGAAAGTATTTTTTTAAACTAATGTTTAGTGATAGGTTCTTCAAGATACGTTATATTTACAAATTATTACTTATCAACTAGTAGATACATAGGTATTAACTAATCTACAAGTAATCGAGAACATAGCACAACGATTAAAATATTCTTCGAAATAACCATTAAATATATATATATATATATATATATATATATATATATATATATATATATATATATATATATATATATATATATATATATATATATTTTATTTATCAATCACTACTAAATCCTTCGAAATACATTCGGAACTGGTAGATTTGAAATTTAGAAAGGTAAGTGACAAATGTACTCAGTATATCTGAATATCGAGTATCACCATTGTTGCCACACTAGTAGTGCAATTGATAGATGAATAAAGTATTCACGGATTACCGGCAGTTTTAGTGTGAGTTAAAAGCTCACAAAATTTTTGTGAAATATTTTATTAACTTAAATTAAACTACCTATAAAATTAGTTTTGAGATCTTTTAACTCACACCAAAACTACCGCAAATCCGTGAATACTTTAATTATTTAGTTTAATGATGTTTTTGTATTCATGAAATAATGTATAGGACACTGGTATGGGTAAAAAAATCTATTTTTGAAGATTTATTTTTATATTTAGAAAAATATTTAAAATTTAAAGGTACCTATATATTTATTATTGTCTATCCTTGTACAAAAAAGGAAGTATTGTAATCGAGAAAAATTTCGGTTTTTTTTGATTTTAACATAAATATCCATTTTAACATAAATAACCATTTTGACCATCTTTGAATCCATTTTGACTAGTTTCGGCGTGACGTCAGTATGTACGTACGTATGTATATATGTATGTACAGGCTGAGTCATCGAAATGCCCGTCTTCGATATCTCCCTTGTCGATAGACATACGGCAAAAATTTATTAACAAAATTTATTCGACTACTAAAGGAGCATAACGTAAAATTATTTTCACATATACAGAATGTTACGTAACGGCTTGGCGAGAATTGTTTGTCTTTTTTTAAATAGAACACCCAATATATTTTTATATATTTTGAATTGTATTTCATTCACCTATACAGACATATGTATTTTGTTTTAGTTTTCCGCGGCGTTGTCAAGTTTTTCCGTTTTTTTCTCTAAAAAGGCCGAATACATGCATTGCTTTGCGAAGGCGTACTGAAGTTATTTTAATAGTAAAATTTAAGAATTTATTTTTCTGCACAACTGTAGCTATACTCTATGTTCTGACATATTTTGTTTTAATTGTAATTATACAGGGTGTTCAATAAAGCGGATCAAATTTACTTCACTTCAAATGACTATAACTCGTCATTTTCAAATGGAACACCCTATATTTTATTATTCTGCTGTATGCCATTTTGTATTACCTTCATTTTTTATTAAGGGTATCCTATGTCTAAAACCAATAATTTCAGAGTTGTTGCCATTTTTAACTAAATTAATTTATTGAATTAAAAATTAAATCTAGTATACCATGGATATGGTTTTAATTTATTGTTTTGTTTTAATTTACAAAATATTTTCAATGTAACCGCAATTCTTACGGAAACATATTTGCAGACGGTTTATAAATGAGTAATTTACTCTTCGCAGTATATTTGTGTCGACAATTTCAAATCAGTTACGAATTCGCATCATACTTTTTTGATAAAAATATTAACGGACAAAATTATTACAAACTGATCTTCTAAACGATTTAGAAAATTTACCTCTTAATATTATCCGGAGATTGTGGTTCCAACACGATGGTGCAGCAGCCCACAACAGTCTTCAGGTTAGGCATTATTTAAATGAAAAATTTCCTAAAAAATGGATTGGACAATGTGGTCCAAGTAATTGGCTCGCAAGATTTTCCAATCTTACAAACTTACATTATTTCTTGTTCATCGGCACCAACTACACGAGAAGATATGATGGAGCGAATTCGTAACTGTTTTGAAACTGTCAACGCAAATATATTGCGAAGAGTAAACCACTCATTTAAAAACCGTCTGCAAATATGTTTGCCTAAGAATGCCAATTACATTGGAAATATTTTGTAATTAAAACAAAATAATTTCCATAGTATACTTGATTTAATTTTTAATTCAATAAATTAATTTAGTGAAAAATGGCAAAAACTCCGAAATGATTGATTTTAGACATAGGATACCATTAATAAAAAATGAAGGTAATACAAAATGGCATACAGCAAAATAATAAAATATAGGGTGTTCCATTTGAAAATGACGAGTTATAGTCATTTGAAGTGGAGTAAATTTGATCCGCTTTATTGAACACCCTGTATAATTACAATTAAAACAAAATATGTCAGAACATAGAGTATAGCAACAGTTGTGCAGAAAAATAAATTCTTAAATTTTACTATTAAAATAACGTCAGTACGCCTTCGCAAAGCAATGCATGTATTCGGCCTTTTTTAGAGAAAAAACGGAAAAACTTGACAACGCCGCGGAAAACTAAAACAAAATACATATGTCTGTATAGCTGAATGAAATACAATTCAAAATATATAAAAATATATAGGGTGCTCCATTTAAAAAAAGACAAACAATTCTCGCCAAGCCGTTACGTAACATCCTGTATATGTGAAAATAATTTTACGTTATGCTCCTTTAGTAGTCGAATAAATTTTGTTAATAAATTTTTGCCGTATGTCTATCGACAAGGGAGATATCGAAGACGGGCATTTCGATGACACCCTGTATATACCGTTACCGTACGAATGTATCTCGAATAACTCAAGAACGATTAGTCGTAGAATGTTGCATTTTTGTCAGCGGTGGCTCGTGGGTAAGGGCTTCTGGGCTACAGCCCTGAGTTAAAAATGACCTATTTATATACATATATAAAAATTAATAAATAATCAACGATAACAATATTGTATAATTTATATAATGTATTTTGTTAAATTTAAAAATGTTGCCTTTGTGATATACAGTGTGTCCCATTTAAGGTACGAATGCATTGGAATCTCGAGAACCGTAAGAGATACGTAGTTGGTTAAATTAGACGAAAGTTGCCTGATTAGTAGGGTAGTTTGAAAATGTATTTGTTTTTCTAATTGAATGCATAGATCACTAGATATTGGCTAAGATGTAAAATTTGCGATTTTCTTTTTTTGCTGATAACTTCGTTGTATAACATAATACGAGGTTTTGGTTTGCACTTTCTTATGGCACTTATGGTGAATTTACAGAAGTACTCAAATTTTTTTTATATCTAAACATTTACGAGTTACTGGTATTAACTTTCATTTTTCATATGGAGGTCATAGTAAGCCATGACACTTTTGAATAGATTTTTTTTTGCTTTACAACGATTTAAAACAGTAATAATAAATTTTTATAATGAATTGAAAATTAAGGTTATTTGTTATTTACAATAAAATTGAAATAAAAAAAGTGAATCGTAGGCTGCTATGGAAAAAATTAAATAAAAAATAATAGAATCTCGCTGTCGAGTTAAATTTAGTTTCATTGTATGGTGTGGTATACTAAGAATTCTACTAATTTGGCCAATTATAATTAACGAAAATTTAAATAGCCATAGATATTTAAATATGTTCCAAATGATATTGCAGATATTTTAGATACATTGCCACTTCGTTAAATACAAAATATGTGGTTTTGGTAGAGCGGAGCTTCTGCTCACAATTCACAGGTCATAGTACAGTAATTAAATGTTCGATTTGGAGGACAATAGATAGGGATTTAGCACAATTAGATTTTTTTTATAGAGGTACTGAGAAATTAAACTCTTTATGCTTGAATATTAGAATGAAAATGTACTACGAAATTCCACAGTAAGAATTCGAAATCAGGTTAATCCAAGAATGTTAAGTAAGTTATAGAAAAAACATAATGAAAGGCGCAAAAGTGGATTATAAATAACCATTTAATAGAATATTTATAACAAAGTTTTCGTAAGTTATTTTTTAATTGTTTGAAATTATTATTTTCTTCCATAGCAGCCTGTGATTCACTTCAATTCAATTTTATTATAAATAACAAATTTCGTAAATTTTTCTACCAATTATAAAAATATTTTATTAGTGTTTTATATCGTTGTAAAGCAAAAAAAAAAAATCTCTATTCAAAAATATCATGACTTACTATGACCTCCATATGAAAAATAAAAGTTGATACCAGTAACTCGTAAATGTTACGATATAAAATTATTTGAGTACTTCTGCAAATTCACCATTAAAAAGTGCCATAAGAAATTGCAAACCAAAATCACGTATTTTGTTATACAACAAAGTTATCAGCAACAAAAGAAAATAGCAAAATTTACATTTTAGCCAATATCTAGTGACCTATGCATTCAATTGGAAAAACAAGTACATGTTCAAACTGCCCTACTAAAGAGGCAACTTTCGTCTAATTTAACCAACCTCGTATATTTTACGGTTCTCGAGATCCCCATGCATTCGTACCTTAAATGGGACACTCTGTGTAGTTTAGCTTGCGCGTGGAGCTGTGAATATCGCGCAGCGCCGAATCCATAATAGATAGGTACGAGTATGAGCGTATGAGGAAAAGCAAAGTTGTAGACTAAAATACGCATTTTTCAAAGGTATATTATTATTCAATTGTTATATAATAATTAAGTTTTAATATTTTTGATTAAATTAATAACTAATTATTAATATATAAATAAATAGATTATAATTATTATTTAAAAAAAGATAAAATTAATTCAGAATAGTCTTTGGAAAACCCATTGAATAGAAGAACTTTTAAATGCTCGTGTCATAGAGCATTTCGTTATGCAAAAAGAACGACAAAATGATTTTATTTTTAAAAAATAAATAAAAAATCCACTTAGCTTTAATGAATATGTTCTTATTTTCAAAATAAAATAATATTAAAGGAATGTCAGTTTTTTTTTTGCAGCCCTTACCAAAATAAAGTCACGAGCCGCCACTGAATTTTGTGCTTAGAACAAACTGTTGTACCAGCTAGTTGTGCACCACCCTTTTTGACTGCAATCGACTGGGCTAAAAGGCCAATTTACTCGAATGTATTTTTTTATTTTTCGCATAAATAAAAAATGATTAGCCGTAAAATGTTGAAATTTTGTACTGGGACTGGTACATCTGCAAAAGTATAAGGAAGTCATGTAGTGTCCACATCTGATTTTTTACTATGATATTTTTTACTATGGGTTCCACTTAACAAAATTGTAAACTTGCAACATATCTCGAATATAAGCCACTTAAAAAAATATTTTCTGCAAAAGTAGGTTTTCTGCCCATATCTAGTGATCTATACATTTTTTCGTAAAATTAAGAACATAATTAAATAGGTCTCCTATAGTGCGACAACCCGAAAACATATGTCTAATTTAGGTCGTAGCTGTTATTATTCTCGAGATCTGAATGGTGAGTTTGTAAATTGAAAGTTACTGTATATTCAAACTCATTTTAATTATATTATTCCAGCCTGTCAGCTACTTTTACATCGTGCATTCAACCCTCATCCAATTTGAGTTTCAGATCATTAATATAGTGTTTGGTTGTAAGAAAAGACAAAGTTCATACACCTACACTAAGTTCTACACGAAATTGTGATTATTTTCCAATAAACTACTGTATTTTCCTTATATTTTAAATAATTTGTTTGTGTCGACATGTTTCATACACCGAATGTAGAACTGAAATGTAAAATATAGGGATTTCAATGCTATTCTATGATGTTGCTGTAAATTTTTACCTATTCACTTTACAGCAAAAGTGTAAATACAAAAGTTATTCAGAATTCCAAAATCCATGCTATAAGGAGCATTTGGTTCACTAAATATTAATATTTCACGATATATCAATCAAATTAAAATCAATATTTATTACGAATATTGTAACACGGCCATGGAAAATTAAACAAAACCAAAAATATTTCACATTTCAGAAAACATATTCAGATTAATTTATATTTTAAATTATTTCCTGTGGAAAATAGTAAAAAAAAGTTTTTATTCTGCTTTTGATTTATCATATAATTTTTCTAATAAATATTGATATTAATTTGATTAATATATGTATAGTTATATGTATACTAACAATTAAGTATTTAAATGCGTCTCATTGCATTAATTTTTAAATTTTGAAGATCCTTTGTATTTACATTTTTGATGTAAAATAAATAGGTAAAAATTTACAGCAACATAAAAAATCTTGCGTTGAAATCCGTATACGTTATATTTCTATTTTATACCCGGCGTGTATCAAAAAAATTCAAATTCAAATTTATACAAGTTGTAACATAAATAAGTACATTCAATTTAACCTACTACATGTGGTTTCATTTATTGGACTTTGAGCCATTGGCTCCCTTGTTCCGAATTCATAGTTTAAGTGTTTATGATACGGGCTGCTATAGCCCTTCCGGTTTAATCCGGATGGCAGTCAGTGGTGATAATTTCTCTATGTGTCACTGAGAAAATGTTTCGGGCGCCGAACCCTGTACTGTGCCATCTCGTCGTAGTCGACTGACTGTCGTACGAGAATGTTTTCATGCACACTCATACCACCAAATACTTTGGTGGCTTGTGTGAGCATGAATTCACGGACCGTTGTGACCTTTAGGTCGCGGTGAATATTGGCGTTGCGGACGTACCAAGGAGCGTTGGTTATTACCCTCAGGGCTCGGTTTTGAAAAACCTGAAGCTTTTTCATCTGCCGTGGAGTAGCGCAGCCCCATGCTGGTGCCGCGTACAGCAGTTGAGGTCTGATGATGGTCTTGTAGACCCTCAACTTATTAGCGAGCGATAGTTCGCTCTTTCGTCCGATCAGCGGCAACAGCTGCATCATGGTTCGCTTCGTTTTCTGCACGGCAGATTGAATGTGGCTATGGAAATTAGCCCGTTTGTCTATGATTGCTCCAAGGTACGTCACCTTGTCGCGCCAGGGTATCGGACGCCCGAACATCACCAGACTGCCATGCGGTTTGAGCCGCCTCCTCGTGATGAGGATGGCAGTGCTCTTGTCCGGATTCACAGTTACCCTCCACTTGATGCACCAGCGCTCCACAGCATTGACTGCTTGTTGGAGTCGCTTTGTCACAAGTTTCGGGCTGTGGCTCTGGCTAAGCAAGGCCGTATCATCTGCGTATTGCGCAAGGCTAGTGTTGTCCTCCATCTTCGGCATGTCACTGACGAAGATGTTGAAGAGGAGTGGTGAGATCACCGAACCTTGCGCTACGCCCGCTGTCGCTGTTTTTTCGTTGGAGAGCGCTCCGTCGAACCTAACCCGAAACTTCCTCCGACTGAGGTAAGATTCAATAACTTGCACCAAGTACAGTGGATACTTGAGCTGCAGCAGCTTCGCTAGAAGCCCTCTGTGCCACACTTTATCAAACGCTTTGGCTACGTCCAAGAACACACCACCGGTGGCCATCTTCTTGTTAAGCCCACTCGTAGCATATTCCACGACTCGCACTAGTTGGTGCGTGGTGGAATGCTTATCCCTAAAGCCGAACTGTTCCGGAGGAATTATATTGTTGTCGACCGTGTGCTGCAGAAGCAGCTCATGAAGAACCTTCTCGGCCACTTTGGCCAGCAGGTTCAACAGGCTGATTGGTCTGTGATTCTCCGGAAACTTGGCATCTTTGCCTGGCTTCGGGATGGTGATAACAGTGGCTTGTTTCCAAGAAGATGGAAAGTGTCTCAGACGTAGTGTAGCATTGATTATGTTTGTCAGTGCGACAACAGCTCTGGGTGGCAGAGCTCTAAGCGCAGCGCCTGGAATCCCGTCAGGGCCAGGCGCTTTGCGGATTTTAGTCTGCTGCAGCAAGTGTGCAACTTTCTTGGGCGTGGTAAATTTTATCGGCGAGTGCTGGGTTTCTCGCATTTTCCTGGCAACTTTACGATTTGTGCTGATGATGAAATCAAGATCAGCATGTTCGTAGTTGGGCGAACATTGGCGCTCGAGGCTCTCTGCAATAGCTTCGGCTTTATCTGAAGCCGTATATTGCAGACCTCCAGTGCTGTGAATCACTCGGGCTGGTGCCTTTTTGTGACGCAGCGCTTTGCTGAGACGCCAGAACTTGGTGTCTTCATCATCAGCTGATTCAATTTAACCAGTGATAGAATTAGTCGAGAATAGGGATGTGCCAAATATCAATATATCGATAAGTATCGATATTTTTTTAAATTATCGAATAAATTTAATAAATTTATTTTATCGGTATATCGAAAATCGATAGATATCGATATTTATCGATAAATATCGATACTTATCGAATAATATCGATACATATCGATAAATATCGATACTTATCGATATTTATTGATACTTATCGAATAATATCAATAAATAACGACAATTATCGATAAATATCGATAATTATCGATAAATATCGATAAATATCGATAAGTATCGATAAATATCCATAATTATCGATAATTATCGATAAATATCGATATTTATCGATAAATATTGATAAGTATCGATAAATATCGAAAAATAAAGATAAATATCGATATGTGTTAGTAAATATTGATAGATGTGGATAAATATCGAAAATTACCGATAAATATCGATATTAAAATTTATTTGTCGAAAATAATTATAACTTTGTATCGATTCTACGAAAAAAAAGTATCGATAATTTGAATAATAACTTAAAAAATAACAATATTTTGAGTAGTTGATAACAACATGGTCAAATATGAATAAGCAAATATCGCGCTTATTTATAGATTTAGCAATTTCTGCCATATAACATGATTTATACTTTTGAAACATGTAAATGGTAGCGGCGATTGTATCAAGGTCATTAGTACACAGTGCAACGTTCACGTTACTCTGCCAAACTGACAGCAAATATACAAGGTATTTAACTGATTAAATTTAACATCTTAACAAATCCTAAAACCCAAAAACACACCCTCTTACCTCAATAAGGTTTCTCCTAAATCCCATACCCCAAACACCCACATACAAAATATCATAAAACTACACCCACCAGATTCACATACACACGCGAGTGACATCTGTTAAACAATAGCTGCTACACAACATGAAGATAAAACAGCATTGCAAAAAGAAAAAACCAGTATGAATCAAATTAATACAGAAACCAACACGCTCACCAACACTCAACAAACCACTAGATATGCCGACAAATTACGACAGACTGCCTTTCCGTCAAAAGAACAGGCAATTGTTATTCCCGCAATCAACGAAATAAACCTAAAACATATATAACAACAATAGGAAATATCGTCGAACCGAAAAACATAATTTTTGCCTCCAGAATATCAAATAATCGTATATGCATTTATCTATCATCAAAAAAAAAACAGTCGACCACCTGATAAAAGAACACAAACAAATTAAAATCGAGGATAAAATATTAGAAATAAGACGGCTCATCACACCTACAAAGAGAATAGTGATTTCTAATGTATGTCCATCAATCCCCCACAACGTCATAGAACAAGCACTAAAAGAAGAAAACTTAAAACTAGTATCACCCCTCACATTTCTAAGAGTCGGCATGATGGAAAGCGAATATTCACATATACTAAGTTTCCGCAGACAGACCTATATAGCAGAAAACGAAAACACTATAATCCCGGAATCAATACAAATAGTATATGAAAACACAGAGTACAGAATTTTCATAACTGGAGACACCCCGACATGTTTTACATGTCACAAACAAGGACACACAACCACAACCTGCCAAACCACATCCACACAAAATAAAACTAAGAAACCATGCACACAGCAAATAAACAAAAACAAAATACAACCGCGTTCAACACAAACCAACAACACACAACAAATACCAGATACACAACAATCAACAGAATCTAAAGAAGATACAGCAACAAACAACCAAGATACATTACAAGAAGAGGCAGAAATACAACAAACACCAAACATGAGTAACACCAGCATAGTAAAAAAAGATACGCCGACAACAAACAACAATACAAGGGAATCAAACAGAATAAAAAATAGCAACTACAACGCCAAAAGACTTAAAGATAACGATGAAACAAACAACACAATAAATGAAGACATATACAGCTCACAGGAAAGTATCACAGAAACCAGAAAATTCAAAAAGCCACGATCTTATAGCCCATCCGATAACTTATCAACGGAAGAACTGCTACAAAATACAAAAAGCGAAATAAATAAATTCCCCAACAAATATATATTATCATACGAACAATTCAAAGACTTTATAGAAAATGCTAACGGTAAACTAGACGCACTCGAAATATCAAGAGATTACACACAGGAGACAACTAAATTACTACAAATGATAGTCGATATCTACCCACTATTAAACAGAAAAATAATAAAAAGTAGATGTACAAGAATTAAAAACCGTATCCAAATTCAACTGGAAGAAGAACAAGAAGAGGCACAATTACAACAACAACAACAACAACAACAACAAGAATAAAATAAAACAATAGTAGTACATCTAAACATGCATATTATACAGTGGAACGCAAACGGATTCCACGCTCACCTAGGTGAACTTCAAAAATTAATAACAGACACAAGTCCAGAAATAATAAGCATACAAGAAACAAGACTACACACCCACCAAAAAACTACACTCAAAAACTATCAAATATTCAGGAAAGACAGACCAAACATTAACAATGCAAGTGGGGGAGTAGCTCTACTCGTTTCCAACACAAAACACGCAGACGAAATCCAAATCCAAACAAACATCGAAGCAGTGGCCATCAGTATACACACACCAGAAAAAATTACGATCTGTTCAATATACCTACCACCAAACCAACAAATAGAAATCAACGAGATCGAAAAACTAATCAGCCAACTACCAACACCATTCATACTAACCGGTGATTTTAACGCTCACAACACAATATGGGGAAGCGAGGAAACAAATAGAAGAGGAAAGGACATAGAAACAGTAATAAACAACAACGACCGTCTAACATTACTAAACGACGGAACGGCAACACATTTCTGCGCAAGAACAGGAAATTTTTCAAACATAGATTTAACTTTTTGTACCTCATCACTACACCCTCTATTAACCTGGACTGTACTCCCACTCTCATACGTAGGAAATCATTTTCCAATAAAAATCACATACGACACAAACACCCAAGATAACAATCAACCAATAGACCACCGGATTAGTCACAAGTGGAACACGAAAAACACAGACTGGGAAAAATTCACTGAGCTAGCAAAGGTAAAACAAAACACAAATACCGAAAATATTGACGAATTAGTAGAAATACTAACAAACACAATAACAGAAGCGGCTAAAGAAAGCTGCGAAAAAAGAAACACAGTCACAAGAAAAAAACAAGTCCCGTGGTGGAACACACAATGTCAGATAGCAATAAAAAACAACAAAGAAGCCCTAAAAGAGTATAAAAAACACAAAACCACCGAAAATTTCATAAAACTCAAACAAACAAAAGCACTCTGTAGAAGAACGATACTACAAAGTAAGAGAGATTCATGGCAAGAATATACATCAACAATTAGCACAGATACTCCTATGACAGAAGTGTGGAATAAAATAAATAGAATCAAAGGAAACAAAAACAAAATACACACCGACCTATTAATACAAAACAATAAAACAATAACATCACCCCAAGAAATTGCAAATACATTAGCAGACCAATTTTACACGAACTCAAGCAACTCACAGTACACTCCGGAATTCCTACTACACAAAAACAACACTGAATCGGAAATAATTGAAATAAATCAAAATGATAATACCGAAATAAATGAACCCATTACAAAACAGGAACTAACCACAACAATACAGGAAATACAAAAATCAACTAGCCCCGGACCTGATGGGATAACATACGAACACATAAAACATTTACCAGACGAAACACTAGACTTCATACTCACAATATATAACAAAATTTGGACCAAAAATAATTTCCCAGCAAAATGGAAGGAAGTCATTACGATACCGTTACTCAAACCAAATACAAACAAAACAAAACCGTTAAATTACAGACCAATATCGTTATCTAACTGCCTAAGTAAAATACTACAAAAAATCATAAACAAGAGGTTAATGTGGTTTTTAGAAAAAAATAGTATATTAAACGAGAGCCAAAGTGGATTCAGACACGGTCGTTCGACAACTGATCAACTTATTGCCCTGCAAACAGAAATACAAAAAGCCTTCAAGAACAAACAATATGCAGCATCTATAATGTTCGATATATCAAAAGCATACGACACAGTCTGGAGACATTATATCATAAAGACCATGAAAGAATACAGACTAGAAGGAAACATACTAAATTACATTAAAAATTTCCTCTGTGATCGCAAATTCAAGGTTAGATACAACGGAATACTCTCAGAAACAAAAACGCAAGAAAACGGAACACCACAAGGAGAAATAATTAGCGTCACACTATTTTTAATAGCGATGAACAAAATTACAGAGTATATCCCCCAACACGTAAAAGCATCACTGTTTGCAGACGATCTCGCAATATATTATAAAAACAAAAACATCAAAACACTAAAACAAGAACTACAAAACACCACCAACCGATTAGAAGAATGGTCCAAAAACACTGGCCTAAAATTTTCCGAACAAAAAACAAAAATGATGTTCTTTACAAAACAAACTAGACTAATCACGAAACCTACTATAACACTACATAATAAAAAAATTGAATACGCTACCAAACTAAAATTCCTAGGGATGATACTTGACCCACGACTAACCTGGAAACACCATCTACAACACCTAAAACTCGAATGCTATAAAGGGCTAAATCTATTGAAATGTTTATGCAACAACAAGTGGGGATCGCACCGAGATATATTGCTTCACATATACATAACTTACATACGATCAAAAATAGATTACGGAGCCATTGTATACCAAACAGCCAGCACGAACATCTTAAAAATACTGGAACCGATACAAAACACCGCGATAAGACTTGCAATCGGAGCGTACAGAACAAGCCCGGCCGTCAGCATGCACTGTGAATCTGGTATCCCCCCATTAGAAATCCGCAGACAACAACTCACGCTGTCATACATAGCCAAACTTGCAAAACATCCCAACAACCCTACTCATAAACACATATTCAATAAACACCAAAACCACATATCCTTATTATCCCATACCCCTCTCCAACAAAAAATCAAACAAATTCTAGAAAACTTAAATATAAACCTACCAAACCTTGAAATACACTACAAAGAAAGTACCCCTCCTTGGAAAAAGAAGCCACCAAATTACGTACTAGATATGACAAAATATAAAAAATCCAATACACCACCAACTATTATCAACCAAGAATTCAGACGAATATGCAGCCAGCAACAACATGCGCAAAAAATATACACGGACGGATCAAAAACGCAAGAAGGGACAGGAGGATCAGTAGTAATAGACGACAGAATAACAAAAATTCATTTACCAGAACAAGCTACTATATACACAGCAGAAGCATACAGCATCCTCACAGCACTGAAACAGATCAAAAACGACCCCACACCCCAAGAAGAATACATCATATATACCGACTCACTAAGTGTTATACAAGCAACGATGAAAATGTATAATGACCAACCCATAATACAACAAATACAAGACCTCATACATGAAATCACCCAAAAGAGCAGTATAACAATGATGTGGATACCATCACATACCGGTATAAAGGGAAACGAGACAGCAGACCAAGCAGCTAGGGAATCCAAGGAGGAAGAAACAACACACATCCCCATCCCGACACAAGACTTCAAAAAAACAATCAAAGGTAAACTAAACCAACACTGGAACGAGACATGGGCCAACACCACAGGAAACAAATTGCGAAATATTAAAGAAGACACCTAAAAATGGACAAACCTAAACAACAGGCAGGACCAAGTGAAAATCACAAGACTCCGTATAGGACACACAAACCTAACTCACAAGTACCTACTACAAAAAACAGAACCCGAAACATGTGACGTCTGTAACACACAAATAACCACAGAACACATATTAACACAATGCCCCAAATACACAATACACAGAATACAGAACAACTTACCAGCAACACTACAAGAAATACTCGGTAACAACACAAACAACCTCACAAACACAATCAACTTTTGTAAAAACATAAACATATACAAACAAATATAACACAAATGTAATTAAATGATATGTAATATCAAAATGTACCGGGTACTAATGACCCAAGTTGTCGATGTACTCATCCTTTATAATAAAAAAAAAAAAAAAAATGGTAGCGGATTAGTGAATATAAATTTATAATATAAAATAAACAAATAAAATAAAATAAATAAATAAAATAAATAAATATATCATTACGTCATTTACCCATTGCGGTTGTGGCACTCTGCTTACGCAGATCTTGGTAGGTTATATATTTTTGCGTATGAAATGCTGTTACCAGCCGTCAAGTCATAGCCCCCAAAGCTGTTAGTGGAGGGGAACCACAGGGGTAAATTTAAATTGGCAACTGTCAGCTGTAATATTGTATTCGATTATCAAGTAACTAATAACAGATTTGAAATAAAAGATATTATAATTTTGAATATGTACAAAGTAGGTACGTAAATTTTGCTGTGTAGGTTTTCTTTTTTCTATAATTTAATTAATGATTATTCCAATGATGTTTTATCTTTTTGTAACATTGCCAGTATCTTTCTGCTCCTGCCGCCCATGGTTATTATTGTTTGAACTTTGTTCAAATACAATGTGCATAATTTCCTCAAATATAGCTGACAAAATATCACTATTTACCGCGTATCCACCGGTGGCTCACGACGGCTATAAGTTAAAATTATTACTCATGACGCTCCGGTGGGTTACGGTAAAAAAACTCAAAAATATGCAAAAATATTTTGTAAATTAGCTCACGTCGTGAACCTTTTAATATCATTATTTTCAAATAACAATAATTTAATTGATCTGTATATGTACGAATATATCAACATTTAACGAATTAATAATACATTTTTGCAAAAATCGATATTTATGACAAATTTCCATATTATTCGATAAGTTTCAATATTTATCGATATATATCAATATTATCGTTATTTATCGATATTTATCGATATTATTCGATAAGTATCGATATTTATCGATATTTATCGATAATTAACGATATTTATCGATATTTATCGATACTTATCCATATTTATCGATAATTATCGATATTTATCGATACTTATCGATAATTATCGATACTTATCGATAATTATCAAATATCATTCGATATATCGAAAAATATCGATATATCGATATATCGAATATTATCGATACTTTTTCAATATTGAATATTGATATTAAATTTTTCATTTGGCACACCCCTAGTCGAGAACAACAATATTTCTAAATAATTTTTTTTCTAAATCCAAGTTATTTTGGAATTTTACTACCCCTTTAATTGACGAGCCGTTCAGGTATTTTCGTAATTTGATACAGTCAGTAGCAATATCCAGGGCTATACTAATGTAATACAGTACAGCTTTGAATCAAATCAACAATAGTGGGAGAAAGTGAGAAAGAAGATAGTGACGTGAACCGCATCACAAGAAAACTGTACTATAATTGATATTGACAAATATAATTTGTCAACTTTTTCAAATAAATTTAGCCAATATCAAAAATCAATTAATAATCTATATTATAAAGCTGGATTTATAGTTTGCATAGAACACAGAAAAAATTTAGGAATTTTCAATTTTCTGTTTCTGTGCTGTGCCTTCTAGTTTTCTGTATACTTTAATTATAATTCGTGTTAGTCGCGAATACATGTAACAAAGCCAATGACAGTTACATGTTTTTCTGACTCTTCGTATGTTATTCTGTGTAATTTGAAACTCCCAAACGAAGTGTTATGTTCGTCTGTGTATTCTGAAAGTGTAAAAATACTCGATTTCTCAGTCATACAGCATTTATTCTTCTTATAGAACTGGCGTTTCGGTTTACACTTAAACCTTCTAGAGGGTCTACAAATATACAACAATCATTGCAAAACAATAATTCACTGTAGTTGTCGTATTTGTCTTGTGTGAGGGATGATGTGGGTATGTTAGTCATTGTTCTTCAGTGTAATGTGAAATATCTGCAGAGGATTAGGAACAAAATTATAAGGGGGGGGGGGTTGGCGAGGCAAATATTTTTTAAATTATATTTTCAAAGATTAACTACCCTCTTTAGTTGTTATGTTAAGGCGATATTAACAGTTCAGATTTATATTTACTGACCACAGCGAGAATCTTCGCAAAAATAGGATTATTTTGAACTTTCGTTATTTTGCGGTAGTGCAACTTTAAAAATAGTGATTTTCCGTTTTCGAGGTTAAAAAAGCGCCTAATCACTTACAAGCTGCGATATCGAAAAATGAAGACAGTTATTTGAATATGATTGTATTTTTGACAGATTGTTGCTACTGTCAGCAAATAAATATCTCAACAGTATTTTTTTTTATTTGTAACACATTTTTAAATATAAGGTTTCAATATTTTTAATGAATTATTAATGTCACAAATAAGAAAAAATTATGATCAATTATGATGATGACTTAAGACATTGAGAAGTTCGTTAAAGAAGAAGAATAGGTTGGTACTAAATTTAAGAGAAGGAAATTCAAAAGTTTAAAGTTTAGATGTATTTTATTAATTAATTGTTTAAATTCTACGCATGCCCATAAACCAGGCTTCAACGGAACATGTTAAAACTCTTGTGATTCTGAACAATTCAATGATTTCATGAACTGTTCGAAGTTTTGAATATGCATACCAAATTCTAATTTAGACAATTATTTAAAATAGTACAACGAGCATGGAATGGTATTTATTTCCTACGAGAATGAAAGTTTGTAGCATGAGCCTTCGGCTCATGCTGCAAATCATACGAGTATGAAATGGACATTATATGCGAGTTGTACAATATACTTTTTCTATGACCACAATATTATTTAAAAATTAATTAAATTTTAATAATAAATTTGACCCTCTTTCACCATTCCAATATTTGACAATTCTAAATAAGTATCCTAGCAATGGCACCTGTACTTAAATGAACTAACCTGTATTGATATACTCACAAAACAAATTCATTTCGCACGATGTTTGCAATGTACCTCATATCCTTAGCAACAACAAACATACAATGAGCAAATTTCTCAGTGGTCGTAGAAAAAATAATTAATTGTATAGATATTATCATACCATACTTTGACATTAAAAAACTTATTCCACATACAAAAGCTTGTAACAAAAATGTACGACTAAACGCAGTCTTTGCCCCCACAGTCAAATTTGCGGAGGGGGTGGTATTCTCAACTGTAATTACACAAGAGCTTTTTATTTTGCCGCATAAATTTATGTTTGAGAAGATAACTATTTTTAAGTCAAATTGCTCTCAGGTGACAAGGCTGAGTTGTCAAACTGGAATTTATCCGAAGAAAATAAAATGCTCGAGTGTAATTCGGCAAGATAATTTAACATCTTATTTATGAAAGGTTTATTTCAAAGTGAAATGATTATATGTCATATTTTTTTACAAATTTTCTTCACGAATGACATTAAAGTTGATTTTGATCTGGTTGCTTGGAGAAAGGTAAATAACATTCTATCACTTGCAAAAAGTTATTTTCCTAATTATCCGCTGTCAAAACAGTAATTGTTTTTTTTCTTTTTGGCTTACTTTATATTGGAGTTAAATTATCATTTGAATTTGTTCTTCAGCTTCATTATCGTTTGAATAAATTTTTGTTTTAAACACAGATATGATGCGCAGTAGCGCTATGTCTGCTCTGTTGTCATCCATGTCCAGTTTGTTATTTGGATGCAGTCATTTGTAACAAATCTTTCAACAATTTTAACTCAAAAACTTGAAGATTTTGGAAAAAAAATATTAAAAAATATTGTTATTCTCTGCGTGTTATATCACTGGTTAAATTTAATGTACTTATTTTTTCTTTATACTGATATACCCTATGTAGTTCTTTCAACGACGATGCAAAACACTTTGTTCCATTGGCGGATTGTTTCATATAAATAAAAAAATTTAATTATCTACCTATATGATATTATAATGGCTAATAACAGTCCTTAATGTTCTGTAACATGTCAGATTTTCTTGCGCATCTATGCTCCGCCTCTTGGTTGGCGAAGTGGTGGAATTTAAATATAATTAAAATTAGAACTAATAAAATAATTAATGACACACAAGTCACACAGCTGTAACCTACAATAGTGTTTAATGTTGTGAATCAAATATTAATATTTTAAGATGACAAGCGAAATACTTACATAACCAATACATCTTCCATGTTGAAAATGAATTGCTAATTAAAAAATTTGATAAAAGTACTGCACAATATATTATTATAACATTGTTCATGAAACATAAACGAATTTTTTTTTTTTGTAAAGCGGACACAACTACGTTTATATGCCGCCTTGGTTCCTCGTTTTCGGTGGTGTGACAACGACCGCGGGCAGCCTTGCTTAACATGCGTTATCGAGTGAACTGGAATAATCGCTCGCAGCCATGTCGTTGCCCAGAAACGAATTAATAGTTTAGTTCTTGCACTGATATGCAGTGAGAGTTTTTTAAAGCAACCAATCAGTTTTGCTGGCTAATAACTTCAGAGGAAACTTAAATAATCTGGCTTATACAGCAAGGAGGGTGACATAATTGTATGGTTGGAAAAATAAGATTATTAAGGGGATGAGGCGGGGTAATGAAAGATATATTTAAGGAAAAAGAAAAACGAAAATATATTATAGGGATATATTTTCTTAAATGGAAAGGGGTACTTTTTTCATTGAAATGGATAACCCGAAGTATTCCCTTCTCAACGATATAACATGTTTCTTATACCTAAAATTAAAATTGAGGTCACAAAGTTTATCTAAGGTTGGAAATACCGGTCTTTATAATAATAATTTGTTAATAATAATAATAATAATATTCTTTATTGGCAAAGTTCAGCATATGCTGTTCTTACACTTAACCTTTACAATAATTTAATATGCAATCGAGGTATACATTTCGGTATGATCGTGTAGTTAGCGCACTATACATTTGTTTGTTTACAAGGTATCGTACAAGGTCATGAGAATATTCCAAACAAAATGCCAGTACAATAAATAATAATTTACCATAGTAAAATGTAATGAATATGAATATTAAAATTGAGATTAGAGATGACCATTTCAACATTAGATACTGTTATTGCGTATGTAATAGATATTTTTTCAGTTCAACATTAAAAGATTGTACTTTCATGATTTTGAGGTTATCCGGTATTTTGTTATAAACAGTGGTACAATTATAACTGAATGATCGTTGAAACAAGGAAGTGCGATGTCCAGGGGTATGTAAGTCAAGATTATTTCGTAGTGTTCTATTATGCATATTGGATCTGAATAATATCTTTTTAGAAATATATGGTGGAATTTTTGATGAGATGACACGATGCGTGAAGCAAGCAAGGTGGTGAATCCTACGGTTGTCCATATTTAGCCAGTCTAGATTCTTTATTAGCGCATAAGTTCTCTCCAACCTAGACACCGAATATATGAATCGAGCACAACTGTTCTGTACTTTCTGTATTCTTTGTTTGTCACGAACTGTTAAACAGGAACCACATATTATGTCACAGTAATTGAATACAGAAAGTACACAGCTATCAGTAAGTATTTTACGATATTTTTGAGATAACACAAAACGATTCATATATAAATTTTTTAGTGCCTGATATGCTTTTTTAATTAACAAGTTCACATATTCTCTTAATCGCAATTCAGCATCTATTAACAGTCCCAAGTTTTTTACACTGGATACAAAATTGATTTTTATATTGTTGATTTTAACTGCAATCAAGTCATTGTCAAGCAAATACTGTCTGGTAGTCTTTTGACCTAAAAGCAGGACAGCAGATTTTTTCTCATTAATAGTGAGACAGTGAGATCTCGCATATTGAGCTATCTTTTCAAGATCTTCATTCACATGCATGACAGCTTCTTCGTATTCCGAACTTTCAAAAGGTAGGTATAGTTGTGTGTCATCTGCATAGATGTGGAGATTTACATGTTTTATGACCTTGCAGATATCAAAGGTGTAAATTGAAAATAATAATGCTCCACATATAGATCCCTGTGCCACACTTTTCAATATGTGAGCTACTTCAGATGTATCATCATTTATTTTAACCCGTTGGCATCTGTCAGTGAAATAGCTGGATATTAATTGCAAACTGCTTTCATCAAACCCTAAATATTTCAATTTAGCTAATAATAGCTCATGATTGATTGAGTCAAATGCCTTGCTAAAATCCAGAAGAACAATTAGAACTAACTGTTTATTATCAAGATAATGGAAGATATCATCAGTGATTTTTATTAAAGCTGTTGTAGTGCTGTGTCCCGTTCTGAAACCAGATTGCACCTCAGGTAGTATATTACAATCTGATAGGAATTTTGACATTTGCAAATTTAAATCTTTTTCTAGGATTTTTGAGAGTATAGGTAGTATGCTAATTGGCCTGAGGTCATTAGGAGATTTAGGATTTTTGCATTTTGGAACTGGTTTGACTATTGCCTCTTTCTATACGTCCGGGAAGGTTGGTGTAGTATGCACGAGTTAACAATATATGTTAATTGAGGTAGAATCGAATCTAAAATTAATTTAATCATTTTTAAATTAATTCCATCTATACCTATCGCATCGGATTTTAAGGCAAGTACTATGTGACGTATATCATCCTCAGACGCACACGTGAAAGAAAAAATTGAGCTTGAGAATCTGGAATTATTGTAAAAATTTATGACTTCTGGATCAGGTACTGCAGTTGCTGTAGAATTTATAAAATGATTGTTAACCTCATCTGCATTAAAGATAGGCGGTAAGGAAATATTGTGATTTAGGTTTATATTGAATTCTTTGAGTGCATTCCAGATACTCGTTTTGTTGTGATTTATTTTATGCTTTAATAAGCTCGCTTTTCTAGCCGAATGGACTTTGTCACTAAGTTCCTTATGCATTTATAATAATTCCAATGACTCTGTAATTTTGTTCTTCTGAATCTAACAAGTGCATCATCTCTATACTTTATCATAATTTTGATTACATCGGTTATCCATGGTGTTGGGGGTTTTCGTACTACTACTTCTTTTAGGGGAGCAAATGTGTCAAATAGATTTAATATTGCATTATTAAAGTAGAGCAGTTTATTATTAATATCTGCTTCCATGTAAAACCCATGCCATGGTAATGACTTGACAGCTTGATTAATAAGATATGGATCTGTATGTTTGAAATCTCGTACAAAAACTACTTTCGGTTCAATAACAGGAAAACTTAGATTTAATTCCACAGTGATTAGACGATGATCAGAGATAACTGTATCAGTGTTAATTACGTGGGAGCAAATCTCATTATTAGATGTGAGAATGATGTCAACAAGCGATTCAGAGGTAGCTGAGATCCTAACTAACTGCGTGAGAGAAAATCCTGAGCACATATCGAGGAAGATCCTAGAACTGGTATTATCACAATCAAGTAAATTAATATTAATATCACCGAGACAGAGTAAGCAATCGACAGTTGTGAAAATATGACTTTAATAATTTTCAAAAGATTGCAAAAAATCAATAATACTGCCAGATGGAGGACGGTATACAGCTCCAATTGCAAACCGTTTTTTATTAATTTTAAACTGTAGCCAACACTGTTCAAAATTTGGATTAATAGTGCTTAATTCAGATATGATTCTAAGATCATATTTCAACAGCTATGTTTTTACATAAAAACCAACACCACCACCTCTTGTTTCTCTATCGTTTCGTGACAGAGTGTAATCCTTAATTACGAAAGGAGTATCATCCAAATTAGAATTTAACCATGTTTCTGTTATTGCTAGAATTTCAAGCTTGAAATCTATTACTAAATCTTTAAATTCACTTGTATATGTACATAGAGATCTGCAGTTCAAATGGCCAAGTCTAAACATTGAATTAATGTATGGAACTTCTCACAGAAAGTATAAAAACAGCAATAAGACTAAAAAAGTAGTGAAACAGAGAAAAAATAAAAATAAAAGTAATAATTATAATAACAAAATTTAAATTTAACATATGAGCAAAGATACTTTGGCGTTTGCTCAAATTCAAATTTCAAATTTGTGTGTGCTATTGTTTACGAACAGAACGAGATGGAACTAATTAACACATGCATTGCAAGAGAATTCATGGTTTAAACCTTACTTAAGTCCAATGTCATTTAGTTGTTTTATAGTTGAAACTTTGAATACGTTTTACGTTATCACTGTGTTTTATATGGATGATTCCGTCTCTCGTCCACGTGTTTTTAAGACCAAATTTGTTTTTCGCCTCGTTTACGACTTCCGCCCGCTTTTTACTGAGATCTCCCTTATGATTATTCTTGTACCTTTTAATTTGTTCTTGTAGGCATAAACTTCGGCACGATCTCTATAGCTGCCAGTAGCCATTTTGGTGACGTAACTGCACGAACATTATATATAATAGTAGGATAAAATAATAAGCAGGGTTGCAGTCAATATTTAAAAATTATATTTGCGTCAACTTTACCGACGTTTCGCCACCATTTGTGGCATCATCAGGGTATCTACAATAACACATAATCACGTAAACAAAAGCATTGTACAATACACTCATTACTTACAGACACAGTAGTCAAATACAAGAAATATTCATCAAAGAGATGTAGTCTTGAAAATAAAAACATATATAACAATGTGGAGCACATGAAGTTTACAAAGCCACGCCATCAATAAATTAACATAAAGACAAAAAATATACAGGTATAAACAAGTTAAATAACGAACATATATGACATTAAATATTATTGAGATCTTCCACATCTGTTCTGAAATTTACATTATTTTTATTACTCTGGATGTACAACATTTCTAAAATTAGCCGTTTATGGAGTAAGGCATCACGATCCAAGATTTCAGAATTTTCAAAATCGAATGTGTGATCAGTTTCCACACAATGATGTGTTAAAGCACATTTACCTGTCATTGTTTTTTTATTTGAGTTCCTTTTATGTTCATTTATTCTTGTTTTTAAATATAACCAAATATATCAAGTTGATAATTATTGAGTAAAGAAGAGTAAGAAAGGAATATTCATTGAAAAAATCGTGAGTGACACCCTGAAGGAACATATTTAAAAACTTTAAAAAAAAGGTAATGGTTAAAACTTACAAAAAAATTACGTGTTAACGTCCCTCATGGATTATTCTTACTAAGAAAATTCTAGTTAAAAAATATTCAGTGGAATAGTTCCAATAAAACAAAAAATTGAAAAAACGTGTCCTTTAATTATGACGTAACTCTTTGGATTTAAAAGTTGAAATTTTCAGGAAAAATTTTATTTTTAATTAGAAATCGATCAGCCGTATGGATTTTTAAAAATCACTGAGGGCAGATTTTGTATGCTTATCCGGCTATACCCTTTATTGAACTTATTTAAGTTACACCAGTATATTTGCCTTTTTTTTACCTAATTTAAATGTTTTTATCTACGATAGTGTGTAAAATTGATGTTTAACTGTTAGTTTCAAGTTTGTAAAACGGTTGTTTAGTAACACGATCCCATAAGTCACGGGCAGTCACGGGTTGCCAAGCAACGAGTGATTAAAATTTTTAAAGCACGCCAAATTTGCAAAAATTTTGTTATCATAGCAAACTTCTCATTTAATATTGTGATCCTACTTCATAAACAAAAATATTTTTTAAATATTTTTTGGGGTTTTTCATTATATCGTAGATAAAATATTGTACGATACACATACCTAAAGACTAGCTTTACGTACTTGTATCGTAAATAACTATTATTCGTTGACAACATGCGGGTAAATTAAATTCAAATATAATTGCACAAACTACATATATTTCTTGTATAAATATACAAAATTCATTGCAGAATTCTATGAATATTATACAAGTTTCAAATCTATTTGTTCACATTTGTACATACAAAATTGCAGAGCTGTGTACAACAATTAAGTAAAATAAGCAACATATTTACATAAATTTATAACCTTTTTAACTATTGTACATAAAACCTAAATTGTGCACCACCCTGAATAAATAACAATCATGAAATATATTTTTTATTTTGTTTTTGAATACATTTAAATATTATTTATACCCTTGCTGTCTTTATATAGGATAAGTTCTAATTATCGTGGTGCGAAATTTATTATTATTATACTAACATATAATATTGCCTGTTTTAAATTTGGCATGTTTATATTTTTAAAATATAATACTATAAGTTTTATTTATAAAATCATAATTGAAATAGCGAATATACATGTTGACGTCATGTATTAGACAGAGTACAAAAAAATAGCAGAACAATTGTCTTCAAGAACGTCGTATGTGCAACTCACGAATGAGAAAATATACTCTCGAAACGAAAACATAATTTTAAAATTACTGGCCAGGGTCAACAAAATAATAAATTTAATTAATTTCGAATACGAAATCGGCTACGAAAAAAGTATCAAATAAAAGATGTTAGTAACAATAACGGTTTTTTTGGTTTGATTTTCGAATTGGCTATACTTTTTTCAGCAACAGCCAATTTGACAGTTGACAGCTGTTTTGTGGTCATTTTGGTTTGCCATTTCACCATCATAAATAGATAACCCAAATTGTGCAAATTTATTTCGAAAATTTTGTTCAGAGATGAGGCTCATTTTTTGTTAAATTGCTACGTCAACAAGCAAAATTGCCGCTTTTGGAGTGACGAAAATACACAAGCCATTATTGAGACGGCGTCACATAAACAAAAAGTCGCTGGTTGGTATGCTTTACAAGCAGTTGACGTCCCTGTTACCGGCCAGAACGTTAGGCAATAGAGCCCACTATAAAACCATGATGACGTTTCCATTCCCTAATTGACAACTGACACAGGCTCTCTGATCGTCAGACGAGTAACATCCCGCTGAGTACCCGCTATCTGTCTTACTTGGGCCTCTGGACTGGTTGACAGTCTGAGTAACCCAGTAAGCCGTACGGCTATAGCTTGTACAAATTTGCGTGGCGATTGACTTGACTTGCTAATGGGATAAGCCAGCCCTAGCCAGCGGGGTGCAAGTTTGTCTGATGTTCAGGAGTGGATTATTATAATTTTGGGCTTAGATGCTTCAAATCTCCTAAATTTTTAATACGATTATCTTTTCAATAGTTTCCCCGAAAACTGTTAAGTAAGATAATTTTATACATATATACCCTTCAGAAAACGACATTTAAAATTCATTAGTTCAGCAGCACTGTAACAGTGAACACAATGTCGCAAGTTGAATACGAAGATTTTGAAGAAATTACCACGGTCATACTGTATTAAGACTGCCTCCGTATTACTGTATATTAAATCCTATAGAACTAATTTGGGGACAATTAAAAACAAGTATTAGACGAAAAAATGTTACACCAACCGTGTGCGCTAATGTTGTGGAATTAATTAAAAGTGAAATAAATAATATTAGTGACTTAAATTGGGCTAGTAGTGTTCGGCATGTGATAGACATAGAAAACAGTTACTTAAATTTCAATAATATTATTGATGAATTTATTATAAATGTTGGACAGTCAAGTGACGACACTGATGATGATATTGTTATCGATTAATCACCTAAGTAAAACAACATAGATGTAAAATAAAACATAAGTTTTTTTATCAATATATGTTTATATTTACTGAACGACAATGACAATACTGTATTCATATTTAATTTTATTAAAATTTTTCTTATTTTGATATTACTTGTTTGTGTAAAACTCATTTGAAAATATTATCTAGTACAACCCTGTAAAGTAGTCCCTCATAAATTTCTTTAATCCTCTTATGGAATACCTGCTGAGAAACACTAATGGAATCAATCGCCACGCAAATTTGTACAAGCTATACCTGAGCACCGTTACCTGTTCGCAGGTAGAAGTTTCTCAACGCACGTGTTAGTGCAACGTGTTTTTGTGTACCTGGTGTAGATTGACCTGCGTTTATACGTGTATGGCATCCGCCAGGTAGTTAATTAGTTTCGCTATCGCGATTATAACTAGTGCTGTTAGTGAAAACTACAAAGACAATTAAATTCAGTGTTTTGTGCAGTGAGCTATGATGGCGCAATCCATCAGTGAGCTGGAACGCGTCACGGCGCTTATCAGCTCTTATGAGAAGAGTAGTTTGACTACTAAAACTACGAAAAAACTGCTGGATCTGAAATCCAAGAAAATCAGGCTTTTAGAAGCTAAACTGAGGGGCCGACCACGTGCCGTCGTGACCTTCACTGACGCACCAGCGAACCAACCTGGCACCAGCCAACCAACGGCTTCGACTTCAAACTCTAAGGTAGGAGAAACGCCATTATCAGCCCCTATGGAAATATGCGCTTCGCATACTCCAATAACCTCCGCGATAAATCCGGACAAGGAAAACGCGGATGATTTTAAATTAACTAACAATGCTAAAAAGCAAAAAATTGACACGCAGATAGTGCCAACAGGCAACCGTTTCGAAGTCTTGACAGACAACGAAACGTTGGCCTCGGGCCAATCTTCTAACTCCGATTCCTCCCCAGCACCAGCACCAGCTGGAACAAACAAGCAGCGCACTCCACCGCCCATCTTCGTCACGAATGTGGGCTCGTGGAAAGCGATTGCTCATGCAATTCGCCAGGCAAACATCCGTGTAAAGTCGTCCAAAACGACTAAAGACGGAATTAAAATCCAACCTGAAACAGTGAGCGACTACAGAAAGTTGCAGTCACTGTTAATAGGAGCTCAAGCTGAATTTTTTTACATTTAGACTTCCGTCGGAGAAACCGCTGCACGTGGTTATCCACGGAATTGAAAAGTCTTTGACTATCGAAGACATAATAAATGAATTGCGCGATAAAGGGTTCTCACCCTTAAACGCGTACCGGCTGGGAAAAACCCAGAACTTAGTAGCAGTCCTACTAGAAAAAAATGAGACGAACAGATCAATTTTTAATTTAACTGATCTGTTCTTTCTGAAGGTTTCAGTAGAAGCCAAGAGGAAATCTACTGCTCCCGGGCAGTGTCATAGGTGCCAGTCCTTCGGACATGCATCTAGCTGCTGCAACAAGGCGTGGAAATGCGTTCGTTGTGGTGAAATGCACTCCACCCAGGAGTGTCTAAAGACAGACCGCGATCAGCACACCGCTAAATGTGCTAATTGTCATGAGCAGCACACTGCCAATTACCGTGGCTGCAGAGTGTATCAGCAAGCTGTTGATCTAAAAAAGGCCAACAGCAAGCGCTCTTACGCTAAAGTTGTTGCCAACACGGCACCCGCCACAGTTGGTCAAACAACAAGCACACAAGCCACTACTCCCGCCGCCGCACCAAACGCAGCAGCTGCACCAGCGATCACTTTGACTGCTATTCCAGTCGCTGCACAAGCTGCATCCAAAGCTACTGCAACTGTTCGCAAATCAGCGGCTAAACTCAAGGCCAAAAAGCCTAAGCAGAAGCCAGCTGCTGCTAAAGGTAAAAGCGGCCGCAAAAACGGCAGCAAAACCATCAGCAGCAGCAAATCCAGCAGCATCAACGACAGCAGCAGCCTCAACAGGCTGATCGACTTGCTGTCCGGCATAAACCTGGAAGCTGTCTGCAACAGCTTGCTCGACTTCGTGCAGCAACTGTCCAGCGTCAAAAACACTGGCGACCTCCTGAAATTAGCGCTAAATACGCTACCTACTCTACTTGCTACCTTTACAAATGGCAGCAATTAGAACAAACCCCGCCAGCAAGCTGAGGATCGTCTCGTGGAATGCAAATTCCATTCACGAGAAATTAAACGAACTCGAAGAGCTGTGTTATAGGCTCCGGGCCGACATAGTGTTGGTGCAGGAAACGTTGTTAAAGCCACATCACAACACGTGCAGTCTTCGGAACTACACGACGCACCGCCAAGACCGTGATGGAAACGGTGGCGGCACCGCTGTTTTTGTCCGGAGGATGCTCGAACACTCGGGCGTTGATTCTCCAGGACTAATTAACTTGGAAACTTGCGGTGTGGTCGTGAACACCGAAAGGCTGGGCCCCGTTCGCGTGGTCAGCTGCTACAACTCGCCATCGAAACCACTAGAGCCAGATGACATTAGGTCCATCCTCAACGAGGACAACCTGCCGGTCATCCTGGCTGGTGATTTCAATGCCAAACATCCGGCATGGCAGAGTAGAGTAACTAATGGGCGGGGTAGATCCCTGCTCAGAGTAGCTACTCAACAGCAGCTTGATGTTGTCGGTCCGGAAGAACCAACATATTATGACGCTAGGGGTTACGCCCCTGACATTCTCGACATTGCCGTGCTTCGGAGCGTTAACTGGAACTATACGCTAGAGACAGTTAACGATCTGTCATCGGACCACAACCCCATAGTGCTAGACCTGGAGCTTGGTGCGTGTAGCATCAACCAGCCAAACACAAGCCGCAAGGTTGACTGGCAGCTGTTCACGGATGTGCTGGAAAGAGACTTAGGTCCATTACCAGCCATAATCTCCGTGCAACAGCTTGAGGCTGCTGTTGATGATCTTACTAAAAAGATCCAACAAGCCATCACCACCTGTAGCCAGACCATCCCTACCAGGACGGCTCCAGGTCCAAAACTACCCCCTGAAATTCTACGTCTCATCGTGGAACGTAGGCTAGCTCGGCGAAACTGGCAGCGGAGTTGGGATCCTCAAGACAAGAGGATCTACAACCGAGCTACCACTGAGTTGCGAGACGCGATCCGTCAACATCGTAACGAGTGCTGGAAAAAATGCCTGGCATCAGCTGATGATGAAGACACCAAGTTCTGGCGTCTCAGCAAAGCGCTGCGTCACAAAAAGGCACCAGCCCGAGTGATTCACAGCACTGGAGGTCTGCAATATACGCCTTCAGATAAAGCCGAAGCTATTGCAGAGAGCCTCGAGCGCCAATGTTCGCCCAACTACGAACATGCTGATCTTGATTTCATCATCAGCACAAATCGTAAAGTTGCCAGGAAAATGCGAGAAACCCAGCACTCGCCGATAAAATTTACCACGCCCAAGAAAGTTGCACACTTGCTGCAGCAGACTAAAATCCGCAAAGCGCCTGGCCCTGACGGGATTCCAGGCGCTGCGCTTAGAGCTCTGCCACCCAGAGCTGTTGTCGCACTGACAAACATGATCAATGCTACACTACGTCTGAGACACTTTCCATCTTCTTGGAAACAAGCCACTGTTATCACCATCCCGAAGCCAGGCAAAGATGCCAAGTTTCCGGAGAATCACAGACCAATCAGCCTGTTGAACCTTCTGCAGCACACGGTCGACAACAATATAATTCCTCCGGAACAGTTCGGCTTTAGGGATAAGCATTCCACCACGCACCAACTAGTGCGAGTCGTGGAATATGCTACGAGTGGGCTTAACAAGAAGATGGCCACCGGTGGTGTGTTCTTGGACGTAGCCAAAGCGTTTGATAAAGTGTGGCACAGAGGGCTTCTAGCGAAGCTGCTGCAGCTCAAGTATCCACTGTACTTGGTGCAAGTTATTGAATCTTACCTCAGTCGGAGGAAGTTTCGGGTTAGGTTCGACGGAGCGCTCTCCAACGAGCGTACAGCGACAGCGGGCGTAGCGCAAGGTTCGGTGATCTCACCACTCCTCTTCAACATCTTCGTCAGTGACATGCCGAAGATGGAGGACAACACTAACCTTGCGCAATACGCAGATGATACGGCCTTGCTTAGCCAGAGCCACAGCCCGAAACTTGTGACAAAGAGACTCCAACAAGCAGTCAATGCTGTGGAGCGCTGGTGCATCAAGTGGAGGGTAGCTGTGAATCCGGACAAGAGCACTGCCATACTCATCACGAGGAGGCGGCTCAAACCGCATGGCAGTCTAGTGATGTTCGGGCGTCCGATACCCTGGCGCGACAAGGTGACGTACCTTGGAGCAATCATCGACCAGCGGGCTAATTTCCATAGCCACATTCAATCTGCCGTGCAGAAAGCGAAGCTAACCATGATGCGGCTGCTGCCGCTGATCGGACGAAAGAGCGAACTATCGCTCGCTAATAAGTTGATGGTCTACAAGACCATCATCAGACCACAACTGCTGTACGCGGCACCAGCATGGGGCTGCGCTGCTCCACGGCAGGTGAAAAAGCTCCAGGTTTTTCAAAACCGAGCCCTGAGGTTAATCACTAACGCTCCTTGGTACGTCCGAAACGCCACGATTCACCGCGACCTAAAGGTCACAACAGTCCAGTATTTGGTGGTATGAGTGTGCATGAAAACATTCTCGTACGACAGTCAGTCGACTACGACGAGATGGCACCGTACAGGGTTCGGCGCCCGAAACATTTTCTCAGTGATACATAGAGAAATTATCACCACTGACTGCCATCCGGATTAAACCGGAAGGGCTATAGCAGCCCGTATCAAATCAACATTAAAAAAACTGAATTCGGAATAAAGAGAGCCAATGGCTCAAAATTCCAAAAAGTGAAACCACATGTAGTAGCATTCCCTAATTGAATGGCAGTAATGTGAACGACTGGTGTTTTCAACAAAACGGAATAACATGTCACACGCGGAGTACCTCAATAGATTTATTGAGGAATACATTCGATGAGTGCATAATATCGTGCAATGAACCTGCGGAAAAATATTAATAAGTGACAGCTAATATCGTGTTGGTTAGTTGGTAATACGGAAATTGTCACAATAAATTGACGAAGAACTTGATGTGTGTGAAACGAACGAAAATATTTTTTCCTATTTCACGTACACTAGGGCTGTGCGTTTACATCGATATATCGATATTATATCGATATATCGAATAACGATATTCAGTAGAAAAAATATCGATATATCGATACATCGATATATCGATATATCGATATATCAATATATCGATACATCGATATATCGATACATCGATATATCGATATATCGATGTATCAATATATCGATGTATCAATATATCGATGTATTGATTTATCGATGTATTGATATATCGATGTATCGATGTATTGATGTATCGATGTATCTATGTATTGATGTATTGATGTATTTTGTGAAAAAAAACTAAAATTTAGCTATAATGCCATCTAACGAAAGGGGTTTTGCTCGATTTAATGATAGCATTGCATACTGATATTTATTTTTACTTTCATTCTGGAGTCGGGATTAAGGGGAGAACTAATAATTGGGACGACGTATAGGTACAATTTCCAGCAGAAGTTCTCATAAAACTACCTTCCAGTCATGGCATAGTACAATTTCAATTATTTTAAGTAGATTCCCGTTTGTTTTATAATGCTGGCGCCCAGCACCATAAAGCAAGTACACAAACACCCCAGATGTTAAAATTTTTCGCCTTTACTTCTCTTCACAATAGAATTGCCGACATTCTGAACCATTGTAATCCTTCCATAAAATCTATCTGCATTAGATTGTTTACTATTTATATAATACAGATCGACATCCTGAATCATTGTTTAATTACCAATAAAATCTAACTATATTAGATCGATACATCGTTACATCAATATCTCGATATATCAATATATCGATACATCAATATATCGATACATCATTATATCGATATATCGATATATATATATATATTAGAAAAATATCGATAATATCGATGTATCGATATATTGATATATCGATATATTGATACATCGATACATCGATATATCGATATATCGATATATCAATATGTCCATATATCGATATATCGATATATCGATATATCGATATATCAATATATCGATATATCGATATATCAATATATCGATACATCGATATATCGATACATCGATATATCGATATATCAATATATCGATACATCGATACATCGATATTATCGATATTTTTCTAATATCGAATATCGATATTCAAAACAAGATATCGAACAGCCCTAACGTACACAAAGTAAATTTTGTGACACTGTTTTTTTCAAAAATAATGCTACAAAATTGAATATTGTTTAACTGGGGAATTTTTCTTCTTGTAAAATTGTCAAACTTGGAGCTGTCATTGCTCACGTAAAATTATTGCAATTAGTTTTTTATTGAAGTATTAACACAAATGGTCCAACTGTAAAGCACTTTGATTTATTAGTAAAACAGGAAAATGTAAGTGCTTATTTATTTTTATTTAGATTGATTTTGTGAACGTGAAATAGGAAATGTACTCGTATATTGCGTAAACGAGCCGAACTATATTCGTATTATACAAAAAAGGTCGTTGTAGCATTAGTTTTATAATATATTATTGTTTTATTAATTGACTTTGTGAATGTGAAACAAGAAAAGTTGTATGAAAAACACTTGTTAAGCGTGCATTACACGATGAAGTTTTTCTTTTCAAGTGATTTTAAAATGAAATTTGATAGCTAATTCGCCTATTGTAAAACATACGGATAGATGGTAATGCAGTAAAACAGCAATATGCAAGTATACTGCCAAATTTAAAGAAATTTAAGGAATAAGTACCGCATGTTTTTTTGTCCATTCACTTATCTCACTTACACTTACGTCATTGTGCGAGAGAGAAAACTTTTTAGTATCACTTGTAAAGAAACACTTCATCGTGTAATGCACACTTAACAATGCTTAATTGTAACACTAGTAGTTCAATATACTATTGTTTTTGGCCAATTATTCACACAAAAAACCTGGCTAATATATTAACTAATAAAATGCGCCGTGTCAAACAGGCATTACATTCTTAACCTAACATGAAACTTATTTATTTGAAGCATGAACTGTTTTATATAATAATTGTATTCGCCCTTAATCAATAAAACATACTAACGACATCTGCATTTGTAGTACTGAGTAACAGATGACGTCGCAATTGAACACGTTTTCCAGCTAGCTATGAATAATTTTATGAGAACAGATCTAGCAGTCATTATATATTAATTTCAATAATTAAAATTCTTTAATTATTAATATATTCAGTACACATTGCCCAATTACAACTAAGAGGCCTTATTTTGAAAAACTAGTCGAAATAATGTGAAGTTTGGTAATCGTGACAAAATGAATATGTTAACACAAAAATAAGACTTAAAACCTTGAATTTAAAGGTGATAGAATGAAATATTCTTTCAAAAATAATGTCTAAATATCAAAAATGTTTCAGGTGTATGTTATAAATTCATAATTAGCGTTTTGATATTTTGTCAATGATATCTGTGTGGATGGATGTGTGTCGGTGTGTTCTATAACTTACAAATGAGAAAAGATGGGATAACGATTCATTTGATTTCCAATATGAAATCGGCTACGAAATAATGTTAAAAACCTGTTAGCAACTAATTATATGTATAATAACGCATTTTGAAAAATAACCCTATCGAGTTTAGTAGCAAAGATCTCAAGGAGGAAAGTTGTACTCAAATACAAACTTAGAATATACTAGATTGCTTATCAAACTATGCAGGAACACGGACCACTACTATCAAGAAACGCTTATTCCTTCAAAAAATTTACTTTCCAATTATAACAGATGTCAACAAATTATATTTTTCAAGCGATGTTTTGTTATTTCCAGTAGCACAGACTAGCAGATTTAAACAAAAATGTCCAAATATAATTTTTCTTTAACGTGTTTTAATTCTAAATGGTAACAGTAAAAGAAACATGTTTGAAACAACAATTTTAGATAATAACATTTAAAACATCATCCTGCTTACTAGAGGTAAACGTAAGGAAAAAGTGTTAAAAATAATAATAATTATGACAAATAAGGAACACAAAAGGCTATCTTCAATTGTTTTCCAATTTTATGTAAAAACTATGAGTTGTATATGACAGAAATAAAATATTAAAATCGCAATAGCTTCGAAACTAGGCATTTCCGGATATATGTTTACATGAACTTTTTTATTGTTTTGAGATGTATTAATCACCAATAAATCCGTGACCTCTATTTTTTAGCGCTCTGTATCTCAGGCAACAAGTAAAAGTAGCATTAGTTATTCATTAACCTTGGGGATATCCAAAATCATCTGGCCTTTGAACTCACTCAAATTACAACCGGTTTTTATTTCGGGCGATATAAATACACAGATTGCAACTTTGCATTCTTTAGTTTAATTATATCAGTAGCAACATGTGTAACAGGCACCTCGCACTTGGTACCAAGAGGTAACTGACATACGAAAGGGTTTTACTTGATTAAATGAATAACCAAGGGTAGCGTAGTCGCTGGCCACCGCGGAATATTTTAACTCGATTCCGAAGAGTATTTAGAAAAAATCTTCTGATCAAATGGCGGGAAATATGCGCGCAGGCGGGAATCAAACACGTATTCAACAATAACAAAATTATATAATATTTAATAACGAACAAGCAAAATAAATTATATAAATCAAATACTTTTACGAGCTGAATAATTCGACGCTATATAATCCAAAGTATCGCTTACTCCTAACTTTTACAATAACTTTCAAAAATCGAAACTGATATAACATTTGCTATTAACAATACTCATACATAAAACTCAAATCTACTTACATGAACTCACAAAATAAACTTCACAAAAACTATATATGCAATCGAGATGAGCCCTTAAACTGTGTTGTAATTCTTTCAACATTTCACAAGAAAAGCCAAAATGCAAGTGTCTGCTCACTGCCCAAGGTTCGCAATTTATTACTTTAGGGATGGGACAGTGGCACTCAAAATAACTTTAACTGGGCACTACTCTCGCATAAGACTCTGGTTAAATATTTTCTACAACATATTGACTTCCGCTGATTAAGCGGGAACTGAACTGAAATACTAAGGAGTGGAATTTTCCACGAACAACTAACAATGAACCATTTACTTAGTTTGAAATCTCTAAATATCGTTTGCAATCCTTAATCGTAATAAACGCAAATACCGTTTATTACACATGTGTCGTGTTTTTTTGTGTTTAGTGCTGTGTTCATTGTTAGTGCCTGCGTTGTTTGCTGATGACAGCGGAAACAAAATTGATATTCAAAACAAACGAATTGAAAATGTCACTAAATATATATTCACGTGGTTCGACGTTCCTAACCTCGAACAAATCACATTGATCCATTGTCAAATACAGAGGATTGATGAGGATGCCTTTGAGAACATGTTCAATGTTACATTGCTTTGGTTGCAAAATAATAAGCTAGTGCTGCTCCCAGTGAACATTTTCCAAGACATGCTGCACTTAGATTACTTAAATTTGAACCACAATAAAATTAAAAAACTTGAACATGGAGTATTTACTAATTTACGTCTCTTAACAATATTATATTTAAGTTACAATAACATTGAGACTGTTGACAGGCATGTATTTGATGATTTAACAGCACTAACGAACCTGAAACTCGACGGGAACAGAATTAAATATCTAGATGGCGACACCTTTCGCTACACGATAAATTTGCAATATTTAGAAATGAACGAAAATAATATAGATAATTTAGAGTACGGCTTGTTTGCGAAGTTAACGCACTTAAAAAGGTTATTTTTACATAAAAACGAGCTTACTTCGCTGGACAATCGCACATTTGAGACGTTATACGCCCTTGAAAACCTGGCAGTTTCTACCAATGCAATTGTTAGGTTAGAAACTGGTATTTTCGACAATATCCAACAATTGAAAATGTTATACTTGGGTGAAAACAGAATAGAAGAACTCGAGGACAACTTATTTTCAAAGTTGTTCAGTTTAGAAAAGCTAGCCCTGCAGAGGAATCGCATTGCACGTATTGGCAGCAATGTATTTCCAGTCACAAATAGCCTGACACAACTCTATTTGGAATCTAACGAGCTCCAGTTCGCGAATGCGTCCGAATTTATACACTTAAAGAGACTAGAAAACTTGAGACTTCACTACAATCCGTGGACTTGTAATTGCGAGCTAAAGGGTCTTGTGGACATTTTCAAGAACGCAAGTTCGAATGGCTCGACTCCTGTTTGTTTTGGGCCGGAAAATCTCAAAGATAAAGAGTGGAAACAGTTGGAAAACGAAGACCTGGTTTGTACAGAAGAAGTAAGTAACGTGTCATTTTAACTGGTATAAAAAATACATAAAAAATCTGTTGTGGGCCATAGATTTCTTATAAAACAATTCAGGAACATAGACCATCATTATCACGAACGCTCATCTCTTAAAAAAATTATATTTCAATTATTTCAATAATATTTACAAAAAATACAACTCAAACCGTATAAAATAGTATTTGATGATACAGAAACATACATTTTATTTGTTTATTTTCTATCTATATTTAAGAAATTTAATTTAATTTCGTACGTTTATTTACTATTATGAGATATATTTCACTAAGAAAACAGCTTCAGAATCATAATTACATGTGTCACATTTCGTATAAAATTGTAAAGTGTTTCAATGGTACATGGAATGCAAGATTTATGAAATTTAATTTCTAATGAAAATTTATAAAATTAGTATAATAAAAACAGATGTAAAATTAAATATTCTACAATTCTCAAAATAACATAAATTGTTGAAAAATTAAATTTAACCGTGTCGTTTCGCGGAAAAATTCAGAGCTTCTTGATAACAGCTACTTCCGGTTGACCAATTTTATCCAAAATTTAATCATCTTTTCATATAAATATAAGACGCAAAAATGCACAAAATTGTATTTTTTGGATTTACAGTACTTGAGATATGCGATACGAAAAAAATCGACACACACACACACACACACACACACACACACACACACACACACACACACACACACAAACAAACGTATGCACACGCTCAAGCATAAATATACTATTTTATTGCTTAGAAAATTATTTTATTGGAATTAAAATAACTTTGCGTGGTAAATAATTAAAGTATACATGAATCCCATTTATTCCAGGAAGAAACATAAATGAATTGTAAGATTATTTTAGTCAAATATTTGGTTACCACTTATAAATATTGCTATGTCATTCAACATGTTTTTAATTTGGTTGTGTCGACCTAACCACGTGGTTTCATTATCGCACGAATTCTCAAACAAGTGGGGTTGTGTTATTTTATTACGAATTCAAAACAAACAAAAATCTTCAACTTAGTAGGCAACCAATTAACACTTTGATAATCTGACAGCTTAATAATAAAAGAAGTACACGTACAATGAATTTAGCATGTAATAGATGTGTGTGAGGGAAACATACAGTGTTGCCAACTGGAGGGAAATTTCCCGTTTTGTGGGAATTTTTTATAGAAAGTGGGAGAAAGGGAAATTAAACTTAAAAACGGGAATTTAAAAAATATCTTTATAATATCTTATTTTTCATCAACAGTTATGTAATTTTATTTGATATCGGCACTAAAAAACGCCAAAATCGGCATTAAAAGCTCGGAAATTGGCAATAAGCATACTACGATTTTGAGCAATGCAGTGTTGACAACCGTACGATAATTATTGTACAAGTAGGATAATTTCTAGGTATAGGATGTACAAAAGTAAATTTGAACGTGAAATAAAGCAATATGGGGATGAAAAAGGAACTAATTAATTTCAATGAACAAATTGGGAACAACACATAATTTTGAGTGTCATTTACGATAACTTCAATGTCCGAGGTTGGCAACACTGAGTGCAAGTTCCAATTGACAACTAACAGATGTGTGAATAGATCTTATATTCATGATAAAAAGTAAAACTTCAGTGCCTTTATATTCAAATAAGTATATTTAAAAAGGAATTTTTTTATATAAAAGCGAGAAATTTTAACAAGCAAAACGGGAAATTTGATTCCAGATAGTTGGCAACACTGGAAACAACACCAGAATTTCTATTTTTTAAACTCAAATAACTTAATAAATTAATAATATTTCTTAAACTTCTATTGTATCTAGTGTGATGTTTTTGCTTCTAGCCATAATATGACAGACTTATTTGCCATTTAGTGACTCTAAAGAAAACGAAAAATATTTTTTGACATTTCAAAAGCATGTAAAGATAAAAAATGAACTCTAAATTCGTCATTTTATTATTAACATCTTCTACGAAATTTCTATATGAAGTAATAAAACACTGTAATAAATAAATCTAAATCTGTTTTCTGAAATGTATGTGTATTACAATTTTTTAAATAAATAATGCTGTTAATTTGATTAATGCATCGTGAAATACTAATATTTAGGTAACTAAATGGCCTTATTGCATGCAATTTAAAATTCTTAACAACTTTTATATTTACGCTCTTGCTGTAAAGTGAATAGGTACAGCAATATAAAAAAAAATATAGAATTGAAAAACATTTCTTCTTACTATGATTCCATAATGCGGGCTCTTGGAATGTTTTAGTTATTTCACCAGGAGGTTGATTCTGTAACTTGCGAGAGCACTTGCGAGACCACATTTGCATGACTACATTATATGACGTCACTGTTAGTTCCTAGTAACTTTCATGGGGAATTTTTGTGCATTAGGTTTTCATGCCGCGAAGTTTAATGTTGGTACTCATTTTGAACCAAACCAAAACAAAACGCTGTCAGTGTGTCAGTAGAGTTAGCGTCCATTCTTTGTTGTTTTGTTGTAGTTGCTTTTTTGTTGTGTTGTGTCGGGATTCTAAAAAAATATGCCGGAAGATAAGAAGAGGGATATTAACGCCACTGATGAACAGAAAGAATTAATGGTTACTTTTATGGAGGACAATATAGATTTTGGAAAAGGAAAGTTTATTGAGAGCATGGAGGGTAAGAAAAAGTACAATTCTTTGTGGGAAGTATTGGGGCAATCGCTCAATTCTGCAAAGGGGCCCACGAGAGACACGGCGAAATGGCAGCGTGTAAGTATTGAATTTATTTTATTTATTTAATAATTGTATTTTATTTTATACTTCATTATTTTCTAGTTTTGGTCCGATATGAAAGCAAGGACGAAACGGAAGGCTGCCGAAATTAAAAAAAGTCGGGGAGCCACAGGTGGTGGGCCCGAAATAAATAAATTTTTAACACCATTTGAGGAGAGAATTTTATTTTTTATTTCTGCGGAGGCAGCCTATGGTGTCGCTGATCCGGAGT
This sequence comes from Poecilus cupreus, assembly GCA_963942605.1. Taxonomy (NCBI): domain Eukaryota; kingdom Metazoa; phylum Arthropoda; class Insecta; order Coleoptera; family Carabidae; genus Poecilus; species Poecilus cupreus. Next base: position 14,906,557 of record OZ012713.1, read on the forward strand.
TGACAGAACCAAACGTAAGGCTGGAGAGTGACGCACCACCAGCGGTGAAGCGAGCAAGACGTGAAGAACAATACGTCACAGAGGAGCAGCCGGAAGAGATATTATCAGATACCCAATGTAAGTCGTAATTTATTGGTGATACATCTACAATGAATTCTTCAACTAGTCTATTATTTTTGTTATGAATCGTATTTTATTCAATATTAGTGTGTCTAATTAAATTCTCAGAATAAAGATATCCAAAGAAGAATAATTTTAATAATGTGGATCATTAACCATAAAATGATTTTAAGGAAAAAATTCAAAGCGACTGGTAATGTGATAAATGAGAGAAATAAACAGGACTGCAGTCAATATTGGTTTGAAAATTTATTGACAAACCAATGTTGACTGCAGTTCTGTTTATTTCTCTCATTCATAACATGATTTTGTATGCTATTGAATCCCTACAAATTACTATTTAGTAATGTTTAATGTAAGTTTTAATCGTAACTACTATGATCTGGTGATGTACACAACCTATGCGCTGAAACGTCGTTGTTTATTTATGCGTGAATAATAAATAAATTCAACTAAACCTATCAATCCAATATATTTAGATTAAAAATTTTGCATTAATTAATTCTTATTTCAATTAAACTATGTATTTTGAAACAATATCTTTTTTTAGACCCCAGCTTCATTTGTGGAGATGGAAACACCCGATTTATCGCCTTTAACTTCCCAAAGACCAACACCAACATTAAAAAAAAGTACGTTTACTTTAAAAAGTAATTTTTCTAATATATATATATATATATATATATATATATATATATATATATATATATATACAGGATGTAACATAAATAAGTACATTAAATTTAACCAGTTATAGAACTCGTCGAGAGGAACAATATTTCTTAATAACTTTTTCTTCTAAATCGCATTTTTTTTCGCATTTTTACCACCCCACAAAATGACGAGTCGTTCAGGTATTTTCATAATTTGATCCATTAGCAGTATCCATGGCAACAGTAATGACATTATTGATGTTGACAAATGTCACTTGTCAACTTATTCAAATACATTTTGACTATTTGCTGATGGCGGATGGCGTCAGCAGTGTACTTACTATCATTTTCATGATTCACAAAAAAATATCATTAAATAAATAATCTTGTACATGTACCACATACACAATAAACTTGGTAACAGAGAACATAATTCTCATATGCTCAGTAACAGATTTGTCAGTTTGAATTTGCTATATCTATGCTGCTCTTTTATCTTCCAGTTCAAGTTCTTCATATTTGTTTATTATTTGCACCTTACTTGCATCCTTTTCTGGTAAAATAAACTTGAACCTGTACAAGAATGGCAGCTACATACTAAGCAGTCACTGTTGTGTATTTTTCTTTCTTGTTTGTAAAACTTATTATACCACAAATCAAATTTAATATGATAAGAAGAAATAATGAAAAATGGATTAAACATAATAATAATAATACACTAAATAGCTACGTAAAAATAACTTTTATTAACACTGTCAAACGCGTCTTGTAATGGGCGTTGACCCTATAGTAGTTTAAAATTTATCCACCAGCTGGCGAATAATCCCCGGAAGTTAGCTGCGGAAAAATTGATATTTGGGCAGATATAATACGATCAGATAAACTATTTATTTATTTAATATACATTGCCCGATAGACGAGAGCCTAATAAGAAGGCAGGAAAATATAGGAAACTATCTATTTTTATTATTCCATTGCCCAAAACCAAAACTAAGAAAAACATATTTTCCATTAAATGGTTGGTACCACGCAGCATAAAGTTGAAATTTTGCGGCCAACTTCAGGTTTAGTCCAGATTATTACTTTGAAGGTGATATAGTAAAATCGATTAATAATATTTACAAAAGTTATAATTATAAAAATGGGTGATTTTACGAATAGTGAGTTGACTGACATTGTGCTGGCTTATGGTGAAGCTCAGGGAAACGCAGTTCAAGCCCGTCAAATTTATTTGCAGCGTTTTCCAAATCGTAACATTCCGAATGTTGTCCTGTTGAGTGGCTTGCCAGATCACAAGACTTAAATCCGTGCGACTTTTTTTTGTGGGGCTACATGAAGAACTTGGTGTATTCGGCTCCTATTAATACGATAGAAGAAGTGCGGGAACGAGTGGAAAATGCAGCTACAAGCATACGCAACAATAGGGAGATGCTGTTAAGAGTAGAGGAATCATTTTATCGACGTCTTCAGTGTTGTATTGACAACAACGGTGAACACTTTGAACATTTATTGTGAATTCATTTCACAGGAAAATATTTGCTTTTGCTTCTGTATGCTGAAAAAGGTATTAACATTAAGGTTATGTTGAAATTTGCTAATAAATTAACAGTTATTACTTACGTAATTTCGGATGGATTCTCATTGGAAATTGTTCTTCAGCTTCAATATCGTTTGAATAAATTTCTATTATTGGAAAATACAATTTTTAACAGATTCAGTTGACAGCGTATACACTAGCGCCATCTGGCTGATAACACGAAAACTGCTTGAAGCCATTGAAGCTAACTTCAGTTCTTTTAATTTTGGAATGTAGCAACAGGCATTTGTTTTCCATTAGCGGGTAAGCTAATTTGTAATAAAACTCTAATGAATTTTAACTCGAAAAATAGGTGAGTTAGGAAAAAAAGTTATTAAGAAATATTGTTCCTCTCGACGAGTTCTATAACTGGTTAAATTTAATGTACTTATTTACACCCTGTATATATATATATATATATATATATATATATATATATATATATATATATATATATATATATATATATTAGAAAAATTACTTTTTAAAGTAAACGTACTTTTTTTTAATGTTGGTGTTGGTCTTTGGGAAGTTAAAGGCGATAAATCGGGTGTTTCCATCTCCACAAATGAAGCTGGGGTCTAAAAAAAGATATTGTTTCAAAATACATAGTTTAATTGAAATAAGAATTAATTAATGCAAAATTTTTAATCTAAATATATTGGATTGATAGGTTTAGTTGAATTTATTTATTATTCACGCATAAATAAACAACGACGTTTCAGCGCATAGGTTGTGTACATCACCAGATCATAGTAGTTACGATTAAAACTTACATTAAACATTACTAAATAGTAATTTGTAGGGATTCAATAGCATACAAAATCATGTTATGAATGAGAGAAATAAACAGAACTGCAGTCAACATTGGTTTGTCAATAAATTTTCAAACCAATATTGACTGCAGTCCTGTTTATTTCTCTCATTTATCACATTACCAGTCGCTTTGAATTTTTTCCTTAAAATCATTTTATGGTTAATGATCCACATTATTAAAATTATTCTTCTTTGGATATCTTTATTCTGAGAATTTAATTAGACACACTAATATTGAATAAAATACGATTCATAACAAAAATAATAGACTAGTTGAAGAATTCATTGTAGATGTATCACCAATAAATTACGACTTACATTGGGTATCTGATAATATCTCTTCCGGCTGCTCCTCTGTGACGTATTGTTCTTCACGTCTTGCTCGCTTCACCGCTGGTGGTGCGTCACTCTCCAGCCTTACGTTTGGTTCTGTCAACTCCGGATCAGCGACACCATAGGCTGCCTCCGCAGAAATAAAAAATAAAATTCTCTCCTCAAATGGTGTTAAAAATTTATTTATTTCGGGCCCACCACCTGTGGCTCCCCGACTTTTTTTAATTTCGGCAGCCTTCCGTTTCGTCCTTGCTTTCATATCGGACCAAAACTAGAAAATAATGAAGTATAAAATAAAATACAATTATTAAATAAATAAAATAAATTCAATACTTACACGCTGCCATTTCGCCGTGTCTCTCGTGGGCCCCTTTGCAGAATTGAGCGATTGCCCCAATACTTCCCTCAAAGAATTGTACTTTTTCTTACCCTCCATGCTCTCAATAAACTTTCCTTTTCCAAAATCTATATTGTCCTCCATAAAAGTAACCATTAATTCTTTCTGTTCATCAGTGGCGTTAATATCCCTCTTCTTATCTTCCGGCATATTTTTTTAGAATCCCGACACAACACAACAAAAAAGCAACTACAACAAAACAACAAAGAATGGACGCTAACTCTACTGACACACTGACAGCGTTTTGTTTTGGTTTGGTTCAAAATGAGTACCAACATTAAACTTCGCGGCATGAAAACCTAATGCACAAAAATTCCCCATGAAAGTTACTAGGAACTAACAGTGACGTCATATAATGTAGTCATGCAAATGTGGTCTCGCAAGTGCTCTCGCAAGTTACAGAATCAACCTCCTGGTGAAATAACTAAAACATTCCAAGAGCCCGCATTATGGAATCATAGTAAGAAGAAATGTTTTTCAATTCTATATTTTTTTTTATATTGCTGTACCTATTCACTTTACAGCAAGAGCGTAAATATAAAAGTTGTTAAGAATTTTAAATTGCATGCAATAAGGCCATTTAGTTACCTAAATATTAGTATTTCACGATGCATTAATCAAATTAACAGCATTATTTATTTAAAAAATTGTAATACACATACATTTCAGAAAACAGATTTAGATTTATTTATTACAGTGTTTTATTACTTCATATAGAAATTTCGTAGAAGATGTTAATAATAAAATGACGAATTTAGAGTTCATTTTTTATCTTTACATGCTTTTGAAATGTCAAAAAATATTTTTCGTTTTCTTTAGAGTCACTAAATGGCAAATAAGTCTGTCATATTATGGCTAGAAGCAAAAACATCACACTAGATACAATAGAAGTTTAAGAAATATTATTAATTTATTAAGTTATTTGAGTTTAAAAAATAGAAATTCTGGTGTTGTTTCCAGTGTTGCCAACTATCTGGAATCAAATTTCCCGTTTTGCTTGTTAAAATTTCTCGCTTTTATATAAAAAAATTCCTTTTTAAATATACTTATTTGAATATAAAGGCACTGAAGTTTTACTTTTTATCATGAATATAAGATCTATTCACACATCTGTTAGTTGTCAATTGGAACTTGCACTCAGTGTTGCCAACCTCGGACATTGAAGTTATCGTAAATGACACTCAAAATTATGTGTTGTTCCCAATTTGTTCATTGAAATTAATTAGTTCCTTTTTCATCCCCATATTGCTTTATTTCACGTTCAAATTTACTTTTGTACATCCTATACCTAGAAATTATCCTACTTGTACAATAATTATCGTACGGTTGTCAACACTGCATTGCTCAAAATCGTAGTATGCTTATTGCCAATTTCCGAGCTTTTAATGCCGATTTTGGCGTTTTTTAGTGCCGATATCAAATAAAATTACATAACTGTTGATGAAAAATAAGATATTATAAAGATATTTTTTAAATTCCCGTTTTTAAGTTTAATTTCCCTTTCTCCCACTTTCTATAAAAAATTCCCACAAAACGGGAAATTTCCCTCCAGTTGGCAACACTGTATGTTTCCCTCACACACATCTATTACATGCTAAATTCATTGTACGTGTACTTCTTTTATTATTAAGCTGTCAGATTATCAAAGTGTTAATTGGTTGCCTACTAAGTTGAAGATTTTTGTTTGTTTTGAATTCGTAATAAAATAACACAACCCCACTTGTTTGAGAATTCGTGCGATAATGAAACCACGTGGTTAGGTCGACACAACCAAATTAAAAACATGTTGAATGACATAGCAATATTTATAAGTGGTAACCAAATATTTGACTAAAATAATCTTACAATTCATTATGTTTCTTCCTGGAATAAATGGGATTCATGTATACTTTAATTATTTACCACGCAAAGTTATTTTAATTCCAATAAAATAATTTTCTAAGCAATAAAATAGTATATTTATGCTTGAGCGTGTGCATACGTTTGTTTGTGTGTGTGTGTGTGTGTGTGTGTGTGTGTGTGTGTGTGTGTGTGTGTGTGTGTGTGTCGATTTTTTTCGTATCGCATATCTCAAGTACTGTAAATCCAAAAAATACAATTTTGTGCATTTTTGCGTCTTATATTTATATGAAAAGATGATTAAATTTTGGATAAAATTGGTCAACCGGAAGTAGCTGTTATCAAGAAGCTCTGAATTTTTCCGCGAAACGACACGGTTAAATTTAATTTTTCAACAATTTATGTTATTTTGAGAATTGTAGAATATTTAATTTTACATCTGTTTTTATTATACTAATTTTATAAATTTTCATTAGAAATTAAATTTCATAAATCTTGCATTCCATGTACCATTGAAACACTTTACAATTTTATACGAAATGTGACACATGTAATTATGATTCTGAAGCTGTTTTCTTAGTGAAATATATCTCATAATAGTAAATAAACGTACGAAATTAAATTAAATTTCTTAAATATAGATAGAAAATAAACAAATAAAATGTATGTTTCTGTATCATCAAATACTATTTTATACGGTTTGAGTTGTATTTTTTGTAAATATTATTGAAATAATTGAAATATAATTTTTTTAAGAGATGAGCGTTCGTGATAATGATGGTCTATGTTCCTGAATTGTTTTATAAGAAATCTATGGCCCACAACAGATTTTTTATGTATTTTTTATACCAGTTAAAATGACACGTTACTTACTTCTTCTGTACAAACCAGGTCTTCGTTTTCCAACTGTTTCCACTCTTTATCTTTGAGATTTTCCGGCCCAAAACAAACAGGAGTCGAGCCATTCGAACTTGCGTTCTTGAAAATGTCCACAAGACCCTTTAGCTCGCAATTACAAGTCCACGGATTGTAGTGAAGTCTCAAGTTTTCTAGTCTCTTTAAGTGTATAAATTCGGACGCATTCGCGAACTGGAGCTCGTTAGATTCCAAATAGAGTTGTGTCAGGCTATTTGTGACTGGAAATACATTGCTGCCAATATTAAGAAATATTGTTCCTCTCGACGAGTTCTATAACTGGTTAAATTTAATGTACTTATTTATGTTACACCCTGTATATATATATATATATATATATATATATATATATATATATATATATATATATATATATATATATATATATATTAGAAAAATATAATAGAATACAATTTTTTTTGTTCTAGAAAAAGTTATAAGCACCGATGATGTGCAGCAGCTGTTGCAGCAGCAGACGCAGCTGAACGATCAGCTGATTTCGTTAAACAATAAGTTGGAGAAACTAAGTTCAACGATAGAGACTAATTTTAATAAAAACAATGAAATTCTGGAAAGAATTGCGGTGGCATTAGAGAAGTGGTCGAGTTTAGGTTAGGTTTTTTTTATAATATAAGTTTGTTTAAAAACCCTAATGTAAATTTTGTAAATATTTAGTATAGTTATTTTCTTGGTAATAAATTTTATTTTCTTTTTTTTGTTTTTTGTACATAATATTTAGTATATTTATTGTTAATAAATTTTATTTTCTTTATTTGTTTTTTGTACATAATATTTAGTATAGTTATTTTCTTGGTAATAAATTTTATTTTCTTTATTTGTTTTATGTACATAATATTTAGTATAGTTATTTTCTTGGTAATAAATTTTATTTTCTTTATTTGTTTTTTGTACATAATATTTAGTATAGTTATTTTCTTGGTAATAAATTTTATTTTCTTTATTTGTTTTTTGTACATAATATTTAGTATAGTTATTTTCTTGGTAATAAATTTTATTTTCTTTATTTGTTTTATGTACATAATATTTAGTATAGTTATTTTCTTGGTAATAAATTTTATTTTCTTTATTTGTTTTTTGTACATAATATTTAGTATAGTTATTTTCTTGGTAATAAATTTTATTTTCTTTATTTGTTTTTTGTACATAATATTTAGTATATTTATTGTTAATAAATTTTATTTTCTTTATATGTTTTATCTACATAAAATATAACTATATACATTTATTTTTAAAAATAATTGTTTATGTATTCCTCACGAGCCTGTTGACCCATCTGTCTGTACTGCATGCCGACTGGTGCAGGATTTGGTATTTCTGCGGCTTCCAAATCAATTTCGTCCAACATCCGCTGAGGTTCGTCCACATTATACTGAATGCACACATTGTGCAAAATAGCGCATGCTATAATGATTCTTCCTGCATTTGACGGAAAATAATGCAATGTGCGATCTTTCAATAAACAACGAAAGCGACCTTTTAATAATCCGATACAGCGTTCAACGTTGCTTCTAGCTGTTTTGAACGCTCTGTTAAAACGCACCTCTTGCTCCGTTACAGGGTTTCTCAGAGGAATCATCAACCACGGCAAGCAGGGGTAGCCTGAATCGCCTAGAACACATTTTAGAACGCATATATTATGCATTTCATAAAAATTATTTTTAAAATGTATGTTACCTATCAGCCTGGAATTGTGATCGCCAATCTCATAATTTGATTGCATTATGGCACTAATTCGGCTACTTCTCCAAACAAAGGAGTCATGTGAACTTCCTGGATTTTGTTGTTGGCATCACAAATCTATAAATTTTCAAATAGTGTTTAATATAAAAAGAAAGAATTAATGAATAAAAATGCTTACGATTTGAACATTTAAACTGTGGTATCCTTTCCTGTTTATGAATGCCTGTTCATTTTCCCTTGGCTTTACGATCGCCACATGAGTGCCATCAATGGTTCCAAGTATATGAGGCATTCCATGTTCATACTGAAATCTGTAATAATTAATGTATTATAAAATTCTTTATCATGTTAACTGATTTTTTTTTACCTTCGCTTGCACATTTCTCGACTTTCATCATTATTGGGAAATGTCAGCCAGCGCCGCATGAAATGAGCAATTAAAACATTAGCAATTTCCCGAATGCAACGGGATACCACTGGCTGGCTAATGCTGGTTAAATAATTATTTGCAACTGACCGCTGGTAACTACCAGTTGCAAAAAAATTAAGCACGGAAAGAAACTAAAAATTACAAAAATTAATTATATACATAAACTTTTATACAGACGAATAATTACTTACCCTTATGTGATTAGGAACTTTTGTCCTACGAAGCCCAGCATGTAAATGCGGTCGCATTTGATTTAACAAAAATAAACAAGCTTCCTTACTTAATCGAAAATTTTTTACAAATTCCGAGTTTGTTACCTCGAAAGGATTTTGTATGTCTCTTAATTGTCAACGTATGAGACGTGTATCATGTCTTCCTTCCACTACTTCGTCTTCATCCAATGCCATAAATATGCCCACTAAAGCCATAATAGACAAATATTATCTTAAAAAAATTTAATTAGTACTGATTTAGAAAAGTTACAATAAAATATATGCCAATGTAATTCTAATGATAATTGTTTTGTTAGTTGCGTGTTTTGATGTATCGTGATTCAAAGTTTAAATAATACAACGCAACCATAAATGAAAATGTTCAAACACAAATATACAATATAAACAACATTACTTACAATTATCAAAACGAGGAATAAAAATGATGTGAAGCTTTGCTAGTTTAAACGAAAATAGATATGAATAGAGAAAAGGACTAAATGGAATTTTAAATCGTTCTTACAAATTATCTGCAAAAGTTAAATTTCGAAAATTAAAAGTGGGAGACCCAGTGTTATTGTTAAAGTTGAGGGTGGTAACAATCATGTACCCTTCAGAGGAGGGGCTTAACAATCAAAGAAAAGGGAATGGAAAATTCCCAATTTGACCTTTTTCAGGATTAGTGAATATGCAGATGTTCACACAGATGGTAATTAACAGCTTAGGCGGCAAACAGTCTAGCATTTTATGCATACAAAGGCAATAAACCGATCAGACAGAAATGAAATATTCTAAGCGCCTTTACGTATAATTAGATACTAGAATGTTAAACAAATAGATACACTAAATTATCAATAGCGCAACAAAAATAAATAATCAAAAAATGTTTTAAAATATTACACGAATTACATTAATTAAGATTACATTATGTTCTACATACTAAATTAATATATACATATATAGAAATATAATATACTTATCTTAAATAAATTCAAACACAGCGCCACAAGTTTGGTTAACACACAAATGACAGCAAAGTGTGCGACAGATATACTGTTAGAATGAGACAGTAGTGTAGCAAGTCAGAAACAAGACCTACGGAGGTCCCGCAAGTATATTTGCTAGACTAGCAAGTCTGACGTCATAACTGGTAGTTCTCTAAAGGCCCGACAGGGGGTTTACTTGTATACATGTGACATATCTGTGACTGTATAGGTGCTGCAAGTGCTCTCGCAAGTTACAGAATCAACCTCCAGTCACCACCAACTGCGCCCTGTTTGGATGTTCCTTCACAGCGACATGTTACAAGTTGAGACAGATCCGTACTTGTTACAATATTTAATTGTAAGTATTTGTTTTTTGTTAATTCAATACATAAAAAGTCAATTTACAGTTTGCTTTTCCAGATAAATAGTTACAAGGAGCAGTAAATCAATATAAAGAATATTGTGAGATTTTTTTGTAATTGTTATTAATTTTATTTTGTATTTTCTAAGGAAAATATACTGTTATTAATAGCCAAATATTTTTTAATTAACTTTAATTTCATTTACAGTATGTAAGTGACGTGGCATACATATTTGTACATGCATAGGGTACTTCATTTTCAACGGAATAACAGGTAACTTCTGGTTGAATTTATACAGGGTGTTTCCTTTAAAACAACCAGCTTTTCTTTTTTTAACTATTGATTTCATAGAAAAATATTCCAATGCAACAGTGTAACAATTCAATTGTTTAAAGTTGTTGACAGAGCATTTGTGAAAATTGTCGAAAAAAATGTTTATGAGATCACTAGTGAAAAATTTCAGTATAATTCATTTCAATTGGCGGAAAATTTTAAATCCTCAAAATCTATTGGACCATTTTTGACAGATGATTTATGTGTTAAATTGTCAAGTATAATTACACAAGAGCTATTTATTTTGCCGGATAAACTGTATGTCACGAAACCTTGTTACCTAGCAATTTGACAAGAAAACTGTTTTAATAAAATGGAGGTGGAGTGGTTTTATTTTATTACTAAGCTGAGTTGTCAAACTGAAATTTATCCGAAAAAGAAAATAAAATACATGAGTGTAATTCGGCGAGATAATTTAACATTGTATTTATGAAAAAGATTATTTAAAAGTGAAATTGGTGAAAATTATTATATATCATATTTTTTGACATATTTTCTTCACGAATAATATTAATATAGTTAGAATTGTAACAGGCCAGCACGGCCCGGGACAGGCAGCGCAGATGATGACTCATCATTCTAACGAGTTCGCGAACACTTCCATGGCAGAAGCAACGAGAACAATGTAGATTACCAGCTTAACAGATATATAAATGCGCTAGCCTATCCAACGAATCAATCGACTCTGATACGCTGTGCAGGAAATATCGAATAAAGTGGAAATAAATAAAACGTTTGCATAGTGAATATAAATAGTGTAAATAAATATTTCTTGTGTAATATTCTTTGTTTATTATTGTGTCACAGTGAAATCCTCGAGTTAGTAATTGTAATTAGCAAAATGCAAATTGTTGGTTATAAGCGTTTTCAATAACGATATTTTAATTAGTGTACTTTCGGCCAAAAACCTTCAAGTGATGTCAGGCAGAGAAATTTGGAAAGTAACGTGGAAATTTTCCTTTGTTTGACGTCACTTGAAAGGGTATTAGAAAGGGGGTAGCGGGATAAGCATAGTGAATCGGCCCCCGAGCGATTTTGACTTGGTACCATGCTGGGTCTTTCAAAAACGATTAAAAAACAAGGTTTAGACGGTTATCAACTTTATACGTATCAATCTCTGAGTACAAATAAAAAAAGATTGATTTTTTCACTTTTTGGTAAAAAAACATTTTTTTTTTTTTGCCTACTTACGGGAATTTAATTGAACTTTCGGTAACGAATAATTAATCTTCATAGTTTGGAGTATATGCACGATTTTTTTCATTGTTATCTGATGCTGAAATCGCTGAGAAAAATCACTTTAAAGTAAAAAAAAAATGTTAAAGATAACACTTTTTCGAATTTTACCATGACTTTTCTCGGCTTCTTGTTAACATTACGCAGGTCTCTAAATACAAAAGTTAGACAATGTTATAAGCTTTCAGGCGCCCTATCGATAAAGGCTATATATCGTTTAGATTAGGCGACAATCGCATTTGAGTAAAAAAATGTGCCCAAGAAAATACACAATCGACGCGACGTGTGCGCAGCAGCCAACTGTTCTCAACCCGTTAGCACAATCACACACGTAGCGTTTAATAGCTGAGAAACTCAATACATGCTCGATATTTGTCAAAAATTATACGTCCTGCTCAAATTCTTTGGAAATTGTTCGCCGTAGAGAGAGTTGAGCCCGTGATTAATGAAGATAGCGACGAAGACTGATTATTGTAATAGTATGATTGTTAACAATAAATATAGTCGATCAAACGTAGTTCAATTTTTAAAACAAAAAAGTGACTTTTTTCTAAAAAAGGAAAATTTCACAAATACATTTTTTTACTTAAATGCGATTGTCGCCTAATCTAAACGATATATAGCCTTTATCGATAGGGCGCCTGAAAGCTTATAACATTGTCTAACTTTTGTATTTAGAGACCTGCGTAATGTTAACAAGAAGCCGAGAAAAGTCATGGTAAAAGTCGAAAAAGTGTTATTTTTTACATTTTTTCTACTTTAAAGTGATTTATCTCAGCGATTTCAGTATCAGATAACAATGAAAAAAATCGTACATATACTCCAAACTATGAAGATTAATTATTCGTTACCGAAAGTTCAATTAAAGTCCCGTAAGTAGGCAAAAAAAAATATTTTTTACCAAAAAGTGAAAAAATCAATCTTTTTTGATTTGTACTCAGAGATTGATACGTATAAAGTTGATAACCGTCTAAACCTTGTTTTTTAATCGTTTTTGAAAGACCCAGCATGGTACCAAGTCAAAATCGCTCGGGGGCCGATTCACTATGCTTATCCCGCTACCCCCTTTGTATAAATAGGACTGTTTCGATGACAAACGAGAGACAGACAGTTAGAAATGTAGTCAGTCGAAGTGTAATCATCGAGGCAGTCGTCAGTTGTTGTAAGTTGAAAGTAGTTTTTTTTATAAATCTAGTCTTCGTCAACTAAGTTCATGTATGTATGTAACTTAAGTATTTTTCTGTTATTTCATTTTGTTATTGCAATTTAATTTCAACACCTTTATCATTTGTTTGTTACCTTTTTCTTGTCATTTAATTTAATCATTTGTACCTGCTTTAATAAAAGTAATTTCTTTAAATACTTAAACGATTCCTGTTTTGTTGTCTGAGACTCTGGCTGTTACAATTGGTGTCAGCGGTGAGATTCTGGCTGTTACAATTGATTGGTTTTTATTTTGGGTTTATTAATAAGTGAATAAAAATAAATAATTAGTTAAAATAAATATAAGTATTAGTGAATAAACACTTTATGACTTTTAATAGTTGTTTTAATTACTGATTAATAAACTTATTCGAACCCGTCAGTTACAAACGTAACAGTATTTTGATCTGGTTGATAGGAGAAAGGTAAATAAATCACTTGCAAAAAGTTACTTTCCTATTTATCCGATAATAAAATCATCACACGCAACCTTTGGCTTCGTGTGCTAAAATTTCTCTCGTAGGTAATTTCCACGTGTGAAGTATAACGTTTTATCAATCATCTCTTCATCAATGCAAAATTTATTAATGAAATATTATTTGACAGTGACATGCTTTATATTTTAAAAATTAAAATGTCAATAGAAGTGGTTACTAAGGTGTTGTGTGTTATTATTATTACAAATACTCACTAGAGACTTTCCTCAAAATTATACCCACTACTGTGTAGTCTGTAACTTTCCTTATTTACAATCGCCATTGTTATATGGCATTTATTGAGAGGTGTTGTATATAAAATTGTTTCTTTTTTTATGGCTTACTTTATATTGGAGTTAAATTATCAATAGAAATATATTAAGGAAACATTATTTTGCCGGTAAAATATGTATTTCGAAAGATTGTTGCTTGGTAACATTTCGCGACAAATGACATGTAATTACATTTGTCGTGAGACGGTACGACAATTTCTAAATATATTTATTAAGATAATTAGGTTAATACTGTTTTCTATGGCCATAGTAATATTTTGTGTCTGGTACCAATACTGTTTTCTGCTGTGTAACTGTTGTTTGTTTACGTTAATCTCAAGTGTCTCCGAGGGTGGAGTGCACGGGACCGCCGCAACAAGACACCAGCCCTTTAGAAAAAACCTACTAGACAGAGGCGAAGTTTGAAAACGAAGGCGATTAAGTGGAAAGAATTATTACAGGTCATAGGGTGCATTGTGACCCCGGTTTCTTTGTTTTGTTTTGTTTGTTGTTATTAGAAGACTGACGGAATGAAAAGGTTAAAACAGCTGGATCGCAACAGTTAGTACAGACGCCAAGAACTACCACGGAGCGGGGGAGGAAAACGAACTTCACGTCCCACCTTAAGACTCCTGAGGGAACGAGAGGGAAATCTTCGTATATAAACTGAGCAATCTGCTTAAATCAGGGAGACCATTCGTGGTCTCCACTCTGACTCCATGTTAGCGTAAGTCTGGGAGTTCTCGCCATCCTTTACACATCTTGTTGCTATTGACTGGCCAGGCACAGGTGATTCCTAATTAATCCACCGCTCTTGTTGCTTTTGGCTGGCCAGGCACTGAGCATCCTTTACCTACCTTGTTGCTTTTGGCTGGCTAGGCACGGGTGATTCCTTAATTAATTTACCGCTCTTGCTGCTTTTGGCTGGCCAGGCACAGGTGATTCCTAATTAATCCACCGCTCTTGTTGCTTTTGGCTGGCCAGGCACTGAGCATCTTATACCCATCTTGTTGCTATTGGCTAGCCAGGCACGGACGATCCTTAATTATTTTTCTCATCTTTATTTGTGGAACTCTCGATTTAATAACATGATTCAGTTTTAAGAATGGTTATTTCACACAAAAGTAACAATTCACTATGCGGCAAGATTAGTTTGCGATACTGACAACGGCCACAATGATATAATTATTGAGTCTTGAGTATTTCTTTGATCAAGTGTTTTCTGTTGATTATGGGCATTTAACTGCACCCACAAATAGCAAACTTCTCCATGTGGAGACATTCTGTGCGTAGCGCAGACTTTTAAACTTCTCTGTAAAGAGACAACTGTACATGCATTTACACTTGTACAGTCAACTACAAATTTCTCTGTAAAGAGACCCCTGTACATGCAATTACACTTGTACAGGCACGATACAAATATCTCAACGATAACAGAAAACATTGATTCATCAATTTAACTATAAATAATCTGAGTGTTGAATACACTATGACATCATTGTAAGTGTCAGCGTTATTCAGTTTATGATATGTTTAAATCTGTAAAAGGTAATCTTGATTCTTTGGTATTTAAACAATATTTGTTATTTTGTTCTCTCTCTGCTTGAGGTTTTTTGTCGTGGTTTCCCTCTTGCGATTAAAGGCGAATGTCGGAGAGTTATTTATTTTTCCACGACAGAACTTTGTGTTCAGATCACTCAGTTCGTTCTAAATTATAATAATAATATCATGATTTTATTCGAGTTGTAACGTGGAAGTGTGTAGACGTGTACGTGTATGTGCTCCGTAGTTTTTTAACTCTAAGCAGGGTATGCTACGAGCAAATAATAATAAGTAACAGATTTACCGTATATACCAGAACAGCTGAGTGTTATAAGACATAGTAAACAAACAGTGAACTCGAGATAAGAAACAAAAGATAAGAAAGACAACACGTGTCAGGATAGAGGTTAGTTATCCGAAGAGTTGATTTGTAGCTACCTCTTACGCCTAGACGAAGGCAACCTAGTATGCACTCAGGTTATTCGGACAGCGAATCTAACACTGACGAAAACAAACGTAAGCGAGGAACAGCTGATCAAAACGAAGTTTTCAAAAGAAGCAGAAGAACGCGAAGGACTCCTCCAAAAACAGATAAGGACACTGACATGAGTGACATTAAAGAATTAATGAATACTTTCTTGCAGGAAATTAAGGAAATACGCAAGGAAAACCAGGAATATAGAGAAATGCTAAATAAGGTTATGGAGGAAAATGCTGCGATGAAGATGGATATTGTGGCTTTAAAAACAAAGCTGGACCAACTAGAAATTAGTAATAATAGAATGGAGAAAATAGATAGGGCTAATAGGAAGAACAATATAATTATAAGTGGCTTAAATATTGCAGAAAAAGATGAAAAAGATATTATACAAAGGGTAGAAAACTTCTTATTTCTACATATGCAGATTAATGCTAAGGTGAAACGAACGGTAAAAATTAGAGAAAATATATGTTTGGCAGAAATAGAAAATTTTGAGAAGAAGATAGAAATCTTAAAAAATAAAGCAAAATTGAAAAACGGGCTATTTAATAAAGTTTATATAAATAGCGATATGACAGAAAAGGAAAGGGAAATACAGAGGAAGATTAAACTAATAGCAGATAGAGAAAAGAGGGATAATAAACAAGTCAAAGTAAGGTACCAACAACTTATAATAAATGGAGAAAAATACGTATGGAGCGAAAGAAATAATAAGTTAGAAAAAACAGAAGCAGATCCAAAAAACGATGGAAAATAACAAAGAGTAGAATACATCAAGTGGAAACAAAAGAAACAAAAAGGCGTGAAAACGGACATGATTATTGGAAACTGATAACATGGAATGTAAGAGGTTTAAATGGAAAAGAATGGGAACTATATTATGAACTTAATAAAATACAGGCAGATATTGCAGGAATCACAGAAACAAAGAAAAAAGGCAAAGGCGAAATAACGACAGATGAAGGACATCTACTGATCTATAGTGGAGTACCGTATGATAAAAGAGCAGCTGCAGGGGTTGGATGTATAATAAATAAAAGATTAACAAAATATGTGCAAAATTGGGAAGGTTGGTCAGAAAGAATATTGAAAGTGGAATTAAAAGACAGCAACGAAGGGGTGAGAACCATAATAGTAGTTTACGGGCCTGACGAATGTGAAATAACGGAAGTGAAAGATAAATTCTGGGAGGAACTAAGCACAATAACAGAAAGTAGCGAAGGGAAAATTTACGTTGTAGGTGATTTTAATGCGAGAGTCGGAAGGAAGGACGAAAATACGACTAACGTTATAGGGAAGTATGGGGAAAATCACAGAAATAATAATGGCATAAGACTAATGGATTACTGTAGCATAAATGACTTAATAATAGCTAATACGTTTTACGAACATAAAGATATACATAAATACACAAGACAAGGCCCAATTGAAACCCAAAAATCGCTGATAGATTACGTACTAGTAGAGAGAGAGAACAGAAATATAGTAAGAGATTGCAGAACAAGAAGAGGACCAGAAATCTTTAGTGACCATTATGTAGTAGAAGCAAAAATAAAAAAAGAAAGAATAACAGAAATAAAATATAAAGAAAATAAAAAAGAAATAACATATAAAACAATTAAAACATATAAGTTAAAAGACGTTACAGTAGCGAAAAGGTATAATGAAGAAGTTGTAAAACAAATAGAAAAACTAAAGATAAAGGAAGGAGCAGACATTGAAGAAAAATGGCAATTATTTAAAGCATTAATAAACCAAGCAGCAAAGGATATCTGTGGAACGATTAAAGTAAAAAGTAATAAAAAGCAAACAGCGTGGTGGAATCAAGAAATTAAAAATGCAATAAAATGTAAAAAGACAACATGGATGAAATATCTGAACGATAAAACCCAAAATAACTATAATGCATATAAAGAAGAACGAAAAAAAGTGAAAGACATGGTGAAAACAGAAAAGGAAAAATGTTGGAATAAATTTGGAGAACAGCTAGAAGCAAACAGTAAGGAAAACCAAAAGTTATTCTATAAGGCACTTAAAACAATTAGAACTGGAGAAAGAAATGAAAATTTTGTAATAAAAAATAAGGCAGGAGCTTTATTAACAGAGGAAAAAGAAGTCATGGAAAGATGGAAGGAATATTTTCAAGAACTCTTGAATGAAAGTGAAGAAAATATGAATATAGGATCAGAATTACATGAAAGAACAGAAGAAAATCTGCAGGAAATAACGATGGAAGAAATTAAAGAAGCGATAAAAATTCTTAAAAATGGAAAAGCGGCAGGTCACGATAGAATAACGACTGAAATGCTAAAGTATATGGGAGAAGGAGGAACTATATTACTGCTAGATATCTTTAATGAAGCTTGGAAACGAGGAAGAATACCAAAAGACTGGGAAGTAGCCGTTGTTATGCCTATATTCAAGAAAGGAGATAAACGTGATTGTAATAATTATAGAGGAATCTCACTATTGAGCACGGCATTGAAAGTATACGAGCGAATACTAGAAAGAAGACTGAGAAGGATAATAGAACCAACACTAGAAGAAGCCCAGAGTGGATTTAGAAAGGGAAGAAGTGTCCAAGACCATATATTCACAATCAAGCAGTTGACTCAGAAGACACTAGTAAGTAAAAATAAAGCATGTATGGCATTTATAGACTTAGAAAAAGCTTTTGATAGAGTACAAAGACAGAAAGTATGGGAGATCCTAATAGCAAGGAAAGTAAACACAAGATTAGTAAATGCAATCAAAAGTCTATATAACAAAAATTTGAATTACGTAATTAGTAAAAATCGAAAATCTGAAACATTTGAAACTAAAGGAGGCCTTAGACAAGGGGGAGTAATGAGTCCGGCGCTCTTCACAGTCTTCATGGATGATATCATAAAAAAGTGCAAACCGGACATGAAGAAATTGATAGTAGGATATCAAAATTTACAGAGAGTTGAAATTGGAGAATGTGCTTTTGCAGATGACGTTGTCTTATTCGCACGTAATGAAGCAAACCTTCAGCATAACTTAAATGTCTGGAATAATAAGTTAAGGGAAAGTGGAATGAAAATAAATGTGAGCAAAACAAAAGTGATGGTTATATCTAATGAGAGTCAAGCGATTAATATACAAATCGAGAATGAAAGAATAGAACAAGTTGAAAAATTTCAATATTTGGGGGTATGGATTAAAAACAATGGAAAACAGGAAGATGATATAAACGATAGAATAGACAAAACAGCGAGAATATTCCATATGATGAAAAACAGCTTTATTGGTAAAAAAGAAATCTCACGCAAGACAAAAATGACAGTTTTCAACACAATCTACCGATCAACATTGACATACGGCTGCGAATCCTGGGTGTTGACAAGAAGAATAAAGAGTAAAATACAAGCACTAGAAATGAAATATCTAAGAAGAGTGAAAGGTATTACGATGCTAGATAGAGTAAGAAATGAAGATATAAGAGAGGAACTCGAAACGAAATCAATAGCTGAATTTATTGAACAGAGGCAACTGAGTTGGTGGGGGCATCTAGTGAGAATGGATGACAACAGACCAGTGAAGAAGGTATGGACAGCCAGAATAAAAGAGAAGAGAGGACGAGGCAGACCAAGAGAAGAATGGAACGGAATTGTGGAGAAGACGTTAATTAAAAAAGGAACTACAGTGCAAGAAGCAAAAGTGTGTGCAAGAGACAGGAAACGGTGGTCAAAGTTCGTACACGATTAAAGACATAAACCCTACACCTAACGGTAAAGGGGTATTTGACTATATATATATATATATATGATTTTATTTTATTTTGGATATTTATTAGTTTCAATAAATGCACAAGGTGTGACGTCACAGTCATGTCTTTTGGAAGGAATTATTTTCTTTCATTTCAACTGAACCTATCCCAATTCGCCCACCATTGATAGCTACTTCGTATTACGGACACTTTTGGGGTTACATTTATTTATTACAAACACAACGTAGGCTTCGATTAATAGAAATAATTTTATACTAGACGATTGTACTGTTACAGTCGAGGAAAACAAAAATCTTGAGAACAAATTTTACCTGTAAAAAAATTACCCCGAAATATATTTTATTTAACAAGCTAATATAAAAAATAAAAAAAAATCCTATGCACAATCCGTGAAAATGTGAAACCTGCATGTCACCATTATTTATGTAGATCATAATTTTTTTCAACGCCAAATTTCCTAAATTGACTCTAATTTGTGTTTTTTGACGAAATTGTATGTTTTTGCGTTATCATCTATATATTTTCTTGTATTTCGTAAGTGCAAGTAGTCCCAAAATGACTAATTTTGACGTTTGTAAAAAATTGTAAACAAAAATACGAAAAGCAACCAATATTTTGTCGGACTTTGCAGTCATGGGTACGTAACTGGAATATCAGTTAGTTTAATATGCCCTAGAGCATTTTTCGAAATTTTGCCGCTGTAATAAGTACGTGATTGGTCAAAAGTGACGAAATTGGACCAAATGTTTGCTTAATTTTATATGTGGGAAATATTCACATTAATTCACCAATACAAATAATGTGAATAATAAATATTAGGAGTACAACTTACCACTAAGACAGGAAGAGTTTTCGGAAACGGGGACTTGTGATCCACAGAGTGGAGCCCAGATGTGCAGGAAAGCAAGAAGAAGCAGCTGGAGTCTGGAGTCTAGTGTGGCAGATGGGATCCGGGAGGGTTTCTGTCTGCGCGCGCCGTCTTCAGGTGCACACAGATACCATAAGCACCAACTGTCAAAAACTCAAACACCTACTTCAGAGATAATGCAGTTGTATTTATTATAAACGCATAGATATGATTATTGCGGTTATTGCAACATTAAAGTGCTATAGTTATCAATAGTTACATGGAGATTTTATGATTTATTTTTCAAAGTTTTATTTTTAGTCGCATTCTAGTCACTTGGGAACGCATACACTTCTCCAAAAAATATTTCACGAAAATACAAACTACGAAAATATACAAAAAATTGAAAATTGTCTATGAAACAAATATATTAAAAAATTTAAAGACAATAAAAATTGTCAACTGTTTCCCGATTGATTGGCTTGGCCGGTCTTAATGAATTAATAACTTAGTTATTATTCTGAGGCTTTTTATGAACCAGTTGACAATTTTTATTGTCTTTATATTTTTTAATATATATGTTTCATAGACAATTTTCAATATTTTGAAAATTATTTCTGTTGAAGTTTCGGTAGATGGCTCTGGGAGTATTTATTTACTTCTCAGTTCCATTTACCAATCTTGTGGGATCTTAGATCTCGCCAAGTCAGTCATTCGGTACCAACTGCCTCACAGCAGCTGGTGGGTTCACTACACTGATGAGCTCCAATAAGAGCGAAACGCGTCTGTAGTTCCCGATTGATTGGCTTAGCCGGTCTCAATGAATTAATAACTTAGTTATTATTCTGAGGCTGTTTTTTTATGAAACAGTTGACAATTTTTATTGTCTTTATATTTTTTAATACGAAAATATATTTCTCAAATATACAAATGTCGAAAATTACGATGAAATATTGTACATTTACCAAAAGTACGAAAGTCGATTGTTGGCAAACAAAGAAATATTAGTAATAACAAATAATTAATAATTATTCTAATAAAGAGTGAAAGTTAATTAACATTATATTTAAGGACTAAAATAACGAATACAAAATCTTATACACTAACACCTCTCACTATTGTAAACAAACACTATTATTTATATAAACTAGCCGAGCGATATTTATTTATGACGATATATTTATGTTCAGACCGAGAGATATATTTATGTTCATCTGTTCTTCATAGTAGGTTATGAGTCAACTGGCTGGCTTCCAATGATTCGCCCTTTTATATATCACTTTCCTTGTTTCTAGAAACGTCGGGAAACTTCTCTATTGTGGCATGGGCTCACCGGTTCAAATAGGTCGGTGCTGCGTCTATTTACTCGGCGACGTAAGCCGACAAGTTTCAACTTGTCGGTGCCACTTCCGTTACAATATTTTCGAGATTTGTAACATTCGACATTTGTAATATTCGAGAAATGTATTTTCGTGGTTTATAATATCATCCAAGCGATTCTACAAATGTATTTTCGAGATTTATATCATTCGTCATTTGTACTATTTACAACATTCGGCATATTATTTTCGATAAATGTACAAACTCTGATATAATTTTCGACATTTGTATATTCAAAAAATGTATTTTCGTGAAATGTTTTTTCGAGAAATATTTTGTTACCCCTATACTTTACGGTCATTATCATTACCTTTTCGTCAAGATTCAATAACCACTTGAATATAACATAGTAATTATTTCTTATGATGTTAAGGGCGCATAATGAAACTGATTTAAGCTGGTAATTTTTATGATCTTTATCATCATAAAGCGCCAATCCAACTAAGCAACATGCATAAGTGATACATAAATAGAAATGGTATGATGTCTAGATTGCCTTCTGCTGACAAAGAATCCTAAAAAAAATTTTATAGGAATGAAAATATGGAAAGGGAAATTGGACAATCGTTAATATAGTGCTCGCTAAAATAATTGGTTATGGGCGGTAGCCGATAATCGACATGTTTACCACAATCAGTCGGGAGTCCGGTTACCTGGATACGCCAGGCTAGGATTATTTAAAATCTTTATTTCGAAACAAATTTACGTTGAATTTTCTACGACTGCATTTTGTATAATTTTGTTTACTGGAAAAACAAAACTTATAAGACGGTTGGACTCCGGCCAGGTATAAGTTATATGTTATAATATTCAAGGTTAAGATAAGACTCTTTGTTCCAAGTAAAGATAGAATAATGCTGTATCTTGTATTTTGTATGAAGATAGTTCTTGGTTAGAGAACGGAGTTTAGTCTTCTTTGTCAAGTCCTAATTGTAACATCCTTGTATAATTTGTCTTAGCAAATAAAGTTGTTTTTTTAAAAACGCAATTCTCAAGTTGTAATTCATAAGTGGCGCAGTCGGTAGGATACCAGAAACGTGAAAATTAACACGGTTCGTTTTAACGATTTATTCCTGGAATCGAACATAAATAAAAACTTAGAATTGTGAAACGAAAAGTATCGCAAGTGCCAGCAAAGCTAGTGCCGTCGAACATTCGTTATAACAACTACGAAGAGGATCTACAGAGCCCGCAGAGCGAGAGCCCAGATTCCTCACACGCAACGACAAGTTCAACCACGGAGACGAGGTCCGCAGTGCCAGCAAGTCTAGTGCCAGGTCCCCAGCTCCAGCCAGGCGACAAAGGAACTCAACTCAACATCAGCGCAAATGATGAAACACATCTTATTACTGTAAGTGAATTTAAAATTCTTATAAGTGAAGTGAAGTGCGCGAATTCGTTATTATAGATTTAATAACATTATAATTATTTAAATTTAATATTAAAATTTTTGTAAGTTTATTGTAAAGTAAATTGCAATATGCCTCCACCAGAACTTAAAGAATGTCATTTAAATATGGTGCCAGATTTTGATGGCAACCCTAAATTATTACATAGATTTATACAAATCTCTGAGAAACTTATCAATCGCTTTTATAATGCGCAAGATCCGAATGATTTTCAAAATGATTATTTGTTGACAAGTATTTCATCCAAAATTAAAGGAGACGCTGCAGAAAAAATTAGTTATTATAATATTAAAGTATGGCAAGACCTGAAAAAAGCTCTTTTAGATGCATATTCAGATAAAAGAGATGACATAACAATATTAATAGAAATTGCAAACTCAAAACAAGGTAATCTTTCATGTTTCGATTATTTTGGTAAATTACAAGAATTACTAAATTGTTATTCATCTTATATTGACACTCACAAAGACAATCCAATTGAAGCCGAGACTTTAAAAAAGAATGGAAACGAACTTGCATTACGAACATTAATTTTAAATTTGAAAGATCCAGTCGGTCCTTTAATTCGTACTCGTAATCCAAGAAATTTAAATGATGCATTTAATATGCTCACAAATATTTTTCAAATGGACGTACAAAAGAGCCAAGGCCCTAGTAAACCAACAAACGTCCAAAAACCTAATAATAAACCTGTATTTATACCACAATTTCAATACAGACAAATAACAAATCCTACTCCAAACTATTCATACAATAATCCCAGACAACAAAACGTCACTCCAAAATCCGAAACAAAACAAATTTTACCTAAACCTACACCAATGAGCATCTCGACAAAACAAACTTTTACCCCAAGAACTCAGTTCTCACGTCCAAATTATCAATATACTAGAAATCAACCAAATTATCAACAAAATTTTATTTCGGAAGAATTATTTAATCAAGAATCAGAATTAGAAGAAAACAACGGAGTAAACGAAGAAATAAAATATCAAGTCGATGAACCCGAATCCAACGACGAGGAATCTTTTTTAGACAATCCCAGCCTCGAATTATTGGAGAAGTGATGAATTGTAATACAACTAGTAAATTACCTTATTTGAAATTAAAAGATTTTATTTGTTTAATAGATACCGGTTCAACAAAATCATTAATTAATAAAAGTTTAGTTTATAAAAATAAAGATAATTATAAAATTTATAAAGAAGAATTTATATTACATACAGCTAATGGGTCTTCCAAAGGAAATGAATATGTAATAATAACATTTAAAAATAAACCCGTTAAATTCTATTTATATAATTTTCATAAAAGTTTTGATATATTAATTGGATTAGAAACATTAAAATTACTGAAAGCACAATTAGATATAGTTCGTGATGAAATAAAAATTTTAAACAAAAAATATAAATTACAATATTTTAATAAAAGCAATAAAATTGAAACTTATACTAATGAAAATAAACACTGAAATTGACTTTAATCAGTTAAGATTAGATCATCTAAATGAAATTGAAATATTAAAATTAAAACAAGTAATCACTGAGTTTAAACAAATTTTCCCTAATAAAGATGAAAAATTAACATTCACAAGTGAAATCAAACACGGTATAAAAACAACGGACGACATCCCGATATATACAAAAAGTTATCGATACCCGGAAGTATTCAAAGGAGAAGTGGAAAAACAAATCAAAAATTTATTAGACAACGATATCATCCAAAAATCTTACTCCCCATGGTCAGCACCTATATGGGTGGTACCGAAGAAAGCAGATGCTTCTGGACAGAAAAAATTTAGAATGGTAGTCGATTATAGAAAATTGAATGAGAAAACAATCGACGATAGATTTCCAATTCCTAATATCACTGAAATACTAGATAAACTCGGAAAATGTAACTATTTCACGACATTAGATTTAGCTTCTGGTTTCCACCAGATAGAAGTCGAAAAAGAAGATATTCCTAAAACTGCGTTCAGCACAGACCAGGGACATTTCGAATTTAAACGAATGCCGTTTGGGCTAAAAAATGCACCGAGTACATTTCAACGTCTCATGAATCATGTTTTGGAAGAACATATAGGAAAAATATGTTTAGTGTACCTGGATGACATCATGATCTTAGGCACTAGCCTAGAAGAACATATACAAAACATCAGAAAAATATTTAAGAAATTACAAGAAGCAAACTTGAAGATCCAATTGGACAAAAGCGAGTTCTTGAGGAAAGAAGTGGCTTACCTTGGCCATATCGTCACTAACAATGGAGTCAAACCAAATCCTGAAAAGATCCAGGCGATAAAAGAATATCCCATTCCAAAAACCAATAAAGAAATTAAGTCCTTCTTAGGATTACTCGGTTATTACCGAAGATTCATCTCAGATTTCGCCCGTATAACTAAACCATTAACAAACTGTTTAAAAAAAGGAAAATCTATCAATATAGAAGATGAAGAGTATAAAAATTGTTTTGAAGATTGTAAAAAGTTACTCGTCAATGACCCGATTCTGCAGTACCCTGACTTCAGCCAACGATTTATACTAACCACCGACGCAAGCGATTACGCACTAGGTGCAGTCTTATCACAAAAAATTGATGGAAAAGAACGACCAATAGCATATGCCAGTAGAACATTGAATAACCACGAATGTAATTACTCAACCACTGAAAAAGAATTACTCGCCATCATTTGGGCAACGAAACATTTCAAACCATACATTTATGGAGTAAAATTCACAATCGTCACAGATCACAAACCACTCACTTGGCTATTCTCATTAAATGAACCAAATTCAAAACTTATTCGTTGGAAATTGAAGCTAGAAGAGTTTAATTATGATATTGAATATAAAAAAGGCACAAAAAATAATAACGCTGATGCTCTTTCCCGCATTAAACCTAAATTCCAGATCCAATATAAAAATGATAATATTTTTGATTCAAATAAACCTTTAGTTCATTGTATTTCACAAGACGCAAAATTGGGTAAAGGATTTGCTAAACAAGTAGATGAAAAATACGACAGTAA
This sequence comes from Poecilus cupreus, assembly GCA_963942605.1. Taxonomy (NCBI): domain Eukaryota; kingdom Metazoa; phylum Arthropoda; class Insecta; order Coleoptera; family Carabidae; genus Poecilus; species Poecilus cupreus. Next base: position 14,932,858 of record OZ012713.1, read on the forward strand.
AAATTTTTTAAAAGATAAAAATATTAAATTAGGAACTTATATTGTACAAAAATATCAATCTAAATTAATATTTCATTTAGTTACTAAAATAAATTATTTTGATGAACCAGATCTGAGTACAATAGAACAAGCTATAAATAATTTAAAACAATTCCTTGTTTTAAATGAAATTAAAGAAATTAATATGCCAAAAATTTGTTCCGGATTAGATCATAAAAACTGGCAAATAATAGAAAAAATTATTATTGAATCATTTAAAGAGACACATATAAAAATTAATATTTATAATGACCCAGATAACCTTATAGTAATTCAACACAATGACTTGGATAGCGTAGCAATAATAAATGACAATTCAGACCTACAAACAATCCATTCAGCTGATGAAAATCCAGTAAATGGAATAACATATATTGACTCATCAATTAATATTGGCCGTAATCAAATTATCATAAAAGGAATAAAAAGTGAAACACAAATTAGAGTAGAAAAATTATTTGGTAATAAAATTCAGAGAATTTATTTGAATATTGATACGAGAAATTTAAATAATGAAATCTGTAAATTTATAAAAGAATATTTAGTTCCAAAACAAAATTATTATTGTATATTTGATGATAATTTAGAGTTAAATTTTAATGATATTTTACAAAAATATTTTAAGCATAATTCTTTTAAATTAATTAAATGTTATAATATGGTAAGGGATATTCAAAGCAAAGATGAACAAATAGACGAAATCCAAAAATATCACGAAGGTAAGACAAATCATCGCGGTATCACAGAAACATATAATTCATTAAAGAAAAATTGTTATTGGCCAAATATGGCAAAAGACATTCAAAATTTTATTAACCATTGTGACATTTGTCTTTTGAACAAATATGAACGAAAACCATACCCAGCAAATATAAACTTAACACCTACTGCAGAAAGACCGTTAGAAATAATTCATTTAGATACTGTTACTATTGAAAAAATTAAATTTCTAACTATAGTCGATAGTTTTTCTAAATTCGCACAAGCATATAAAGTAAATAGTTTAAATGCAATAAATATAGCTGATAAATTAATTAAATATTTCGCTCATTTCGGAATACCGAATAAAATTATAACTGATAATGGCGGTGAATTTAATAATAAAGTTATAAAAGAATTATTAGCTCTCCATAAAATTGAAATACATATGACTAGTGTGGATAACCCTAAATCGAACGGCATAATTGAACGATTTCATAGTACATTATTGGAACATATTAGAATATTTAATAATCGACCAGAATTTCGTAATTTAGTACTAAAACAAAAAGTTTTATACGGAATTATAGCTTATAATTCATCTATTCATAATACAACACAGATTAAGCCATATGATATTTTGTTTGGTCATTTTAAAGATAAATCTATAGAAATGGAAGAAAATTTTAGAGTATGTCAAAATTATGTTGAAGAACATAAAGATAGAATGCAAAATTTATATAAAAACGTAGGTGATAAGATAGAAAAAACAAAACAGAAGTACGTAACAGAAGTTAAAAACCCAGAAAAAATACCATCAGAAATTCTTGTTAAACAACATAAACGACACGCGGGTAAATGCGAAAAACCCAAATATAAAAAAGGAAAGGTACAACATTATAATCCTAAATTGGGAGTTATTAAATTAAACACAGATAAAAAAATTCGAGTTGATAAGATTAAACGACCTCGAATAAATGTTTCAGGTGCCTCGGAATCCTCCTCAGCGACGGATTCAACGTAATGAATGAAACTGAAAATATAGGTATTAACCTTGTAGATTTAGGAGAAACTTATACTTATACTTATTCAAAGTATATTTATATATATTTTAATATAAGCCCTATATTTACTCAATATGAAGTTATTAAAGGACATAAAGATAATTTATTAAAGGAAATGAATAAAAAACGAGAAATTGTATATCGAGAATTGCAAACAAATATAAATATTTTAAATTATGTATTTGAACAAGTAGAAAATAAACTTTCAAAATTTGAAAATGTTAATCAGAACCGCAAGAAACGGGGTTTAATAAATGGTATCGGTTCTATTATAAAGCAATTATCTGGAAATTTAGACGCGGATGACGGTAAGAGATATGATGAATTAATTCATACATTAACAGAAAATCAAAATAAATTGAAGGACGGATTGAATAAAATTATTATAATTAATGAAGAAATAATATCAAAATTTAATAAACAAATTAATACCGTACAACATAACGAACTTGTATTAAAATCTCGTATTTCATCAATAGAAAGAATTTTGAATAAAAGGGAAGATGATCTCGATATACTTTATGTTAAAGATATATTTAATCAGTTGACGTTATTATTAAATAATGTATTAATACTTTTAAGTAATTTAGAGGAAACATTTGCGTTTTGTAGTTTAAATACTTTGTATTATGGATTAATTGATAGAGAGGACTTATTAAAACCAATGGAAAATTTAGAAAATAAATTTATAAAACAACTCGTAATAAATAACTGGGAAAATAATGGATTAATTAAAACATATTGTAAATTATTAAATAAGGAATTGAAATTAATTATTGACATTCCTATCGCAGCAAATACAGAAAATAAGATATTGCAATTTACTCCTATACCTACTAAATTAAATAATAAATATGTAACTTTGGAAATTACTCCGGGAACTTATATAGTCGACGGAAAGGAAATATTTTATGTTGATCATTGTACAAAATTACAAGATAGAAAATATTTTTGTAGAAAAAGAAGTCACCATGAAAACAGTTGCTTATTTAATATTTATTTTAGATCAAATAATATTAAAGATTGTAAAATGATGAATGTAATAGAACAAAGTGAAAATTTTAATATTCTACATTCAGATTTAATATATATATTTTCCCCTCAAAATAAATTGTATAATATAAAATGTGATAATGAAGAATAGAATTTATAATTATCAGGTGTTTTTATGGTAAAAGGAAATTGTGAAATTAATAAACAATTATTTAAAGTAAATAAGGAAAGTAGAACTATCTTATTTAAGAATGTAAAATTACAAGATCATGAAATACATATAAGAGATAATAAAACTATTAATTTAAAAACATTGCAAGAAATTCATATTCCTCGTCAATCAAAAATAAGCCTTGAAAATAATAATATGAATAAAATAAATTATTATAATATTTTTATTTATGTATTACTTGGTTTTGTGATTGTTGTAATAATTATTAAAAAATATAAAGAGAAATTTTGTAATAAAATTGAGGAACAAAGAAATTTAAATTTAAATACTGTGAATCTTCCAGGAGAAGCTTCAATTTAGGGATGGAGGAGTTATATGTTATAATATTCAAGGTTAAGATAAGACTCTTTGTTCCAAGTAAAGATAGAATAATGCTGTATCTTGTATTTTGTATGAAGATAGTTCTTGGTTAGAGAACGGAGTTTAGTCTTCTTTGTCAAGTCCTAATTGTAACATCCTTGTATAATTTGTCTTAGCAAATAAAGTTGTTTTTTTAAAAACGCAATTCTCAAGTTGTAATTCATAAGTTATACAGTGGATTTGGGGGGGGGGGGGAGAGGGGTCGCGGACGTAGTGACGAGAATCGCCGTGACAACAATTGTCTGGACTGAGCTGTAGTGTAATATCGCAGAGTTCCGTAGAGGTATAGCTTGTATGTACAAATTTGCGTGGCGATTGACTTGACTTGCTAATGGGATACGCCAGCCCTAGCCAGCGGGGTGCAAGTTTGTCTGATGTTCAGGAGTGGATTATTATAATTTTGGGCTTAGATGCTTCAAATCTCCGAAATTTTTACTACGATTATCTTTTCAATAGTTTCCCCGAAAACTGTTAAGTAAGATAATATTATACATATATACCCTTCAGAAAACGACATTTAAAATTCATTAGTTCAGCAGCACTGTAACAGTGAACACAATGTCGCAAGTTGAATACGAAGATTTTGAAGAAATTACGCAAACGACGCAAAAGAAATAGTTCTGAATGTGTTTAACTTTCTACAAAGTGATAATTTCGAAAATGCGCCAATATCAAAATCTGCTTAAATGACTCAAGTGCCATATACTACAGTAAGAAGAATAATAGAAGAAGGTGTACCGGTTAAAAAACAAAGAAGTGATGCTGGAAAATCGAGAATTTTGAATGGTTTTCAAAAAGATGATATTCGTCGGAAAATATATTCGCTTTACAATGAAAATATATATCCTTCACTAAGATTATTGCATCAAAAATTAAAAGATGAATGTGATATTACTTGTGCAGTTAGTAGTCTTCGCAGTGTTCTCCTAAGCATGAAATTGATAAACGTCAAGTTTTGCTGGAAAGTAGAAGAATATGTCAATGGCGGCATCGATACTTGACAGATTTAAAAAAGTTTCGTGAGGAGAAACGCTCAATTATATACCTAGATGAAACATGGTATGATACACACGACACTAAATCTAAAAGTTGGACTCATGGTAGTGAGAATTGTGTTGCGAATATTCCAGTTTCACGGGGTAAACGGATAATTATTCTTCACGCGGGGAGTGAGCAAGGATGGGTGAATGGTGCTGAATTATTGTCGGGCCACAACATGGGAAACGCTTGTTTGGATTACCATGATAATATGACGTCTAATATTTTTGAGGAGTGGTTTGGCGGTCAATTATTACCAAATATTCTAGCAAATAGTGTAATAGTTATGGATAACGCTAGTTACCATTCCAGGCAATTAATTAAAATACCCACTAAATCTAGTAATAAAACAGAAATTAAAGAATATTTGTATCATCATGATATATTTTTTGAAGAATCGTACAGTAAAAGTGAATTATTAGAAGTAGCACAAACAAAACTTGTTAAAAGAATGTACGTGTGCGATGCAATGGCACAAAAATTTGGTCATACTGTATTAAGACTGCCTCCGTATTACTGTATATTAAATCCTATAGAACTAATTTGGGGACAATTAAAAACAAGTATTAGACGAAAAAATGTTACACCAACCGTGTGCGCTAATGTTGTGGAATTAATTAAAAGTGAAATAAATAATATTAGTGAGATAAATTGGGCTAGTAGTGTTCGGCATGTGATAGACATAGAAAACAGTTACTTAAATTTCAATAATATTATTGATGAATTTATTATAAATGTTGGACAGTCAAGTGACGAAACTGATGATGATATTTGTTTAGACCTCGCTCGCCATCTGTGTGTGAATAGTGAATTCGCTTAGCCTTGTCCCTGGCTTCAATTCATCTTCGCACTGACCAGCCGGTAATTTAGATTTAATTACATTTTTCGACACTGTAGGTGTCAAACGCCAGTGACTTCTCGCTTGTCTTTCAAGCCATACGCATCGTACTTTGTTTTCACCACGCTTTACAACGAGTTCTTGTGCTCTAATTATTATTTTACGCTAACTCAGAGTTATTGTAACTCTAGTTAATTCGCTATATAGTTTAAACACTTAATTTTAGTGCTTAATCTGTGTTTTATATGCTTTATGCATCGCTTTAAATTTATTTAACCTCAACGCGACCACATGGTCATCGTCGCTTCCTTTTGCTTATTTGTGTTCAATTTACTTTTACTTGCAGCTTTTAGCATCGCTTATAACATTTCTCCAATTGCTGATTTAGTGAATGCATTTTATGATCTGCTGGACATTGAGTTTCCACTGCATGCATTTGATCTAGAACGCGCACAGCTGATGCTAATTCTGGTATTCAGGTATCGCTTACTGTTATTATAACATTCCTGGACAAACGTAAGTACTTTGTACTATTTTTACAATCATTTGTACGCTACGCACATCTGTTTTTGTGCCATCTTAACTTGAGTTGATCTAGTTACGCAATCGATCCAGTTTTATGTTTATATCAGTTACATATTGATTATTTGATCTTATTCAATTATTTTACTAGTTTATATATATTTCTTGGGATATATTTTCGCTGCTTTATGCATTTACGCTTTGGTTTATATATTATTTAAGCTAATTTTTGGTACTTTTACTATACTTAATTTTAGTAATTTGATTAGTTTACTTGCACTTTTGCTGCACGCTTATTCACACTCCTTTGAGTTTGTTATATTATTATTTACGCTGTATTTATTTTTATTTGTTATTTCTGATTATTACGTCGCTTTACCGACTAGTTATTTATATATATTGCAACAGCAACGCTGCTAATCAAGAGGATCTCTTTAATGAATATGACGACTTCATTACTACGGTACGTAAAATTAAAGCTGAGTTCAAAAAGCCTCCATTCGCAGAGCCACCATCAGACGCTGAACTGTTAAATACTGCATTTACTTCTCACACCTCATCGCAGTCGCAAACTTTCACTAGACTTCCTAAATTAGATTTGCCTCATTTCTCTGGAGATATTGCTAACTGGAATTCTTTCTATGATCTCTTCACTAGCTCCATCGATGAAAATGACGGATTACGCGCATCTCAGAAATTTCAGTATTTAAAATCTGTTCTGAAAGGAGAACCGCTGGCTTTAGTCAAAAATTTGAGTCTGACTGACGACAATTATCCAATCGCCATCAAGTTGTTGACCGATCGCTACGCACAGAAAAGGTTAATTTCGTCCTATCATTTGCAAACATTAATTGAATTACCAAAGCTCATTCCTATGACTTATGCTAATGCTAATAAATTTGTGTCTTCAATTAATGAGCATACCGAAGCTCTGAAGGCGAATAACGAACCGGTTGATAATTGGAGTTCTGTCTTAACTTTCATTCTAGTCACAAAACTAGATAAGCAAACTCGAAATAAATTTGAACGCACGCTATCTAAAGATCACTTACCTACTCTTGCCGAGTTGATGGAATTTCTCAATAAATTCATACAGTCACAACAATGGCAAAGTATAAATCCTTCTCGCTTCTCTTCAGACAAATCCAAACCGGATCAGAATCAGTCAAGGCGAAAGCAAATGAATATGTCTACTTTTGTATCTACCACTAACACAGTTAAAAGTGTCGCTTGTTCCAAACCGCACGCTCTCTTCAAATGTCAGTTATTAGAAAAAATGGAACCATCAAAACGCTTCAATTTCGTTCGCAACAATAATTGTTGTCGCAATTGCTTGTCATCATTTAACATGACACAAAAATGTAAATCCAAAGTCAATTGTCGCAGATGCAATCAACGTCATCATACGCTCTTGCACTTTGAAAGACGCAACGCTTCATTAAAGTCAATTGGAAGTCCAGCTACTAGCAGCAGTCTGCCCAAATCTCCAGCTACAACTAGTAGTCCCGCTAATTCTCCAGTCTCCACAACTGACGAGAAGAATAACTGTACTTCGCTACTTGCCCACAGCCCGTTGTCTTCTCTAGTTATTCTAGGAACAGCTGTTATACGTGTACAAGATTCTTGTGGTTCTTGGCAATCAGTTCGCGCACTGCTAGACAGCGGTAGCGAGTCATCATATATTACTGAAGATTGTTCACGTCGCTTGAAGTTATCCAGTCATCCTGCTGATGTTCGTATCTCAGGATTCGGAAATACCACAGCTTCAAGTCTTGTTCGAGGTACTACCACGATACGTATGTGTTCTTCATACTGCGAAAATACAACATATACGCTGTCAACCATTATCGTGTCTCAGATTATACAAAATCTACCGAAAACGCAACTTCCTTTTGATTTACTGAATCAGTTCTGTCAGCTCCAGCTAGCTGATCCAGATTTTGTAACGCCTGCACCCATTGACGTTTTAATAGGTGCCGATCTCTATTTTGACCTACTCACTGGTCATAAACGCAATATCGCAAACGGTCCCATCGCTGTTGAAACATCCTTGGGGTGGATAGTTTCAGGACCACTTTCTATCTCATCCAACTTGCCAGTCAACACACTCACAACTGTGCACATCACTATCAAAATTTTGGGAACTCGAGGATATCCCAAACCACGCTGTCATGTCTGATGAACATCGACACGCCAACGATCTCTTTATGTCTCAACATAAAAGATTGGATTCTGGACGCTATGTCGTTCCATTACTCTTCACGCAATTTCCTCCCGAGTTAGGAAATTCTTATCCTACTGCATTACGTTGCTTTAACGTCTTACAACGTCGCTTGGCATCCGATCCTGAACTCCAAATTGAATACTACAAGTTCATGAACGATTACCTGGAACAAAATCATATGTCGCTTCTGTCTCCAGAGCTTAATCCTTCACATGAAGGCTTTTATTTACCGCATCATGGAGTTCTTAAAGACACAATCTCGTCCACCAAGCTTCGAGTTGTTTTTAATGGATCGAAGAAGACATCGACCAACAAGTCTCTCAATGATTGTTTAGTATCTGGTCCAGCTCTTCAAACTGAATTGACATCCATCATTCAGCGATCGCGTCTCCATAAAATCATATTTACTGCAGACATCAGACAGATGTATCGTCAGATTCTTATCTCCGATGAACATCATAAATATCAAAAAATCTTATGGAGCTTTGACCCTTCTATGCCACCACAGACATACATCCTCAATACGGTGACATATGGCACCAAATGTGCTCCATTCTTAGCCATCCGCACACTGCATCAACTGGCTGCAGATGAAGAAAAGAACTTCCCACGCGCAGCACATATTTTGTTGTCTGATACATATGTTGATGACATAATAAGTGGAGCCAATTCTCTGTCAGACGCTCTTGCTCTACAGCAAGAACTTATTCAATTGCTCAACACTGCTGGTCTCGAGCTACGCAAATGGACATGTAATCATCCTGATTTGCTTAAGAATATTCCCGAAGATCACCGCGAATTTTCATTCTTGAATGAAGAACATCAAGACGCTATTAAAATCCTTGGCCTGTCATGGAATCCATTCTTGGATCATTTTAAGTACAACATCAATCTGCCTGACCACGCAGTCACCAAACGCACAATTTTATCTGACATCGCAAGGATCTTTGATCCAATTGGTTGGCTGTCACCCGTCATAATGATCGCTAAACGCATCATGCATGATCTGTGGGTATCCGGCACTGACTGGGACGCTGAGGTTCCAGAAAACATACTTGCTAATTGGAGCAACTTTAAATCTCAACTGCCTAACTTGTCTACTCACGCCGAACATGCTCACAGTTGCACATCTTACTTAATCGCTTCAAAAATAAGAGTCGCTCCTCTAAAACGAATTTCTCTTCCTCGACTAGAGCTCTGTGATGCTCTTCTATTATCGCGCTTAATGGCAAGCTTACTCGATAAGTTAAATTTACCATTCACTCATACTGTCGAATGGTCGGACTTCACATCCATTCTCGCTTTTCGACGCTTTCTAATCAGACGTGGTAGTTGTTCGCTTTTCTACAGCGGCTCAGGTACCTATTTTGTCGGTACCAAAAGTTATTTTTCTGATCTACAAAAGTTTGTCGCCTCTACTCACTACAACGAGTATCTGTCCAATCGGCTTGCCTCCGACGGGCCTCAATGGCATTTTAACCCAGCCTCTGCTCCATACTTCGGTGGACTTTGAGAAGCTGGCATTAAATCTGTAAAATTTCACATTTCCCGCGTCGTAGGCTCCCAAATATTAACTTTCGAAGAAGTTAATACTCTTCTCTGTCAAATTGAATTTATTTTAAATCCAAGACCTTTGGGTCCGCTGTCATCAGATTCTAATGATCTGCATGCAATAATGCCGAATCATTTCCTCCGATGTTCTGACCAGACCAGTGGTCGAACTTTCTCCTTTACCACTTCAGGAGTCCTAAAAAACTCCGTTTTTGGCCGGCCGGCATGTTTAGACCTCGCTCGCTATCTGTGTGTGAATAGTGAATTCGCTTAGCCTTGTCCCTGGCTTCAATTCATCTTCGCACTGACCAGCCGGTAATTTAGATTTAATTACTTTTTTCGACACTGTAGGTGTCAAACGCCAGTGACTTCTCGCTTGTCTTTCAAGCCATACGCATCGTACTTTGTTTTCACCACGCTTTACAACGAGTTCTTGTGCTCTAATTATTATTTTACGCTAACTCAGAGTTATTGTAACTCTAGTTAATTCGCTATATAGTTTAAACACTTAATTTTAGTGCTTAATCTGTGTTTTATATGCTTTATGCATCGCTTTAAATTTATTTAACCTCAACGCGACCACATGGTCATCGTCGCTTCCTTTTGCTTATTTGTGTTTAATTTACTTTTACTTGCAGCTTTTAGCATCGCGTATAACATTTCTCCAATTGCTGATTTAGTGAATGCATTTTATTCAGGTATCGCTTACTGTTATTATAAAATTCCTGGACAAACGTAAGTACTTTGTACTATTTTTACAATCATTTGTACGCTACGCACATCTGTTTTTGTGCCATCTTAACTTGAGTTGATCTAGTTACGCAATCGATCCAGTTTTATGTTTATATCAGTTACATATTGATTATTTGATCTTATTCAATTATTTTACTAGTTTATATATATTTTTTGGGATATATTTTCGCTGCTTTATGCATTTACGCTTTGGTTTATATATTATTTAAGCTAATTTTTGGTACTTTTACTATACTTAATTTTAGTAATTTGATTAGTTTACTTGCACTTTTGCTGCACGCTTATTCACACTCCTTTGAGTTTGTTATATTATTATTTACGCTGTATTTATTTTTATTTGATATTTCTGATTATTACGTCGCTTTACCGACTAGTTATTTATATATATTCATCTCGACGTTCACTCTTGCCTTTATTTACGGTGTTGCCTCACACTTTGCTGTTGTTAGATCTCAGGCTTTTAGCTTCGAATACCTGATTAACATTTGTGGGCCTACCTATTTTTCCTATCTTCCAAGAGCTTAACCTTTGTGTTAGTCCTTGTAGATCGCTCCTACAAGGTGAAGAGTGTCCGTACCTACAACATTTGATTTATTGTTTCTGGGTTCTTCACTTATTCAGTCATTTTTTGGGGTCAACTTCGTATTCTCGACACGTCACCACTTCCTATTCGTTATTTACTTTTGCAGTTCATTTATATCAACGCAACGCAACGCACACAGACGCACCACGGTCGTCCGGAACAAATTTACAACTTGTTTTAGACCTGCGTCGCCACAATATTGTTATCGATTAATCACCTAAGTAAAACAACATAGATGTAAAATAAAACATAAGTTTTTTTTATCTATATATGTTTATATTTACTGAACGACAATGACAATACTGTATTCATATTTAATTTTATTAAAATTTTTCTTATTTTGATATTACTTGTGTCTGTTTGTGTAAAACTCATTTGAAAATATTATCTAGTACAACCCTGTAAAGTAGTCCCTCATAAATTTCTTTAATCCTCTTATGGAATACCTGCTGAGAAACACTAATGGAATCAATTGCCACGCAAATTTGTACAAGCTATACCTTTACGTTGTTTGCACACGCGATTCGCAATAACTACGCTGGGCACAACACCCGACGCGAGACTGTCCACGACAGTGTAACTTAAGACAAAACGCCGGTGATCAACTTAACAACGGTAATTATTGAACTGTGGTACACATATAATATTAAATGATAACATCAACAAAAAATCTAAACATAAACATAACCTCGTTTCAGCCTTAGAGATGGGAGCGCAAATATAAATGAGAGAGATGGTATGCTTAGCTTGAGATGGCGTGAATGGCGCGCGCGGCTGGCTGACGCTGCCCTCTGTTTGGCTCGGCAACTCCAGTGGCGGCGGTGTTGAATCTTGTACAAGTCTCCCAGCTGATTCTCCCGACGTGGACCCGTCCAATGAGTTGAGCAACCCAGTGGTAAGGGAATAATAAACCACTGAATGGATGCGTATTGAATTAGATTCAATGGAATAACAATAAAAGTATACCAGTGCAATGGATAGTGCTTCGCCGTATAGATAAATGTGTGAGGTGGATAGACATATTTTTTAATTTAAATGTCTTGTAAATAAATCAGTGTTTTTAATTGGATACGAGGCTCGTCGCTACGCTCCTCGCCTCGCATAACCTTATTTTGTATTGATAAACACTTAATCTTTTTAATTTCCATGGTAACCACAATTATTTGTATCTATGGATACATTGTAAAAACATATGCTTCTATAGTAATGATATAGGTATAAGTTCGTTGTCATAGAAAAAAGTGAAATTTCAATGAGAATATTATTTTTGAAAGATATTTTTTTTTTTTTTTGGTATTATAAATTTTGTAAATGTATAAGTTGGATACGAGGCTCGTCGCTACGCTCCTCGCCTCGCATAGCCTTATTTCGTATTGATAAACAATTAATCTTTTTAATTCCCATGGTAACCACAATTATTTGTATCTATGGATACATTGTAAAAACATATGCTTCTATAGTAATGATATAGGTATAAGTTCGTTGTCATAGAAAAAAGTGAAATTTCAATGAGAATATTATTTTTGAAAGATATTTTTTTTTTTTTGGTATTATAAATTTTGTAAATGTATAAGTTGGATACGAGGCTCGTCGCTACGCTCCTCGCCTCGCATAGCCTTATTTCGTATTGATAAACAATTAATCTTTTTAATTTCCATGGTAACCACAATTATTTGTATCTATGGATACATTGTAAAAACATATGCTTCTATAGTAATGATATAGGTATAAGTTCGTTGTCATAGAAAAAAGTGAAATTTCAATGAGAATATTATTTTTGAAAGATATTTTTTTTTTTTTGGTATTATAAATTTTGTAAATGTATAAGTTGGATACGAGGCTCGTCGCTACGCTCCTCGCCTCGCATAGCCTTATTTCGTATTGATAAACAATTAATCTTTTTAATTTCCATGGTAACCACAATTATTTGTATCTATGGATACATTGTAAAAACATATGCTTCTATAGTAATGATATAGGTATAAGTTCGTTGTCATAGAAAAAAGTGAAATTTCAATGAGAATATTATTTTTGAAAGATATTTTTTTTTTTGTATTATAAATTTTGTAAATGTATAAGTTGGATACGAGGCTCGTCGCTACGCTCCTCGCTTCGCATAGCCTTATTTCGTATTGATATTATTCCTATTTTTTAATTTCCATAGTAGACAAAATAATTCGTATCTATAGATACACTTTAAGAACATATGTTTCTATAGTAAAGTAATTGTTTTAAGTGTGTTTCCGTGGATAAATAGAATTTTTAATGAAATATTATTATTTAAAACAATTATAGATTTTTGAATAATATATTTTAAAAATATATAGTATGGATTTGAGGTTCGTCGCTGCGCTCCTCACCTCGTCAATGTATTATTTAAGTACGAGGCTCGTCGCTACGCTCCTCGCCGCGCATACTTATATTTCATCTTGATAATATATATTTTTCATTTTTCTATGGCGACTAAATTAATTTGTATCTATGGATATATTGTAAAAATATATGTTTCTACTGTAATGTAATAGGTATAAGTAGGTTTCTATGAAAAAACTAAAAGTTTTTAGAAAGTATAATTAAATAAAATGGAAAAATTCTCTTATATAAAAAACTATGTGAATATATGAATTAAATACGAAGCTCGTTGCTACGCTCCTCGCTTCGCATGATTTAATTTCATATTAATAAATTTTTATTTTCTATATTAGTATCTAAATTTTATGTGGTAATGTAATATGTATAAGTTTATTTCCATGGAAATATGTTTAACCAATATACACTCCTCATTAAGTAAATATTGTAGTTCGAAGTATGTAATATAGTTTTATTGTATCTACTTAATGTGTTTATGTGGAGTAAGTATGTTAAGTACTTGGTTTGTTGCTACGCTTCTCACAGAGTAATTATATTTGTTGAATATTCGGTTCGTTGTTACGCTTTTCATAAAGTAATTATGTTTGTTAATACTCGGTTCGTCGTTACGTTCCTCACCGAGTGGAAATGTTTGTTGGATACTCGGATCGTTGCTACGCTCCTCAATTCGTATATATATATATATATTTGTTGAATACTCGGTTCGTCGCTACGCTCCTCACCGAGTGGGAATGTTTGTTGGATACTCAGTTTGTCGCTACCCTTTTCGTTTGATGAATACTCAATTTGTCGCTACGCTTTTCATAAAGTAATTATGTTTGTTTATACTCGGTTCGTCGCTACGCTCCTCACCGAGTGGGAATGTTTGTTGGATACTCAGTTTGTCGCTACCCTTTTCGTTTGATGAATACTCAATTTGTCGCTACGCTTTTCATAAAGTAATTATGTTTGTTTATACTCGGTTCGTCGCTACGCTCCTCACCGAGTGGAAATGTTTGTTGGATACACGGCTCGTTGCTACGCTCCTTAATTCGTATATATATATATATATATATATATATATATATATATATATATATATATATATATATATATATATATATACGCTCCTCACCGAGTGGGAATGTTTGTTGGATACTCAGCTCGTTGCTACGCTCCTCAATTCGTATATATATATTTGTTGAATACTCGGTTCGTCGTTACGTTCCTCACCGAGTGGAAATGTTTGTTGGATACTCGGATCGTTGCTACGCTCCTCAATTCGTATATATATATATATATTTGTTGAATACTCGGTTCGTCGCTACGCTCCCCACCGAGTAGGAATGTTTGTTAGATACTCAGTTTGTCGCTACGCTTTTCGTAAAGTAATTATGTTTGTTGAATACTCGGTTCGTCGCTACGCTCCTCACCTCTTAATTATGTTTGTTGAATACTCAGTTTGGCGCTACGCTTTTCGTAAAGTAATTATGTTTGTTGAATACTCGGTTCGTCGCTACGCTCCTCACCGAGTGGGAATGTTTGTTGGTTACTCGGTTCGTCGCTACGCTCCTCACCTCGTAATTATGTTTGTTGGAAACTCGGCTCGTCGCTGCGCTCCTCACCTCGTTCAATGTAATTATATTGATTACATATGATTGAAAAGTTTTAAAAAAGGAAATCATTCATTTTACATCCTTACGAGAAGTCATTAATTGAAAGTAATGTAAATTATATTGATTACATATTATTTAAACTTTTTAAAAAAGTGCTCATTCATTTTACACACTTACGTGAAGCCATAAATTAAAAGCCTTACATTCTAACAGTAAGCCGCCAAACTGTCAAAATATTTCTTAGTCACAAATACTTATTGTATGCATTTTGGTACTTGTAATTCGTCCAATACAATAAGTTTCAATAATAACTACTTATTTCTTGTTTAATTTTACGTTTTTCTATAGTATTTCGAAAGTAAAATTGTTTGACATGAATATAACCAAACTTCAATGTGACATGTATAATATAAAATCATTTTCTACCAAGTTTCCTGTAATAAAATGTGTTTTATTAATATTGTACAATAAAATAATACATATTTACCATGATTTTTATACAATTTAAGTGTATTTAAGCGTCAAAATCTCCATCTGTCATTTGAAATTTTCGTCACATTTTTAACCCATTTAAACTGTATTTGAACGTACCAAAAATTAGTAAAACCATTTAGAATACAATAATTTATAAATTTTATACACTTGAACGCCCGAAATCGGTCACAAATTGCAAAATTAATATTTTCAATGACATTTGATGCATCTGTCAAAATTCATTTTGACAGTTAAAAAATTCAATCTGACACTGTGTCTATAGAAACCACATCAACATTTGGTAATTTATAGTAATTTTCATGAAATTTTTGTAGTTTTATGTCAAAATTTTCTCAAAATTTAAAAATTTTACTTAATAATGTTGCTTTCCAGTTAATTTTATCTCTATATTTTGTCTATATTTTTATCTAAAGAATCTGAATAAATATGTCTCAATGGCAGGCCTGAATTATTCGTAAATATATAAATGAGATTACATATAGGAAAAAATTTCAACTAGAAGCCTGAAAAGAAATCCATCCTTAGGAAATGCACGAGTGGGCAGGTACGACTGGCGAAAACCGTTACAATGAGAAATTACAACTGACTTAATTACGTGACTTTACTTTGCTTTACTTTACTGTGACTGGACCAGTACGATACTGAACTACATTGAAACAGAACTGAATATGACAATAAGTGTTAAAATTTACCTTGAGGTGTTGAGCGGCTTTATGTTTGTAAAATTTATGTTGATCGACTTCATCCGGAAAACTCCGCTGAAGTTAAACATCGTAGTAAGTTGCGAAACTCAAATTATCCAGATTTAATAATTTTTATTTTTTTTTACGTGTTCTTCGACGTATTCTGCATGTGAGGTGCATTAAATCCGATAAATTATTGCCAAAGGTAAATAATAAATAAAATCACCAATAGTATATAATTTATGTTTGACATAAGTGTCTGTGAAGTAAAATTTTAACATAAGAATCTGTAAAGTTTAATTTTAGCTACTATTTTGGCTCACTTCGCGTAATGATATCATTTACTTTAGTATCGATTTCGGTAAAATATTATTTAACATGTAAAACGCCTATGACCCACAGATATCTCTGTCCTTGTCTATCTCCTCCGCTCGCTTTTTTCATACAGGGAGAGCACGGCAGTTCGCGTTCCAGTATTACTACATTTTGGTGCCTATGATGGGCTGAGTTAGTCATCATCCTCTATAATTTAGATTTTTTTTAGAATCGTAGGAAAAATATTTACCAGTTATAATTTTGACTAAAAAAGTACCTATGTATTACACAAAATGTATGCGTGTAATAAAATGGTTATTCGGCCCAATTTTTAACCCAGTTGTTAATTTTTAACTACTTGCTAAGATTTTAATCCAATGAAAATTCTTAATACACAAGAAAAAATCAAACTTTCACATGTAACATTTGTTTCTTTTTGTTAAAAATATTAGCAAATGGTTAAAAGTTATCAACTGAATTAGAGAATTGGGCCGATTATCTATTAATAATTACTATTATACTTTTGCTGTTATAATAACTTACCACACATAACATTGCAGCAGCCACTACAACTAGAATAGAACAGATAAACTTCATGTCTGCTGAATGATGAATTTTGATGTGCTCTTCTAAGCTTATATACACAACCGAATATTAAATAAATAAGTGTAATCATTGTGGAAAATTAGTTTAAAATTGATACTAATTATTTCCAATGTGCTGCTATCCTAAAAAATAACTTAATATCCACAAATTTATATGACTGATACGATAATAATATCACTGGATATACAGTATTGCAATTCAAAAGATTATGTTTTCAAGCGTGATTGCAGCGTAATACTTATTTGAAAGACTTTGTGTTAGAAAGGGTTAGGAGTATAAAACATAAAAACTTAATTAATCCTCGGTGAATCATGTCGAAATCAACATGCCTCACCCTTGATGCATCGGGATGTCTTGTAGAATTGGCAGTCGATTGTTCGTTAGTTACCACCTGTCGTTCTTTAGACTTGTAACTGCAGACAGGGGTTTCAATTCCGGTTTCTAACTTGGTCCTTACTGCCTCAAATCCACAGCCCACCTTTGGAATGATGTCGTTGTCCATTAGATGTTTCCGTAAAATCCAGTAGTGTCCCTCAACGCGCGATAGGTCGGCTTCTGGTATGAGCGTGACTTGGTAACCAGACAGTATGCTTCGGGAAGTTAAGTGAAATAAAGTAACCAAACTAATAAAAATAAAGGTATTATCTAATTTGCAGTACCATTGGGTAACTAAATAACAACTAATAAATAAATGATTATTTATTAAGTTGAAAAAGCTTTCAGAACTCATAGTAAATAAAAAAG
Organism: Poecilus cupreus; assembly: GCA_963942605.1. Taxonomy (NCBI): domain Eukaryota; kingdom Metazoa; phylum Arthropoda; class Insecta; order Coleoptera; family Carabidae; genus Poecilus; species Poecilus cupreus. The sequence continues at coordinate 14,950,562 of OZ012713.1, forward strand.
CTTTTGGATAAAGTTCTGTAAAACATTAATTAAATACGTTTCGATTTACTACACTTAAATTTTCGTCAGGGTATAAACAAATGAAAAACACAAACAAGTAAATAGATATATCTATATATACGTATACGGTAACTGTGTAAATACAAATTATAATAAAATAGAGGAAGTCATGATACTATGAAGATTTTAGAACAAAATTTTGAGAAAGATAATTCGTTCTTGTTTAACTCGTAGCCTTCATTCTGGTTCACGGTATTCATTTGCTTATAGATTTCTATTGCTTCCCTTACGAATCTGCCATTGGTACATTTAGCTTTTGCTATAATCTTCGTTTCTTCAAAATTCATTTTATGTAGAAATTTAAAGGCATGACTGGCTACAGCAGATTTATCTGGTTGGATCAGACGAATGACCCGTTTGTGTTCTGTTATTTTTGTAGTTATTATTCTGGCAATCTGTACAATATAACATTTACCACATTCACATGGAATAATAACATATGTTGTAGTTTGAGATGTTGAGCAAAGGAAACTAAAATGTTATTTCTTGACAGTAATCTTCCAATTTTATCAATAACATTTTGGGCGCAGGGCAGAGAAGCAAACAAACGTTTATTAATTTCTATACCATTTTCTTCTATCTCCAAAGTAAACTTGATATTGTGATGTATAGTGTTCGGATGGTTTACAAAGTTTTCAAATTATCTTGTTCATGAGGCCAAACAGTAAAGATATCGTCCACATAACGTAGCCAAAGAGATAGGAGAAGATTTCAGAACTTTCTCTTCAAAATATTCCATGTAATAAATAGGTAAACCCATAGCTACACCAACAACTTGCTTGTAAAATTCATTGTTGAAGAAGAAATGATGGAAAAAACGAATTATATCTTTCTCAAAATGTCGTTCCAAAATCTTCATAGGATCATGGCTTTCCCTATTTACTTGTTTGTGTTTTTCATTTGTTTATAATCTGACGAAGATTTACGTGTATAGTAAATCGAAACGTTGCATTTATTAAATATTTTACAGAACTTTATGCAAAAGCCTTTTTATTAAATGATTATTTGTAGGCAGTGTATATACTCTTATATTATTAGTAACATAATTATAAATAATTAAATATACTCTTAACCCAGTGACACTAAAATTGTTCGCTCGGAATGAAATACCATAATTTTTGCGAATTTAAAAAAACCGTTTTTGTTCTATAATCAGCATATCATAGATATTTATATACCAAGTCTCGAGCCCGCAGGGCGAGTGAGATAAAATAACCGCTAATGGATAAAATAACATGGCTATAGTAATCAGAAAATGTACATGTGCGTATTTTCCATAGTTTAAGCAAATTTTCATAGCAATTTATAAAGTATACAAGTAAGCGTTGGTAACAAAATAATATGAAACATATATATTTACATTAAATTTTTATATTAAATGTCATTGTAGTTTTATTCAAAAAGAATATTAGCAGGTGTTGGAAAAATATTCACTTAATATATAAATAACTATTTTTAACATGTGTCATAATTGAAAACTATTTTTAGTGAGTTAATACTAGTGAATAAACAGTTATTTACTATTGTTGTTATGAAGATAATGGGCGCGTTCAGTTGCATTCAGCAGCTAAGTAAACAACTCAGCAATAGCAAGTAAGCATTTCAGCGTATTGCTGAACGACATGTTGAGTGATGGAAAATTTAACTTATCAGTTATCAATGTTATACATACAAAGGGTGGTAAATTACTTTCTATTTAAGTTAAATATTTAATATTTATTTTTGTTTTGGTTATTAGAAATCAAGGAAGATTAAAACTCTAATGTAAAGGTAACACCTTGTTCTACGCTATTTTATACACATGGGACTTGTATTTCTTGCCTGATTACAGGAATTTGATTGACATCTACAAATTATCAATATTAAATTAATTTAATAAGTACTAATGTTCAAAAAACAATTTGCTACAAACTTACCAATTAGTAAGGGCAAATTTTAAATCTAGTATAGAAATAGAAACAAAGTAAAATATGAAAATATTCATTCACATATTATAAAACATCGTTTTCTATTGCTAGTACCCAATTTATATAATTTACATATAAATTTATTATTCAATTACATTTTTGACATCTAACATGGGGTAAATAGCTCCGTGGTAACGTGTCGGACTGTGGATCGTGAGATCCTCAGTTCGAATCCCACTGCCGACAGTTACAAATTTAAATTTACCCCTGTGGTTCCCCCTCCACTAACATCCTTGGGGGCTATGATTTGACGGCTGGTAACCGCACTTCATACGAAAAAATATATCACCTACCGAGATCTGCGTAAGCAGAGTGCCACACCCGTAATGGGTAAAAGGCGTGATGATATATTTATTTATTTTGCCTGATAATGAAATAAAAAAATATTCTAATTCAATATAACTCGAGAGTTCGATGATTTAGAAAATAATTCTCCAGTATCTTTCTCAAACTTGTCGCCATTTGGCAATAGCCACTCAAGCCCTACGGGCTTTCGTGGCTATTGCCTGGCAACAAGTTTTCGAAAGATCTGTCAAATTATTTTCAATTTATTCTCACCCTCTTGTTATATTATTACTGAGAATAATTACTCACATACTGGACAAGTGTGTTTTATGAGGCACTTCAAAACAAGGTAACCACAAAAATAAACTGAAGAATTCTGCTCTGGTAATACCACTTCTATGTTTTTCTATAGTATTTCGAAAGTAAAATTGTTTGACATGAATATAACCAAACTTCAATGTGACATGTATAATATAAAATCATTTTCTACCAAGTTTCCTGTAATAAAATGTGTTTTATTAATATTGTACAATAAAATAATACATATTTACCATGATTTTTATACAATTTAAGTGTATTTAAGCGTCAAAATCTCCATCTGTCATTTGAAATTTTCGTCACATTTTTAACCCATTTAAACTGTATTTGAACGTACCAAAAATTAGTAAAACCATTTAGAATACAATAATTTATAAATTTTATACACTTGAACGCCCGAAATCGGTCACAAATTGCAAAATTAATATTTTCAATGACATTTGATGCATCTGTCAAAATTCATTTTGACAGTTAAAAAATTCAATCTGACACTGTGTCTATAGAAACCACATCAACATTTGGTAATTTATAGTAATTTTCATGAAATTTTTGTAGTTTTATGTCAAAATTTTCTCAAAATTTAAAAATTTTACTTAATAATGTTGCTTTCCAGTTAATTTTATCTCTATATTTTGTCTATATTTTTATCTAAAGAATCTGAATAAATATGTCTCAATGGCAGGCCTGAATTATTCGTAAATATATAAATGAGATTACATATAGGAAAAAATTTCAACTAGAAGCCTGAAAAGAAATCCATCCTTAGGAAATGCACGAGTGGGCAGGTACGACTGGCGAAAACCGTTACAATGAGAAATTACAACTGACTTAATTACGTGACTTTACTTTGCTTTACTTTACTGTGACTGGACCAGTACGATACTGAACTACATTGAAACAGAACTGAATATGACAATAAGTGTTAAAATTTACCTTGAGGTGTTGAGCGGCTTTATGTTTGTAAAATTTATGTTGATCGACTTCATCCGGAAAACTCCGCTGAAGTTAAACATCGTAGTAAGTTGCGAAACTCAAATTATCCAGATTTAATAATTTTTATTTTTTTTTACGTGTTCTTCGACGTATTCTGCATGTGAGGTGCATTAAATCCGATAAATTATTGCCAAAGGTAAATAATAAATAAAATCACCAATAGTATATAATTTATGTTTGACATAAGTGTCTGTGAAGTAAAATTTTAACATAAGAATCTGTAAAGTTTAATTTTAGCTACTATTTTGGCTCACTTCGCGTAATGATATCATTTACTTTAGTATCGATTTCGGTAAAATATTATTTAACATGTAAAACGCCTATGACCCACAGATATCTCTGTCCTTGTCTATCTCCTCCGCTCGCTTTTTTCATACAGGGAGAGCACGGCAGTTCGCGTTCCAGTATTACTACATTTTGGTGCCTATGATGGGCTGAGTTAGTCATCATCCTCTATAATTTAGATTTTTTTTAGAATCGTAGGAAAAATATTTACCAGTTATAATTTTGACTAAAAAAGTACCTATGTATTACACAAAATGTATGCGTGTAATAAAATGGTTATTCGGCCCAATTTTTAACCCAGTTGTTAATTTTTAACTACTTGCTAAGATTTTAATCCAATGAAAATTCTTAATACACAAGAAAAAATCAAACTTTCACATGTAACATTTGTTTCTTTTTGTTAAAAATATTAGCAAATGGTTAAAAGTTATCAACTGAATTAGAGAATTGGGCCGATTATCTATTAATAATTACTATTATACTTTTGCTGTTATAATAACTTACCACACATAACATTGCAGCAGCCACTACAACTAGAATAGAACAGATAAACTTCATGTCTGCTGAATGATGAATTTTGATGTGCTCTTCTAAGCTTATATACACAACCGAATATTAAATAAATAAGTGTAATCATTGTGGAAAATTAGTTTAAAATTGATACTAATTATTTCCAATGTGCTGCTATCCTAAAAAATAACTTAATATCCACAAATTTATATGACTGATACGATAATAATATCACTGGATATACAGTATTGCAATTCAAAAGATTATGTTTTCAAGCGTGATTGCAGCGTAATACTTATTTGAAAGACTTTGTGTTAGAAAGGGTTAGGAGTATAAAACATAAAAACTTAATTAATCCTCGGTGAATCATGTCGAAATCAACATGCCTCACCCTTGATGCATCGGGATGTCTTGTAGAATTGGCAGTCGATTGTTCGTTAGTTACCACCTGTCGTTCTTTAGACTTGTAACTGCAGACAGGGGTTTCAATTCCGGTTTCTAACTTGGTCCTTACTGCCTCAAATCCACAGCCCACCTTTGGAATGATGTCGTTGTCCATTAGATGTTTCCGTAAAATCCAGTAGTGTCCCTCAACGCGCGATAGGTCGGCTTCTGGTATGAGCGTGACTTGGTAACCAGACAGTATGCTTCGGGAAGTTAAGTGAAATAAAGTAACCAAACTAATAAAAATAAAGGTATTATCTAATTTGCAGTACCATTGGGTAACTAAATAACAACTAATAAATAAATGATTATTTATTAAGTTGAAAAAGCTTTCAGAACTCATAGTAAATAAAAAAGCTTTTGGATAAAGTTCTGTAAAACATTAATTAAATACGTTTCGATTTACTACACTTAAATTTTCGTCAGGGTATAAACAAATGAAAAACACAAACAAGTAAATAGATATATCTATATATACGTATACGGTAACTGTGTAAATACAAATTATAATAAAATAGAGGAAGTCATGATACTATGAAGATTTTAGAACAAAATTTTGAGAAAGATAATTCGTTCTTGTTTAACTCGTAGCCTTCATTCTGGTTCACGGTATTCATTTGCTTATAGATTTCTATTGCTTCCCTTACGAATCTGCCATTGGTACATTTAGCTTTTGCTATAATCTTCGTTTCTTCAAAATTCATTTTATGTAGAAATTTAAAGGCATGACTGGCTACAGCAGATTTATCTGGTTGGATCAGACGAATGACCCGTTTGTGTTCTGTTATTTTTGTAGTTATTATTCTGGCAATCTGTACAATATAACATTTACCACATTCACATGGAATAATAACATATGTTGTAGTTTGAGATGTTGAGCAAAGGAAACTAAAATGTTATTTCTTGACAGTAATCTTCCAATTTTATCAATAACATTTTGGGCGCAGGGCAGAGAAGCAAACAAACGTTTATTAATTTCTATACCATTTTCTTCTATCTCCAAAGTAAACTTGATATTGTGATGTATAGTGTTCGGATGGTTTACAAAGTTTTCAAATTATCTTGTTCATGAGGCCAAACAGTAAAGATATCGTCCACATAACGTAGCCAAAGAGATAGGAGAAGATTTCAGAACTTTCTCTTCAAAATATTCCATGTAATAAATAGGTAAACCCATAGCTACACCAACAACTTGCTTGTAAAATTCATTGTTGAAGAAGAAATGATGGAAAAAACGAATTATATCTTTCTCAAAATGTCGTTCCAAAATCTTCATAGGATCATGGCTTTCCCTATTTACTTGTTTGTGTTTTTCATTTGTTTATAATCTGACGAAGATTTACGTGTATAGTAAATCGAAACGTTGCATTTATTAAATATTTTACAGAACTTTATGCAAAAGCCTTTTTATTAAATGATTATTTGTAGGCAGTGTATATACTCTTATATTATTAGTAACATAATTATAAATAATTAAATATACTCTTAACCCAGTGACACTAAAATTGTTCGCTCGGAATGAAATACCATAATTTTTGCGAATTTAAAAAAACCGTTTTTGTTCTATAATCAGCATATCATAGATATTTATATACCAAGTCTCGAGCCCGCAGGGCGAGTGAGATAAAATAACCGCTAATGGATAAAATAACATGGCTATAGTAATCAGAAAATGTACATGTGCGTATTTTCCATAGTTTAAGCAAATTTTCATAGCAATTTATAAAGTATACAAGTAAGCGTTGGTAACAAAATAATATGAAACATATATATTTACATTAAATTTTTATATTAAATGTCATTGTAGTTTTATTCAAAAAGAATATTAGCAGGTGTTGGAAAAATATTCACTTAATATATAAATAACTATTTTTAACATGTGTCATAATTGAAAACTATTTTTAGTGAGTTAATACTAGTGAATAAACAGTTATTTACTATTGTTGTTATGAAGATAATGGGCGCGTTCAGTTGCATTCAGCAGCTAAGTAAACAACTCAGCAATAGCAAGTAAGCATTTCAGCGTATTGCTGAACGACATGTTGAGTGATGGAAAATTTAACTTATCAGTTATCAATGTTATACATACAAAGGGTGGTAAATTACTTTCTATTTAAGTTAAATATTTAATATTTATTTTTGTTTTGGTTATTAGAAATCAAGGAAGATTAAAACTCTAATGTAAAGGTAACACCTTGTTCTACGCTATTTTATACACATGGGACTTGTATTTCTTGCCTGATTACAGGAATTTGATTGACATCTACAAATTATCAATATTAAATTAATTTAATAAGTACTAATGTTCAAAAAACAATTTGCTACAAACTTACCAATTAGTAAGGGCAAATTTTAAATCTAGTATAGAAATAGAAACAAAGTAAAATATGAAAATATTCATTCACATATTATAAAACATCGTTTTCTATTGCTAGTACCCAATTTATATAATTTACATATAAATTTATTATTCAATTACATTTTTGACATCTAACATGGGGTAAATAGCTCCGTGGTAACGTGTCGGACTGTGGATCGTGAGATCCTCAGTTCGAATCCCACTGCCGACAGTTACAAATTTAAATTTACCCCTGTGGTTCCCCCTCCACTAACATCCTTGGGGGCTATGATTTGACGGCTGGTAACCGCACTTCATACGAAAAAATATATCACCAACCGAGATCTGCGTAAGCAGAGTGCCACACCCGTAATGGGTAAAAGGCGTGATGATATATTTATTTATTTTGCCTGATAATGAAATAAAAAAATATTCTAATTCAATATAACTCGAGAGTTCGATGATTTAGAAAATAATTCTCCAGTATCTTTCTCAAACTTGTCGCCATTTGGCAATAGCCACTCAAGCCCTACGGGCTTTCGTGGCTATTGCCTGGCAACAAGTTTTCGAAAGATCTGTCAAATTATTTTCAATTTATTCTCACCCTCTTGTTATATTATTACTGAGAATAATTACTCACATACTGGACAAGTGTGTTTTATGAGGCACTTCAAAACAAGGTAACCACAAAAATAAACTGAAGAATTCTGCTCTGGTAATACCACTTCTATGTAGTCTGTAATATCAATTAATATTGCTGTATTTTCCACACATGGGGTATTTATAAAATTAATGTTTGTGATTTCCCCTTCTTGTGCAAATCCTGACAAAACCCAAAATACACCTTGAAATACACAAGTAAGAACAAAACATATCCCTAAAAATAGGGCAAATTGCAATTTTGGTGGCAGGCAACTTTATTAAAAATCAGTGGTCAATACTGAAACTAGCAGTCCCCTAGGCGGGGCTTATCGCTTCAAAGCCAAACATTCACGTTAAGCAATACCGGGGAGTGCAACTACTGCTTATAGCATTTATACTGTGGTATAGTGAGCGATCTGAAGCTCGCTATCTCTACACCGCGCTCGGCACCACCTCTCTTCAGGGCATACCAATCATATAATATTTTTCGCTCTCTCTACACTTTGCTCGCCACCACCTCTCTTCAGGTTATACCTATCACCTAATATTTTTCAATATTGAAGTGTCATAAAACTTCAATTTTGAATATCATGGCGGCGTTCAATTGGGAACGCACCATAGCGGCTTATGCTCAATCTAGTTGTATATAGAAATCAGTGGTTGGCCAGTTCTTCTTAAAATATAAGCAATTCCTCGGGACCTCCTCATGTCACTCGCTAACACAATGAGGCAGGGCAAGGTAGAAGGTACG